>BMAO01024612.1:0-164278 GCA_019973975.1 Trichonephila clavata
CAGCTACGTATTGCTGTTGATAGACGGAGTTATATCGAGATTGAGATATAGAGAATTAACGGCGAGGAGAGTTGCTACCGATCAATTATTAGTATATCGAGCAGCGTGTTCAAAGATCAGATAGTTGAAGATATTAAAGTGACGATTGGTCATAGCTAAATTCATAACTCAAATATTTAGAGTAGTGAACTGACTGCATAAAGGAGAATCAATATATATATACACAGAAGTCTTCTGAGCATAAGTCGCGTCTTTCGGGGTTTATTTCACTGCCTTATTAGGAACATCTCTTGTTTAAATATTGAAATTGTGTCTGTTAATATATGTGCTGGAGTAAAATAAAGGTATTATGGCGAGTTATCCTTCACTTCAATCCTCTGGCGCGGCTGAGAGTAGGTAGCGCACCCGCAGTTAAATCAGCTTCTTACGGGCGTTTTTGCTATATTTTCATTTCTCTTCAAGCCTTTTTCTTTACTAATTTCGTTAAATATTAAATATTTTTCCATCTCTCATTTATACTTGTTGTTATGTTTTTGCAAACATTTCCTATTTCCGGCTTAATTAATTGATCTAGACGAAATAACTTCTTTAATTAAGTTTTGTGGAAAATATATTATTCTCATATGTTAAAATTGATGACTAATTTAAACAAAAATAGTAATTGGACAAAAACTTTTCAATGGTAAAACAATGAAAAGTTTGCCAGGATTTAAAATGTGGCTTCCTTTGAACGTGTATCTCATATAATTCGTAATTTAATTTTCTTCCAAAATATTAATTTTATTATCTTGGCTACATTAAATAATTCCCAGAGAATGATGATTGTTAAATCGGCTGAAAGGATTATTTTGGAGAAAGAATCAGTATTTAGGTAAAGTTACTATAAGTAGAAAATTGTCATGATCCAATATAATGTTTCTTTTTGGTATCGAATATTACATGCTACTTTTGTTTGTAATTTTACTGATGCGAAAATTTTGTTACGTTATCAAAGATGATTATGAAATATCACGAGGTTCTCAAACATTTGAAGTTTATTTTTCATTGGCTAAGAACAAATGTAATGTACATATCCGTACGTATCTCAAATATTCAATTGTTTTAATCAATAAAGGACTAAAATATTCAATTGAATTTTAATTCGATTATGTAATAAAAGAATTTTGTTGGTTTTAAATTAAATGGAAAATCTTTAAAGAAGCTATAATAGTCATAGGTATATATATAATACGTCTATATCACAGTTGATTTTTCTAATTAAACTATAAAATCTATAGTAAATTTTATCATAATTTTTCAGAAAATGATAAACCAATATTTTAAAATTTGTACTGCAATCATTTTCTAACATAAAACAAAAACGTCGTTTAATAAGAATCTACTTGTAAGAAGGTTGTGTCTATCAACGCAAAATTGCACCGAAGTAAATGGACATAAACAATCTTAATTCAAAAGAATGCTGGTGGATTAAAAGTGAATTAAATAAAATGAGTAAAGTAGCAAGAAAATAATATATGCCTAAGACTGAAATCAATGCAAAAATATTAACTCAAGAAAAGAAAATTATACCATCACTAGTGAATTATCAGTCTGGCGGGTCTAATTGTAGCACAGTATATTTTAAATCTGTAGATGCTATTTATTTGACTCTTCAGAGAGTAAATATTTGTTTAATACTACATTTTCCGGTCTTGCTGAAAATTGAGATATTCCAGACAGTTGTACGGTGTGAAATAAGAAATGATCCATCAAAGAGGTTTATTGAACATCCACTCTCATTGGTAGCAATTAAAATAGTGGGTGTTAATTAACTTTCCAGATCTAACAGATATTTTCCTGTTAAGCCTAATTCCATTTGTACCTGATAAAATCATTACTTTAAATAAAATAAGCGGAAATTTGCAGTTAGCCACCATTCCAAAGTCCACAAGTTCAAATTAAGGATTGGCACTGTGCGATCACGTGCCTCTGAACGGAGAAACGTACTACATGTGATACCGTTATATGATCAATGGCGGATCAGCGGTTTTGAATGGGTTAACGCTGACGTTAAAGCAACATAATGCCTACTGGTAACGGCCCGTAATTAAACCAATTTTGAGCTGCTACTTTTCCGAATTATCACACGTCGTGAAACGGCTGGGTTTCAAACACGCCAGTGCTTTCAAACTTAAATACTTCATACCTAATTCTAATCCAAAGTCCCATCGCTCCTCCTTCTTAAACAATGACAATGTATGAATCAAAATAATATACTTTATGGCAGCTACAACAAACGGAACAGTAAACATAAGTTATCAAAGATAAGTATTCACTTGTATTGAATTACGACATGTAGATAGGGTCTGTTATTAAAATTAATTTTAACTTCAGTACTGTTGAAAGGCTAATTATGAAATACATTGTGCAGAGTATTGATGATTTATAAGTGTATTACATCAGCGTAAATGTGTATTTTATGTTCATTATGTCAATTTTTCTTTTGTTTCCTTTAATAAATTAATAACTTTTAAAATATTTTGTTTTGATTTTGATCTACTTGTCTCATTAATTTATTGGTTATCATAATTTCCTAGGGAGGGGTAAGCACCATAATTTGATAAACGCTGACCCACGTATTTCAGTATACATCATCATTTAACGTATGACTAGATTTAAGTAATATCCGTTCCACTATGTAGCTTGTTTCAATGACATTAGGGCTCATGACTCTTGGCCTTTGAGTTCACACCCTAATTACTGAGTTACTAATGGCGTCTGCGCCAATAAGTTTTCATCGGTTCAGGTGAATATTCACAATTACTACGTAGTCTGGCTATGGTCAATATGTGTGATGTCTCTACTTGAAGAGAAAACTTAGACCATGCACACTTGATTCAGAGGCCTTTGTCGGATGCCTTGATTTATTAAAGTCAACTAATGTACTATATTTCTACCCAAGGGTCTTATCTGTATTGATGTACAAGATAAATTGGCTTAAAATACTTGAAATTAATTTCAAATATACTTAAGAGTCTAAGAACTAAATAAAATTATTGAGAGTAAAATGTAAAATACTATATCACGCCATAGAAAATAAATTGTTTTTCTTGCCATTAAGGTAATTATGGCGTTCTGAAACACTAATTTTAAAAGGTGTATAAAGAACAAGTTTTGATATTTAGTGTCAGTTGAACTGAAATAAATGTTTTAAGAGCATGGTTAGAGAAAAATTACTACGAAATTTTAGTTGTTGAGAAAGAATGTCATAAACGTCTTTTCCTCATGGTAAAAGTCTAGCTTTGGAAAAATTTTACTTATAAATTACTAACTTCTCTTAAACTGAATAACAAGTTTTGAAGAAATTAACTTTATTTTCAGAGGTTGTAATCAACTTAACCCTTCCGTTTTTCCAGCTTGAGCTGCTAAAGTAAACTACCTATCTGTTCTCCCGAGTGTAGTTCGAGCGCTAAATTTAGACTGTATAATCGTTTTTCGAAATATTTCATGAGCCTTTTGTTTTCAATATTTAAAGGTAAATTACTAGGTGTAATTTTCTGCAAAAGAGAGCACCTTCGCTGAGACCCTCCTCTCCTTCCCTTCACTCTAGCCTGAAAGACACTTTGTTTTAATTACATTCCCCAACAGAAAAGTGAAACTAACTCAAATTGCCATGTATTATTTGGATGTTCAAAGACTGACAGTAAAGTAAGAAGTTCAGAACAGCCAAGATTCTATGACCAGATTGCAATGTTTCAGTTTACTTGTGTTTCTTGAATTTATCAGCACAAAACTTTGATTAATAAGTTCATAATCATTTATGTAAATGCAAGGATGTAAATAAAATTTGCAATTTAAGTTTTATATTTATTAGAGCAATTGACTTTGAGACTTGATTTCTGACATGTAGAGTTAACTTACACGAACTTCTCATTTGATTAAAAAGATTTTAAGATTACGTATAAAATTTATATGTGAATGGTGCTATTATTTTTAAAAAGTGTAAGGGTTTGTAAAGCATAAAATTAGCTATCCTGTAATTCAGAAATTAAATGAACTCAAGAGGGCTTATATAGTAACCGTGTTTTGTTAAAATTTCTTTATCTGATATATAAATATGAATAAATACTAATGATTATGTGTCGGAAAATCTTAGTCTGCCTTAAAAGATTTCGCTGTATAGCAATTATTGTTTATAGAAGCAGTTTTGTAGAAATGCTTGAAAATCTTTCTTGTCTTTTCGCACCACATTTCTTCTAAATAATTTTTACTGTCAACTTTATATGTATATTCTAATTCGTTGACACTAAATATTTGAAAACATTATTCATTTATACGCTTTGCAAACCACAGTTTTATACCGCATGTACTCACTTATCTCAAATAAATATTCGTAAATTCAAGAGACGAAAGTACTACAATAGGTTTCAAATACATCTTAGTAGGGTTAGAAGTCTCATTGTATGTGGATAAAATGATAAACAACTCAAATAACTGTTGCTAAGCTAGAATTTAATTTCTGAAAACATATTATAAAGGCAGGAAAAATTATCTTTGTTTCAGAATTTTACTGAACTCTAAAAATATATTTGCTTCCTTTTTTATATGATCTATAATTCACTGCATAGAGATGAGAGTTTCTCTTTCGTACCTTCAGTTATCTGCATCATGATCTCTGATTGTATTCCAATAGCCGTCCGGCATCAGATTATTTGTTATCGCCGACGGCCGAGGACTACCATTAATCGGCAGAGACTGCGAATTCAACTGACAGAGCATTCTATTTGAATCAAACAGTCAAAGGATTGCTGGATCTCGAAGGAAATCCTCCACCAGATATTGCGATGAACTTCACAGCTGTTGCTCGTTGTCAGGCACATCGTTGTGACCTCAACCTTTACCTTGAATTTATGTGTGCAAGGGTGAGAGGAAGGGTTTAATCGAATTGTTTCAGGTGGAATGCGCTTTCCTTTATTTCTCTCTTGCATTCGGAAAGTGCTTATTCATTTCGATTGCGATGTGGATGCTAATCTGTGAACACGAGACGTGAGAAGCTAAATTAAGTGAGCTATTTAACTGGGTGGAAAGTTTGAGCTTGGTTACAGGAATTATTTGAATTCTCTCGACAATTCGAAGGACAAAAATAAATTTTGTTAGTTACGATGTTTTGTTTTTGCTTTGCAAACTAAGTAATGAATTTGCATTTTTGAAGAAAAATAAATTTCAAAACGTATGAACCGATGAAAGATTCTTGGTACTTTAAGAATATAAATTTCTTGATTTTCTTTATGAACTTAAAAATCAATCCACAAAATTTATATTTTTATATAATGGTGTTTCTACTAAATGTAGTTTTTCCAAAATTATATTTAAATTTAAAAATATTTATCCGCAGTTAACAGTTTGATTTTCTGTTTACGTTAGTTGGATTAAGTCCTCTTGTCAGCTTATTACTAGGTGAATTGTGATTTTATGTATTGTGCAGGTGAGAAGTGAAATATGGATCCACACAAACCATATCCCTGTAGGATAGATGTAGTTGTGTTATGATAGAATAATTAATGTAACTTTATGAATAAGCTTTTGATGAACGTGTTGTGTTATCAATAAACTTTTTCAACTTTTATTTCATCTGAGACAATACATTAATTTATATGATATGTTTACGCAATATTTAAGCACTCATTTACTTAGTTTTGAATTTTAAAACCAAAACTAATCATCAGGTCAGGTTATTTATTTCACTTAATATCTACAGGTAAATCTCAAGTACGTTTTTATATCATAAATTGTAATGACGTTATAGTTGATAGTAAAAAGTTTGAAAGGAAAAGTTTATTTTATTCTTTTATACTAAGCCGAATAAAGTTTGTTCTTAAAAGTTTTTACATTTAATTTATTTTACTTTAGTTATCGTTGACAGGTTTCGTTCGTTCAACTCATTGAACGTTGTCTGCCATCCCTGGTTTATTGAATTTTAATTCTCGCAAATTGTATTAGATTAAAACACATTTTAAACTGTAAATTTTAAGCAATCTTTTTCAATCTTCATGCAGATTTTGGCTAACATTGTTCTACACACGAAAAAGGTTTATGAGATTATCTTCATAAATGACAAAGTTAAATGCTTAATTAAAATTTTGACTATTTTGAAAACTTAAAAGAATATATTATTTATTTGAAATATTTTAAAGATATGGATGTATTTCTCTAAGGATATTAAAGAAAATTTTAATTGTTTATTAAAACTCAAAAGGGATTTAAATATTTGGTTAATCAATAAAATGCTTAAGACTAAAACGCATTTTGTTCAAAAGAAAGTTTTATCAAATAATGATAATTTTTGCTGACATTGAATATCTCTACGTAAGAATCTATTTTGTTTTAATTGCTCGGATCATCTTTAGAAACTGATTTTGAAAATCACAATTAAATCCAAATAAAATTAACAGATTCTATTTGCAATTAAATTTAAGGACACATGTCGTAGTGTGTTTAGATTACTGGTGATAAAACTGAGGTATATTTAAATTACTCTTAGGCTTAAAATTAGAAAATTTCTTTAAAAATTACTTCATTTTATTGTAAATTATTTTTAATCGAAAATATATTGCATTTCTAGATAATATTTTCTTTTCTCTTAGTTGTTTCCTAGTGATTTCTTTTTGATTGGTAAGATACATTAAAAATGACCTTCCGATTCTGTAATTATTTTTGTATGAGTTTCATAGATTAAAGTAGATAAATTCATTTTAAAGAATTTCTTCAATACTCCATCTCAGTTTAACTTGGCAGCGTTGAGAAAGGCATACAATGTACCAATCTAATGAAAATTAGCTCCACTTTTGTTTTGAATTTAAACTCCATGAAATAGATAGAAATCTAGAAAAATTGCATACGCGTTGTAGAAATTAGATTGCTTTTACGTTGTAGAAATGTACTATTTTTAGACAAAGTTAATTAATACCGTCAATAGCGCAACGTTATGAAATTCCAGTTTGGTTGAAAACCGATTTCGACGTCATCTTTGTCACATATGTAAATAAAATTACATAACAATGCAGATATATCCAAGTTGGCGCCTAAACTAGTTTAATATTTTAATTAATATCTTTTAATTAATTGCAATATCGGAATATAATAGTCAAAACATGCATTGTCATCCAAACTAAACGTGTATACAAAATTTGCAGCTCACTGGGAGGAGATATCAGCTTCAAAATTGAGCGGTAAGATCCCACCTGAACAAATATACATACATTACATACACATACATACATACATACATTGTAAGTTAAATAAAAGCTTTTAAAATGCTACTGATATTAGATTTAGCAACAATGGTACTATTTGTTTTCCATAAATTTGACTATTATAAACTTAAAGTTTTGAGGCTGTTGTTGCTTTAATTATTTTCACTAGTTTTATACCACAGAACATCTTTTCCGAAGATATGAGTATCATGAATAATATTTTCCTTTCCATGAAAACCGCATCCACCCTATTAAATTTAAAGAATGTATTGAATCTCGGAAAATAACATTTCATTGAAAAATAAATAATATCATATATCAGAAATCGAACAACACCTGACTTAGGAAAACCTTTTTACTCTTCATTCCAATAATATCAAACATAAGAACAACTCTGGTCTAAGGCAAAAGAAAATACAGGAAAACAAATAAGGACAAATAAATGCACGCAATATTAATTCCCGTCAACAACCTTTCTTATCCTGTCCCATCCTTGCAGAAAGCTTCTTTGGGATTAATCCTAATGGGATTTAGTAGAAATCCATGGAAAATCCAGCAACAAGTGCCCTAGGTCATCCAATCTTCGAGTAGAAATGGCACGGGACCTAATGGTGCTATTCCGTTTTGTAATAATGCCTATCAATCCGCAATGTCTTCCTGGATTTAGCGGAGAAAAATCGCTCGGAGCGATTTTGTTCTTTTCAAAGAGATCGACAGAAGAATAAGAATGTCCTGTCTCGCTTTGTCAAGTGTATTTCGGTGAATTGCTTAAGAGTTTCTATTTTGAAAACGTGAGTAAGTCATTAAAGAGTGTATAGGGCTGTGATATGGATAGTTTTAACACTATTGAATGATATAATTTCTTTTTATTTATTGAGTACAATTATATTTAATCATCAAGATCTAATGAGAAATTTCATCGGTTACAGGCAATTCTGCATCAATCTGATATTTAATTGAATGTGTTTAAATGAAAATATAATTAATATGTTTAAATTGTAAATATGTATAAAATTAAAATGTGCCCTGACTATTGATACAGGTTTTCATTATATCTAATATTTCTAGACGTTAAGTAATTTTATATTTAGAATACGGATGAGTATGAATAAATGTATTAATACTCTGTCATATAAGAAAAATCTACTTTTCCCTCAATAAAAATGGTTTATTATTTTATTGTCCCCTTTTATTTCAGGTTTTACTTAAAGGAATTATTTAATTTTTCAGATAAAACCTACTATTCTAAAAATTTAAGGTATGAGTAAGAACTTGACAATTAACCATATATTTTAGGTACAAAAATATATGCTTTGATCCGGAAAATAAATTATTTATGGTCATTAAAAATAATATTCATACACAAGTAGTATAATTTAAGACTCCATTCAAATAATTTACAGGGAACTTTGACTAACACATACCAATTATAAATTAAATATATTTCTAAAAGTTTTCAAACATGTTAAATTGCATTTCATATTGTAATAGCGTGCATGCATCAGAAACAGGCATAATTTGCAGTTGCTTATCCGATTAAAATATGTAAGAATCCTCAATCAATAAAACTCTTTTATGTCACAAACTCTTCAAAGGTTCTTAAATTGAAAAACAAATCTATTATATGATTGCTATATAAAAACAGAGCTTAATGCTTAGTATTTAAATACTACTGTATAAACATACACCTGTGAGCAAAATATAGCCTGAGATACAATGGCATCCCTCTTTTTTCAGGGAAAAATGGTTTTACGATGATTGAGACGCAATCGTTTGGGCAGGCATTATGCTGAACAGTCGTATGACCCTGCACGTGTAGAGCAAACCTTCTTTGACGGGTATTAGAAAAGAGAAGAACTCATCGAGCTGTGTTTGAATTTTCAGGGCCACAGCTGATCCTGGATTCTCAATAGTTAATATCAACGGTCCATATAAGGCTCAGCTGGTCGGTGGCTACCTGGAAAGTGAAGATAATCACTTCATGGATTGATCAGTCAGATACTGACCATAATCTAATGGACCATGTCCGAGACTTTCTTGGGAGAGAAATTATATCTTTTCATCAACCACCACTTCAGTGCAAAAGTTAGCCTTTCTATAGAAGTGGGATAGACTACCATTTGGGCTTTTCAACTACTTCCTGTCCAATACCCACCACGTTGTGCAACTTTTCTTATTGCGAGGGAAATCACGCACTTTATATGTATATATTAGACTCCTTTTCATTTCGATATCAAAATTGCATTTTTATCCATTAGATTAATTGTATCTTGTTTTTGAAGTTTTATTTCGGAGGTTCCTGATTCCTGACGGTAGCGTAGAATATCACCTCGAAGAAATATATATATCTATACATATAACTTACTACTTTTACAATCCATGCATTTTTACATTTAATACTCTCTTTGATATTCCTTTACGTATTGATTACAAAATATGCATTTTTATTATATAAAAACTTGTGTAAACAGTCGTTTATTCAGCATTAGAACATTCAATATATTTCTATGAAATTAATTTATAATTTTGGTCTTTCTAGTTCATTTTATTTTATTCAAAACAGTAATAAGGAAATTAATCATTTAAAATAGTTTTTGAAATTTTGGAGAAATAAAATGTGATGTTTAAAACAAAAATACATAGATTTTAAAGCCCTAATAGGGTTTTTTTCTGTCCTGAATGAAAATTCTCTTTAACGAGTTTCTTTTTTCTCTAAAAAACTTCGAGAAAGAATTATCTAAATGTAGAAGTTTCTATTCTAAAGATTTATGACATTGTATTTAAGAAAAATATTTTTAAAATTGACAATCCAAGCAACAGCACAAAAAAAAAACTCCCAAAAGTTTAATTTTTTTTTATTGAAAGTACTTTTTATAGGACCTAAAACACTTGCATAAAAAAAGAGATAAAATAGATTTATTCAGCCATTAAAGATAATATTGTGAAAAAATCTTCATTAAGAAACGACTCTTTGTATAATCCCGTATATTTGAGCTACACAGCCCCATTAGAAGCAACGAGAAACAAGAGATAGTTAAAGACACGTTGTTCATTAGAAGAGCATTAAATAGAAAGAATGGGAAAAATACTTAATCGCATTCCACAAAGCAGCTTTGGATATTTGTTTGCTTATTGCGCCCCGTAATGTCAATTACTTTTCTTAAAGCAAGCTTTAACTTCTAATCAAGAGCGGTGAAATCGAACCTCTAGCGACACTAATTCGGAGAAGGAATTACTTTTGTTCTCTCCTTTTTTTATGAAAACTTTATCGGTATTTCTAATTTCTATTCTACCACGCATTTCTACGAAGATATTCTCTTAATTCGAATAGTTCTTAACTGACTCAAACAATTAAAATCCTTATCCTTTGCGAAATAGGGTTTTTTTTCTAAAACGTAATAAGGAAATATTTCATATCATAAGAATTAGAATCTTTACTATTTATCAAATATTTCACCATTATCTGGATTACATTCAAATACAAAAATATTCAACGCAGGTTATGAAGAAAAGTTTCATATACGAAAACTTTTCAAACGAAGATGCCAACAATTTAAACTTGATGTCCAATGAATGAAAAGCTGGATATCCAGTACATCGGAGCTGAACATCTACTTGTATATAGTAGATATGAATAATTAAGATATTCTCTCAATTTGAAGCTTAAAATATATGTTTAATATATGTTTAATATATGGTTAATATGTTTAATATATGTTTTAAAATATATGTAAAATATGTTTGAGTGGATGTGCTTACCATGTTGCTTAATGTGAACGAATGGACAGTTGTAGATTTTGGCGACGATTTTGCAGAAAAAGGATGCACCTTGTAAATATTTTCCCATTATAATTCAAACTTACATCATTTTTGTTTGAAATAAGAAAAGGGTAAAATATGATTAGTTAAGAAAAACGATTCGACAAAACAATACAACTGTAAGCCACCCTGTTGCCAAACTGAAAAAGGAGATTTTGAAAGGACACATTTTACGATAATACCAATCTGTTAACAGCAAGTAGTTTGAATTAAGTTTTATTTTCTTTGTGGTATTCTTTTAACACTATTGTTTCAATAATTAATTTTTTTAGCAACATGGTTTTATATATTTATTTCATTCAGTACTGTTGTTGGTTTTGGATTATTTCAACAGGTTTATGTTGAATGTTTTATACGTTGCTGCTTTATGTGTTTAAGATAGATTTTGGATTTTAGTTCATACTAATTAATTTGTCTTGGTATTCTTCCTTTCCTCATGTAATACTAATTTAATTTTCTTCTAGTTGAAAATTTCGTAATATTCCTTATTTATGATTTCGTGAATCAGTTTACCATTATTAATTTATATTTCGGTTTATCTATTTCAGGTTATATCACTCATAGTTCCCATAGTAGAAACTTACTACTGATATTACTTTTCGGTTAAAATTTTTGTTTATATCTGTGTATTCATTTTTTTTTTATATTTACTTTTAGCATGCTAATTTTTTCTCTTACATTGAAATATTTGTGTCTGTTAAATTATTCTTTTACTTTGAGACCCGATTGCTTATGCCCGACTTAAAGCTACTTATAATGTAAGCATTCCTTTGAAAAAATATTTTTGATTTTTGATTATACAATATATTTATACAGGGCTCTACCTTCCCAAAAAGTATTATAATTACTGTAATAGGTGAATTTTATATTTTTAAAACGTAACCCGTGTGAAGAAAGTGCATTTCAGCTAGTATATATGTAATTTGTACGATGGTATATTCCTTAACTAAATACAGAACATATAGCTCTGAGCTAAATCCGGCAATATTTTTTTTGTTTTGTTTAATATAAGCTGCATTACAATTTTTTTCACATTTATTTCGGGTGCGATACAACTGCTGTAACAATCAAAACTGAGCCCTCTCTTTCCCTCTTTCTTTCACAGAAGAATCTTCCCGAACTGTTTCTCTTTCGCTTTTAAGATCAGTTTGTATCCCATACAAAGTAAATGAGAAACAAAATTCGTTATAATATATGTATCACCAAGTCTAAAAGTTTTAAGTTCTTAGTAAATACGGATTGCACTTTCACATGATGGCGTAATTATGTGTTTCATTAAATATTCCGTATTTTTCTATATTGAATTTTTCTTCTGTAAAGTATTATACATATTTTGTGTGTTAAGATTACAACTACACGTTATTTGGTAAGTTACAAGTTTCGGACTTAATTTGTATAAATATATATTTACGCTAATGGAACTTGCCGACTCTAATTGTTGCTAGCATAATTAGTTAATATGTGATAGATATAATTAATCGATTTAAAACCTCAAATTTACAAGATCAATAAAATAAATCAATCAAAAAAAAATAATTGAACATTTTTAGCACACATTTCAATTGTAAATAGATATAATATCATCATAATAGATGTTCGATATTCACAATATATTATGCCAATCTAAAAGAAGTTGCTAATATTTTCTATTTAAGCAAAAGCTTTGTTTGTGTTATAAAGCTAAAACCTTATCTATATGTTCTGTCAAGCACTAAAATTGATAAACTTCCCTTCATTTACCTCATAATCTGTTATTTAAATTTCAACAAAATATTCCCACTGGAAACAAGTACTTATATTTTAAACAGTAAGAAAATGAACATGCTTCAAAAAGAATTGCTACCGCATAAGTAACTTTTACTAAAATTGTTGCCAGATGAAGACACTAAATATTCTTTTCCCTTCTCAAAAGTCTCCAGAGTAACTTTTAAAGTGATAATCTAATATATCAAGCAATCAATTCCAGGGGGTGCTGTATTTGTTATTCACGGCAGTGTTCTAAAATTCTTGTGACGTGCTTCTGATTATCAAAGGCGTGATTACATTTTTCGAGTAAATATTTTCTATTTCTCTGAAAATATAATCTCATTTAGATTGCAAGTTTTGACAAAAGGTTAATTTATCGTTGGATAAAAATTATCGCGAACGTCATAGTTGCTCTAACGGGTGAATGATTTCGCTTATCTGCGTTAAATTAACGTGGTGGAAATTTTAAGTCTGTTTCTTGATTGACAGATTTCGAGAAAACTATATAAATATAAAACATCATCACTTCATTGAATCGTATTGCATATTAGTTTTTTAATAAAGTATGGATCCTTTTGTATTATTGCTATATTATTTGTGAACATATTGCTTTTTTAATTAGATAATTTTTGTGTATTTTCTTAAGAATTGGTCCAGAAATTTGATTTTTTTTTAAATAAAAATTCTGTACCGTTACACACATTTACACACACATACTCATATAAATATATACTTTTATATATATTTGCTTCTTTGAGTTAACACTGTAATTTTAACACTTCATTTAGCGCGTTTTCTGGCTAAGTTGCTCTGACTTCATTACATCCTTATGGTTAGTATTTTTTCACGTCAGTTTTTTTTTTTCTTTCTACAAAACTTTTTTCTTAATATTATTTTCTATGAGAGAAACCATATTGTTCTCTATTGATACTTTCATTTCATTTCAGTTTACTGCCTGGTGTATCATCCACATGTGATAGAAATAGGCCTAATTTTTTAACATGGCTCTGTTTTTTCTATTATGCTGTACAGGGAAGGTGGTATCATAAAGCAGCTTAACACTAATTTGCTGGTCTAATTCAGTGAAAGCCTTAGAAATCATAATAGGTCTCCATTTTAGTTCAAAGACTTTCTGTATCTTCAATTGTTATGTTTCTTGAGATCTAATTTATTTCCTTTTTTTTTTTTGGCCTTTTAGGTAATACATATTTATCACTAATTATTTTATTTATTTTATTATAATATATACATAACGTTATATTCTCCACAGTAAAGTATATTTTAATATGTATATTATTTTTCTAAGATGATCCATTTTTGTGGTATGAATTACGTTTCATGTGATAAGAATAAATTAATTTTGTTTGTACACAAAAAAGAAAAATTTATATATTTTTGGAATGCTTGCAACTATTAGGAAACCAGTACTTTTTAAAATTCTGCGTGAACTACAACCGTAAGGTATAAAATGAGAAAACTTTTCCGTCGGAAAATGTGTTCATGAGTTTTAACCAAACTCTTTCGGTCTTCCTGCTCCGTTTCTTTCTATTAATTCTATAGTATGAAAAAAAAGGTTGAGGTACTACTACATTTATGCAAAAAGCAATTTGAATTATATGTTATGAAGAGTGGATTATTTAAACGTGGAATGGGTGATATAAAATGAAATATCTAAAAAAAGGAAAATTTAAAGTTTATACGTTGGTCAGAGTTTCAGAAATTTGTGAATACTAAAGCAATTGTCCTGAATTATTGATTTACATAATAATTTAATTTCTCTATAAAAATATAATTTACAGGTTATCTGCATAAGGTTTAAAATACAGATTTTAAAGATATTTTTATAGATGAACATTTTGCTCTTTCTTCTCTTTTTCACTAATTAACCTTCATTAAGATGCGGTTTATTTCAGTCGTTGCTTCAAAGTGTGAATTTTAAATTCCATAGTGTCTAGCTCCTTTTACAACTATTCAATTTAATCCTTTCAATATGTTTAATACGCTAGTTTGAAGTAATCTTTGATGTTGTCGTATATTTAAGCACATATCTAAAAATTTAATACATATAGTATTGCAAATTTCCTTATTAAAAGCAAATTAAAAATCTTAATATAGAAATCTTGGATGAAAAAACGAATCATTTCATTAGAAAATAGTTGCTATTCAAGATTTTATTTCTATACTGTAAATTAATTCACCTGAATTCAGTAAACGAATTGTCTTAAATATTTTTTAAAAATCTTTTTGACCAATGTTGTTTTTAGATAAACTCAGATTGAGAAAAAAATCAAAGTAATTAGTAGAAAATTGAGTTATTGTTTCGTTCATTTTAAGTAAGTGGACTAAAAATAGCCTTTTTTTTTAAACAAAATCATATTGATACCAACTTAAACTTTAAAATAAATAAGATACAGTTGTTTAATTTTCATCTCAATTATATAATTTATTTTCAAAACTTGTTTATTTATTCATTTATTAATGTTTCAATTAATGATGGATGACATAAAATAAAGTGCGATGAATCCTCATGCTCAAAAAGTCACGATAAATTATCATTCCTATCTAACTTTAATGCGTACTACGAACGATTTGCAGGTATATTCGTCGCTACAGCCAGCAGCACCAAAACTGTGCAAGATAGTTATAACGCTGATATAAGCGTTTAAAACGACTTTCTCGGAGAAATTAACATAAACTACCCCATCAACTCTAGCACGGGGTGAATTCCCACGAGTACTCCCTTTATCGTTTGAGTGCATGGACTAAGCTCCTTAGGCATGTCGCTGGCCATCGGGGGCAGTGTTTTCATCCCCGGAAAAGGATTTCCTTCTCCTAAGATTCTAAGCTTTCCTTTAGGGCTTTAAATTCTGATAAAAGGATAATCGCGTACTTATCCTCGACTTAAACTGTATCTTAATCTTGGGTATGTGCTGTTTAAGGTTGGATGGTTCGACTAGCTTAAAATTAAGGATCCTTTTAAATTGTTTGAGACATTTGACTCTCTATATGTCTTGGAAAATGATTGAGGAATTGTGTATATATATTTTTGATACTTTGACACTTATTTGCCTATTTGCATAGCTTTAAATTTATAGATAAAAAGTAATATGACAAAAAAAATAAGTCAATTCCTACTTTGATCAACAAAGAAAAAATTTATTTTAGTTACTTTTTATTAAATAATTACAATTAATATAAATAAGTATATTCATATGATAGTATCACAATATTGACAAAATCGAAAGCCATTTTGTTTTCTATATATGGTGTTAAATTTTGGTTTGTTTGTTACAATTTATTCATTAAATAAATTTTATTATTCTAATAAAATAGTATAGTAAAAAAAGAAATCACATTCTCAGAAGTTAGGTCATTCCAGGTATGATTCGAACTCATGACCTTTGGATTAGAAGTCCAACGCTCTATCCATTCGCTAGAGAAATACAATAAACGATTTTCCTTTCTATATATGCTCTTGGACTAATTTTGTGTTCGATACTATTTATTCATTTTTTAATAAAAAGAATGAATTTGTGTTTGAAAAAACTGTATTAACATCAAGAGCCATCCAGTACAAGTTTAAAAGGTGTATTTAAACTTGAATGGATGAATAGAAAATTTGCCTGTTTGTATTTTTTTTTTCCTATTACATTGTGAGTTTTGATTGCATATTTAAATCTGACGAAATGAGAATTAATTTTTATTCTGCGAAAACATCTTCGTCGTAACAAATATTGGATTTTTGTAACACACGTGTATCAAATGATTCGATTAGATTTGATGATTCCTTGCGGAATATTTAATGTAGTAAACTAAAAGTGCTTAGGTTTTGATTTGTCTTTTTTGGTTAATGACGCAATCTAAGGAAAAAAGAGGACTATTGGTGATTTTCTTCGAAATTTCGAACCCATTACAGAAAGATAAATAGACTTCCATTCTACACGAAAGGTTCTATTCTAAATTTATTCTACACAAACGTGGGAAATTTGGAGTTACGACAGATGAAACGAGAATCAGCCCTCTACAAACTTGATCTTGAGTTGTACTGGGGCTGGAACTCATGACACACTGGCCATAAGCTCTTGCCCATGACCATTAAGCTACCACATCCACTTTAAACTAAGAGTAACTATCGAGCCAACTGAAGTATTCAGCAGAATTATCAGTAAAATTTGTGGCACGCATTAGATTTTTAATTGCAAAAATGAAACCGTAATTTTTTAAAATCACTTATTTTGAGTTTGAATGCCAGAAGTGCTGGCATTCAGAAGGAAAGGGAAAATGTCCATGGGGGATAAAGCTATACTCTTGAAAAAAGCTCATGCAACGCCGGGCTAAGCGGAAAGGAAACAGACCCATCCGACGGGGCAAAGGCGTAGAAGAAATTTCTAAAAAAAAGGAATTTTAGGGACAAAATATAGAAATCACACACAAACCAAGAAGTACTGAATACGATATGGCAAGAGGTAATTTCCATTGGCAAAAAGTTGCACTTGAAAAAGCCCGTGCAACGCCGGGTCATGCAGCTAGTTGTGAAAAATTTGTGATTGTATAAGTACATTGTTCGTATGTAATATATAGTATTCGTATAATAATTCCTTCCCATAACAATGAGTATATTGTTAAGCTCTTATTTTTGTTGCTACAACAAAACATTTGTATAATCAATCTCTATTGTTAGAATTCTCACATATTTATTATTGTTTCAATTACCATCAAGAACATGTGAATGCCAATTATAGAAGCCTATTAAAGAGAATTACAATATACTATCCAATATCCTTACATCCTTAGTAGTATACAACGATCAAAGTAGCATTACACCCAAAACTTCCCCAATAAATCTTACAAGATCCGACCGATCTGAACAAATTTGCCCTGTTAAAAGAAAAATAGAGAGTCTAAAGGATAAATAATGCAAATGAGGTCTGGCGGCTAACACGCATGTCATTTATCTCTTTAATGGATCGCAAGATCTTGATGCATTTAGGAACAGAATTACAAGGTGAGGATGAAAAATTGCTTCGAGTTACGAAATACTTTTGACACCATCGATTACCAGGGCGGTATATCCAGCTCATGTGAAGGTTTATTAGTTAAGTTCCTTCTAATAAATCATATGGGAAGAAATAGCAACAGTTGTTTCTTCGTAAACACATTTTTATTGCCTTAACTTGCAAAGTTGAATATTAATGCATGTTTGAGTTAGTTTCGAAGACAAAATTTCTGATAAACTTTGATGCTCAATAATTGCTATTCGTTACAATAAATGTTGCTAAAAATTACGATTTTTATTGGAAGAAATTGCTACAAAAACAGGTAAATGATAAACTACTGAACAAATTACTAGTTTGAATGTGAAATGTATTGCGTGTTAAACTTTGCGAAAAGGAAAATAGTTTTAGCTTTCAAAAAAAGGAATTGAATTTCAAATAGAAAATGTAAGGCTTATTATGAAAAAAAGTCTCAATAATTCCTATAAAAATTTAAAATGTGTTGGAAAATATCGCAGTTAAAAAACTACTTCATACTTTTGCTAACAAAGTTTGTTGTTTATCAATAAATATTCATATAACAACTGGAAAGTATTTCTAAAATGTGTTTTCAGAAAAATAGTAATCTTATCTTAGAATGCATGAAAGAATGTACTTTTTTTCGCATGCATTCTTTGTTTTAACATTTCTTACGTCAAACATTTTTTCCTGCATTTTAAATTCGCCCCCCCCCTCCATTTTTTTGCTTGTGTTTCATTAAATTCATTGAAAATGATTCATTCTTTTACAAGTTGCATCTTTCAAAGTTGAATATTGTTGTTATTAAAAAAAATATGGATAGATTTTTTTGTTATTTTTTTCCTGTAAATAAATGTGCATTTTTCTGACTTCTCTTCTTTTGTGAGAAATTCCTTACTTCAAAAACCTTTATTTTTCCTTTAATTTTTAAATTTTAGTGGCATACGCTTGATAATATTTCTTAAAAATACTTTGTTTCTTTTTCTTTTTTTAAAGTCATAGATAAATTTCAGCGTTGCATTCTGAGATTGTAAGAAATCAATTTGCACATTGAAAGAGAAAAAAGCGATAAGACTGACATTTCGTTATAACATGATAAATTAATCTTACGCATCAGACATTACAACTCTTTCGTGTAGATAATTTATAGTTTCCCTTCGAATTCAATTTTCATTCAAAGCAAAAAAGCAAACCATTTCTATTTTCTTCATATTGGAACACATGCAAAAGTAAGAATAAATAGTTTATCAGCAAAATATGGATTCCCCTCTCCCTTTTTTACACAAATAGCATGGAAGTAGTCCCCATTTTAAATGCTCTTAGTTACTGCTCGCACAAATAACATTTTTCATCATTTGGTTCCATAAAACATTTACTCTAAAAATTAGATTTTTTTAAAAAAAAATCTCATTTATATTGTAATATATGAGATAATGCATTGGAATATATAAAGAATAGATAAAACTATATTAGAGAATATTTTAGAGGAGAAAACCATTTCTTCAAATAAATGTTAAATGTAGATTTGTTTTACTACTATCAGCTACTGTTTAATAGAATAAAATGGTAGCCTTCAAACATCACCAAGCCTTCAAACATCACCAAGCCTTCAAAAGATAACCAAACTTGCCCTATAAGTTAATACTGATTTCGTTGTCAAATTACAAGGTAAGAAAATAATATAAATCAATTCAGAAACAAAATAACTGACAATGAAAAGGATTTTGAACCTTTAAATTACAGTTAATTATATGAGATTCATTTTCAAAACTTTCTGTAAGTGAGACACACATAGATCATTTACATAATCAAATTAAATATGCCAATTACTATTAATGAGATTTATTTAATTGTAACATTCAGCTGACAATTATTAAGTCAAGATTAAATGTGCTAGTGAAAATTATTAGCAGAGACCTCAATTACTTAACATTTAATTTGAATCAGTTGTTAATTCTGTTTTCAGGGTATGACTTTTCCTCTAAATAAATAGCTATTAAAGCGTAAGAAAAGCCATGAGCAAATTCAAGCAACTGGTTAAACGGTGTGAGCGAAATACCCTTAAAAATGTAAAGGAATTTTTTCCCAGCAAATTTCAAGTTAGTTATTTCCATTTGAATCAGTTATTTCCATAAACTGATTTTTCAATAGAACTTTTGAAAAATATTAATGTTGCTTGTAATTTCTTCAAAATATGGAAATGTTAATTAAAATTTATTTTTAAGGCATAAAAATTTTGAATAAAATTTAGAATAGGAGTCATCACATCCACCAGTTAACTTTGCACGTTATTCGAAATTGTAGTAGGTTGTATTGATGAACTACTTATGTCTTAACTATTTGGCCGACAGGAAGCAGTGTGTTCGTTAGACTAAAAAGTTTGATGATTCTCTGAAATAAGACAACCCTCAATAAGTCCCGGGCCTGAAATATAAATGACAATGCATTTTAATTTTCCTAAGAATAACCTAGTAGCACTAACTTTCAAACGGGATGTATCACACACACACACACACACACAACATTTTATGATGGTATCTTTTTTAGTATAAGGGTTACAAATGCTTTAGAGAAGTAACTTTTGTTTATTTAGAAACCTTGGATGAAAAAGAATTTCAGGTGTTAATTAAGCACTGCTTTTTGATTAGAAGTAAAACTGTTCAAGAAAAACAACGACTGGATAAGTGTTATCCAGATTCTACTCCATCAACAACAACGGTTAAGTGGTGGTATGCTGACTTAAAACATGGTCACACAGACACAAACGACGCTGAACTATCAGGTAGCCTAAATTCTGCAGTTGTTCCCGAAAACGTCAAAAAAGTCCATAAAATCGTTTGTCCGATCGAAAATTAAAATTCTGTGAGACCGAAGAGTATTTGAAAATATCAAAAGGCAGTGTTCAAAATGGGTGCCACGTTTGCTCTCTGTCGATCAAAAACAACAACTCATGGATGATTCACAGCACTATTTGGAGCTGTTTAAGCAAATTAAATAGGTTTTTTTTACGTAGATATGTGGCAATAGATGAAACATGGATGCATTACTTCATGCTTGAGTCAAAAAGATCGTGAGCTGAGTGGACAGCAACTGGTGAATGCTGTCCCAAGTGAACTAAAACTCAAACGTAAGCTGGCAAGGTTATAACCTCCGTATTTTGGGATGCACATGAAAATTTATTAGTTTACTACCTTGAGAAAAGAGAAACCATTAGTAGTGAATATTACATGGTGTTATTGGATCAGCTGAACGAAAAATATAAAGGAAAAACGCCGACAAATGCAAAAGAAAAAAGTGCTGTTTCATCAAGACAATGCTGCACGCCACAAGTTCTTGAAAAGGATGGTCAAATTGCACTTCTAATTTCTTTCCCACCCACCGTGCAGTCCAGATTTGACACCCAGGGACCACTGGCTGTTTGCAGACCTAGAAAGAATGCTCCAGGGAAAGAGGTTTGTCTCAAATGTGTGAAGAAGTGATTGCCGATGTTGTAGCCTATTTTGAGAGCAAAAAGAAATCGTTCTACTAAAACGGTATTAAAAAATTTTATAGCTGGGCTGAATGTATCACTCTCGAAAGGGGAGTATTTTGATAATAAAACTTCAATTTTGCCTAAAAGTTGATTTTTTATTATTTAGGCCCCGGTTCATTAGTTATTAGTCATGATTCTTATAATGAATTGACGTATATTGAAAACATAAAATTATCTCTCATTTATGAAATTTTTTAAAGTCCTAAATTTTATTTTGATTTCTATATTTAACACTTTTACAAAATATTTTAACCGTTTTATAAATTGAAAATCCAAAACGAGCATTTTATTCATTTTTAACACTTTTTTCAACTGGTTTTCTCATTTATTCCAGAAAATATTTTTATAAATATTTGACAGTTTCTGCTAAATTTGAATAAGAAAAAAAAATTAATGCTTTATATTCAAAATGAGTTTCAAATGACTTGTCTCTTGAGGTATTTTCCCTTAAAGATAAAACAATCATTAGTTCTAAAGTAAACTCTTTTTTTCCCCTTCTTCCTCTGAGATTTGTCTCTCCTCACATTTTAATGAACAATCTTTTGAAATATTCCGATATCTTTTTATTTTTCTTTATTGCTGCAGGATTTGTAAATAATAAACCTAAATCGTTGTGGTATAAGAGGGTTTTTTCACGTTTTGTTATGTGACTTGCATGAATTTGTGCAGAACTACGTAGGTATTGTTTAAAATCATAATTCTTTCTTTCTCACAGAACTTGTTATAACTAACTTTTTCAGATTTTAAATTACGATGCTGTGACTTGAGAAAAACCATTCTTTTACTGTTCTTTGACACGCAAGATAAATGAGGCTGTTTACAGTTTTGAATAAATGAAGCTATGTACATCAGAGAACGAATTAATTGGGCACAATAACATTATAATACAGTTCTTTTCTTAGCGTAAAACGTAAACTGCTTAAAAAATTCCATAAACTTGTTTACTAAAAGTCTGTTGCCAAATTCAAAAGTGAATAAACAAACGCGAAACAATTATCAAATAATATAAAACAGGAAATGTTGAATTTATTAGGAGTGGCAACAGCGATTTATTTAAAGAAACGTTATAAAAGGGAGGCTCTTAATTTAAAATACTATTTTTTTAAAAAATTTTCCTTATTAAAGCAACATCACAAGAATAATAAGAAAAAATGCAACAAACTGATTCATATAATATTTCAAATATTTCTGAGAACTAATTTCCTAACTGAATTCCAACTCTTAATATAATTTCATTCTTGTGTCTTCTGAAATAGCTGCATGATTGATCCAATGTTGCCCTTAGTTTAATGTTTATTACATTTTATGGCAAGTCATTTATTTCACTGCTCTGCATCTTTTAATGTCATTTATCCCCAGAATTTTGATTTTTAAAGATTATTTTATCTTAAAACTCGAAATTTTACAATTTTCCACTGGTTTCTTAAATGAATATTTACTGAGTTATTTTATGTTACATACATTCTTGTGATATTACAGAATAATTAGTAAATAATTTTTTAAGAAAATACTTGAATAAATAATTTTTTTTCTCTAAGTATTTGTTGGGTGATTAAAGATTCATGACTTAAGGATGATATTTGGTTCATATAGTGTACTTAATTCACACACAGCTTTTTTTTAATTCAAACTTTTTATTCTGAATAAAAATGTACATCAAATTAAGCATAACTATTATTATTTAATATTTTATTACGTAGGTATGATATGAGCCATTCTTAAGGTATCCAACTGGTTGCGACAACTTTTTTTTTAAAGTAGATATGGGGATTTTTTTGTTATTTTTAGATTTTTTTTAGTGCATTTTAAGAAAAATGTGCTAAAATTAAGGAAAGGAAAAGAAATTATTATTACTAAAATGGGAAAAAATAGGTAAAAATTGACAATAAATAGCACAAACGCTTTCCATTCTGTACCAAAGGTTTATGAACAATTTTCAATTTTTTTCAATCTAATGTGTTGCTATATTATTCATTTTTTAAATGACCTTCAGGATAAGGATATTTTCTTTTTTACAAAAACTAGAGGAGCACTTTATCTCCGTTATTACATGAAATTGCTCAAGAAAACAGTGATTATATTCACAGTGATTGATAAATCTGAAGGTTAAAACACTTCTATTACTTTACAAAACTTGCAGAAAAAATTTCAGTTAATTATGTTTAAAACTTTTTTAGCAATCGCTGATCCCGTTTGATTATTTACAAAAAATCACATTTCGAGTAAAAAGCGTTTTAAAGTAAGACATCTTGGTTAAAGTAATGGAATCTGCTTTTACTGAAACACTTGTAGTTTTTGTTCTATTGAACGGAAAAGGAATTTGTCAATTTTTGGCAAAATTCACAATTTTTGTGTAGTTGGATACCTTTAATGAGTGAGTGAGAGTTTTATTTACGTCGACTATCAAGCAACACGAGAGAGGTCTATTGGTGACGGACCTTGTAATGTTGAACCTCAGGTAATTGACGAGAATGACACTTGAGCTTGTACCACGCTTTTCTCAAACCACCACACTATTTCAAAAAGACATTGCACCTTGATAGATTTAACGTAAAACAGCCCTCTCTACAAAGTGGCTCGTGTCATTCTTGAATGTATAAGGTAATTAAGTCCGATTAATTTTTAACAGATCACAAATTAAACTTTAAGAAAATATATAATAATGAATAATGTTGAACGATGGTTATATATTTAATTTGAAGTTCTGAAGTAATAAAGAACTATAAATTATTAAATGAGTCTCATAAATAAATACGCAAAAAAATCAATAGCATGCTATATAACATTAGATTTCGCAATAAAACATTTTCCATGTTGTTGTTGTTGTTGTCGTGTCCTTCCCGCAGGGAATTTCATACTAAATATAAATGAAGTACCTAAATAATCTGCTAATATAAAATAGTGCAGTTAAGAATATGTAACTTAAGGTGAAAAAAAATGAAACGATTCATATTTAAATAACTGTAATACATACATTACTCTTACAACTACCCTTAATCTTTATCTTTTTATTGTATAGGAGTCTTAAGTACACGAGAGAGAAGAAATTCTTCGTTAAATAAAGTAAGGCTACCAACATATTTATACAGCTTCGCATATCACTAAGATAATAAATCATTAAATAACTTTAAGGTTATTAAAACAGGAAAGGATAAGATGATATTTAAATATAATATTTTATTCCACTGATGTATGTTTCTTCCAAAAGTTTGTAATAAATTTTAAAAATTAGCTTCGAGAATTTTTGCTTTAAATCTGCCTTAAGAATGAGAGAATTATCTTTTTGTAAAACCTGAACTAAATGTATTTTATTATTTAAAAACAGCAGTACTATATGATTATACAGACATTATTAAAAATACATGAAACTAACCAGGGATTAAACATGTAATTACAATACTTCACGGTTTGTTGATAACAAACTTATTTTCTAGAGATAATTTAATTTTCAATTTCGACTCGGAGAGGAACTTGATTAAAATTTATGAGCATCGCATACAAGATAACTTTTTTAGAAAAGTTTAGTGAGTATGATGTATGTATAGCAGCATATTATCTGAGTTTTATTATTTTTTCTGCAAGATATAAAACACACACGCACATATATATATATATATAAACACATCAAAAGCAGGAATTTCGTTTTACTTTAAAAAATTACATCGCATTTATTTGTTTATTTGAAAAAAAAATGTATGTACTTTAAATTTAAAATGTTGGCAGATTATTAATATTAAAAGAATTTTGATGGCACTCAGGGAAAGAATAATTATTTTTCAAGATGCAGAAAGAATGAAACATTAGATATTCTTGTTGAATCTTTGCCCTAAAAAAATAATGATACTTTCTTCCCCCATTTTTGAGCTATTAGACCTAAAGACTTGAGATTGGATAAGCATGTTTCTTTCATTGAGTAAGATCCGCTAACAATGGGTCTTATGAAAATAGACTGTCAAGAGGGTTTCAGTGGGTTATGCGGAAGCTTTAGATGGAGCTTCCCGTTATTGGACTATAGTCATATAGACTTGAAAACTGAAAAAATAAGTCTCGTTTGTTGAATAAAGAATCGCTAAGAACGGGCTTTGTAGAAATCGACACTTATGGGGGTTACTGGGTGTTATAGAATTTTAAAAAATGCTTCGTTCTTGATGTATTATAACAGACTTTAAATTTGGCAAGCATATTACCTTCATTAAGCAGAGATTCGGTAAGATGGTTTTTCTTTTGTAAAACGACTCCCGAGAAGAATTGCGAAGCTCTTTACATATTTAAAAATTAAAAGAGTTAAACCTAAAGACTTAAAATTTTGCAAGCATGTTTCCTCTGCTATATAGAACTCCGCTAAAAATGGGTTTTTCGGAACTCGACTCTGACTGTGGGATAAGTATAGGGGAGCAAAATATAATTATACTTCCAATTGATAAATTAAAAGTCATGCTTAATTTTAAAATGTAGTTATCAATAATTTAAATACATTGTAAAGTCATACAACGTCACAAAATACCCAAAAAATGAGATGATAGCTGCTAGTATTACCGTAAAATACGGCGTATAACGCGCACTACTGTAAAACGCGCACCGCCGTACAACGCGCACCGCCGTACAACGCGCACCGCCGTACAACGCGCACCGCCGTACAACGCGCACCGCCGTACAACGCGCACCTAGATTTTAAAGCTGCATTTTTTAATATTTAGGTATATTCGCCGTATACGCGTACCCCCTCATTTTACGAAGGGACCTGAAATGTACGTAAGCGATGGTGTTATGTTTTGAAGTCATTATTTTTAAGTTTACTCCCAGCTTCAAAAAAAACAAAAAACAAAAAAAACAGTATACTTTTTTAGAACTACAATCCCTTGAGTTCAGAAGGAATGTCATATCTTTTACATGAATAGTATTTCGATCTATTTAGAAATCTAATTTTTTCTATGCTTATCTTACATTTATTTTTGAAGCTTTCATTTTTATACCCGACGTACAACTCGCGCCCGTAAATTTTGATCTTATTTTTTCTGTTAAAAGTGCGCGTTATACGATGGACTTTAAGGTATATATTTATGGGAAGGCTCGGTGGGGTTCAATGTAAGATTTATATTCATAAAATAAAAATTTAATGAAAATCAAATAAATCTCTTGCTAAACTTCGGAATAAAAGTCGAATTCATAAAATTTAATAAAAAGAAATGCTTAGAAAATATCATAAATCTTCCAGTTTTAGCATAACAATATATAAACAATTCTATAGTAATACATAACCAGATAAATAAAGAACGATTGAATGAATTTCTGAAAAATTCAAATTGATTTTTTTTATTAAAAACTAAGAAATTTATTTAAAGATTAATGATTTTTTTGTGATGAAATTTACATTAATTCTTTTATTCGTACATTAATTCCAACTTATTCTTAAAAGTGCATTTTAAAACGAAACTAATAAAATAAATACGTTTAAGTGAGTTTTTAATGCAAAATTCTAATGGATTATCGGTTCAGTACATAATAATTCAAGACCTTAAATAAAAGGAAAAAAATATATTTGATAACAGCTCAAGGAATGTTTTTTTATCTCATTCATAAAAAGTCTTGGTCAGTAGTACTATAGAAATTAAAGAATACATAACTTTTTTTTAAATAAACAAATAATTATGGTCAAATAAAATAATTGCTATTGAATTTAACTTGGAAAATAATCATCTTATGCTGTGAATGAACTTGCCTTTGAGGGAAAAGAGCCGGATATACCAGCGCATGGAAGGAAGAACTTCATTAACATTCCAAGAGTGCACGAGAATCTGAAATGAAACTACTAATCGAATATTTTGTTAATTTGGAGAAAACTATTCCATTTGATTAACCTCAAATGCGTTGGTAATGAGACATCCCAATCAAACTGGAAAAGATCTAATTTAAATTGTGATACTCATAAAAAACAGTGGAATAAAAGTGAACAATTCCTGTATTGAATATATTTTCGAAGAATTAAGAAAGAGTCCTATGTTTGTTATTAGTTTTGTGATTTTAAAAAAAAAACTATTTATAAAAAAATAAATAAATGAAATTCCTTGTTCCTTTTTTGTTCGAGATTCTTTTTAATAAAAAATTCCCTATTTCGACACACTGTAAAGATTCAATTTTTTTCGTCATTGATTGCTTTATGAAAAAAAAAATGTTATTTTTCTTATAAACCGTCTTTTTCACAACTTATTTTTTAATCTGTAAATTCTTTCATGAATGAATGTGGAGTAGAATTTTTATTTTTGAGAATTTCGTTTTCTTTGAAATATTCCTGATACATTTTTCCCTTTGAAAAAATGGCATTGATTGAAGCATGAAAAAAATTTCTTATTTACATTGCATTATTATTATTAGGAAATTCTTTGTATATGTAACTTTTTGAAAAAAGTCCAGTTCATGCTATAAACATCGCTTCTTCTAAAAACAAACCACCATGTAAGCTGGAAAATCTTGAAGCAAGAATTGCTAAATTGAACGAATAAATCATTATTAAATATAATAAATTTGCTTTCATTGAAAAAATAAATTATATAATTTTAATTCAAATAGAATAATTTTCTTTCAAAAAATGTTTATACGGGGTATTTCCAAATTCGCCCGAAAGAGAGGTGATAATTGGCTGCATGGGGACGACAAATTACCATAGAACGTGGGATCGCAAATTTCATTTAGACGGTGAAAATATCCATAATAGTAGCCGTCAGAAGGATGATGAGCCAACCGAAGACAGTTGCCAAACAAATGCTGGAATTTGAATCATCGTAGCACTGTGTTGAAAAAACATAAACGCATGCAAATTTTCCTCTTCTCCCGGAGTTGCTACAGGAAGCACCGTCCACTGTGCTCCAGGAAGTGTGGTTAATGCATAATAGTTCGCCAACACATTTATCGATTGCAGTGAACAACCACCTTCATGCTACATACCCTGGGATGTGGATTGGACGGGGTGGATTTGTTGCTAAGTCTCCACGCTCCCCAGATCTCAATCCTTTGGATTTCTACTTCTAGGGTTACCTGAAATCGCCTGTGTATGGGATTCCAATTGCTACAACTAGGGGATCTCATGGCACTGATTGTCATCTTTTCAGCTAACTTCGCCAGCATACCGGACTTGTTTGAATGCGTCCGGCAATCTTACATCGGTCGATGTTGGCTACGATATGACCTGCATGGCCGCAACTTCGGGCAACTCCTATGACACTCTCTTGTTGTTGTGTTCGCATTGTAAACATGCTTTAAGTCTAATAAATGTATTTCTTATCTGTTGCTGCCCCTTTTCACTCCAATCGGTATATCACCCTTTATAACTGTTTTTGTGAATAATTCCCACTAAAAGTGGTTTTGGACCCCATGTCCTATGGTCATTTATCGTCCCCCTACTGCATATTATTGCCCATCTGAATTTATCGGTCCAATTTCTCAACACAATGTGAAACATACATGGTGTTGCCGAAGACCATGTACCACATTTTTTTTTACACATAGTATATTAAAAAATGTTTATTAGCGCTTTTGTATTAATACAACAAAAGGTAAACATTTCTTTCGGACTACAAAACTTTTCTAATTTGATGACTTAATGCTTATCTTTTCTGTAAAAAATTATTATGTGATGACAACATTTTACCCACATAATTCTATTCAAATAAAATAGTTGAAATATTGGTTTGATTTATTTTATCTCACACGAAAATTTTATCTGGCATTAGCAGACCTCAAAGCCATAAAACATAAAAAATGTACTTCCGATACATATAATAGTCCTTTTATGATCAATCTGATAACGAAGTTATTCTTTCATTTTATTACTGCTGAATCTTTTATCGTGTATCTTATACATTTTTGAAGACTGATTCACATTGTTTGCGTGTGAAAATTACTTGTCTCCTGCGTAATATTACAAAAGTATTAGAACACTGTAATATATTGCACTGTTTATTACTTTTATCGTAAAGCATACAATTATCCGCTTTATGCAAATCGTAAACGACATTTCAATTACTTGAATGAATCATCGTTCCGAGGAAATACATATATTTTCTGTGTTTGGTTGCCAAGGTGAAAATAAATTAATGAAACAATTTGGGAATTCGTCATAAAGAAATATCAATATGAAGATGTTTATTGTACCTCGGCTCTTTATTAAATGTATGTGTGGGCAAGTCCGAAAATTATTTTTTTTAAATAAAAGTAAATTGGGAATTGATGTACAGTATTACAATTTCCTATGCCCTTGTAATATGTTGTGAAGAACAAAATCGACCCATTTATGAAAACCATCCCTTGTATTTTCTCATAATTTACACAAATCGGTGCTGATTCTGTTTTCGCTTTTGAAATTGGTTTGAATGTCTTCATTTATTTTTCTTTATTTGTTAATATATTCAACGTCAGATTATCTTAAATAATTATTAAATTTCATTTCTTTTTTACACTTCCTAATTTCCTTGACCAATTTATTTATTAGCAAAAGATAAGTATCACAAAAAATATTTTTTTCTATTCAATATTTCTATTAAATAGGAAAAATAACTTAAAAGTTTTAACCAAACAATTTAATAAATAAAATATAATTTTATGTATGTATATATTCACAAAAACATCAAATATTATAAATACTAACGATAACTTACTTCATTTGTTTAAAAAAACAGATGTTTACTTAAAAAAAAACTGCTGTGTAGTTCTCTTTTATTAATTAAAATATAGCTTTTATTAATGTATTTTGACTATTGCGATCATGTTATTTGCTATTACATATTCTATTTCATCATACCCCTCTTTAATGTTTACATTAATAAAAATCATTCTAGCAGTTTTTCCCCATTTTCAACTTTTGATCCACGCAAGTGTTTTAATTGATTATAAAATATGCGAATAAAAATAACTACAAATTGCAAGCATATAAATAGCATTTACTCTTAAAGGGACACAGTACGATTCAATTGACAAAAATCGGTCAAAAAATCAAATATTATTTTTTTAGCCTAAAATATTTTTATATACTTTTCTACAACCTGAAAAAATTTGAAAGCTCTAGACTTTAAAAACACATAATTTTGATAGCTAATACGTTCGTTTTTATTCAGATCCCTATGGCAAATCAAAACTTTAAACCTACTTATCTCAGAAAAATAAAATAATTAGTTTGTCGTCATTTAAAATGGGAAGGCTTTTTTTTCTATTGTGCGTAATGCTTCAAATTTTTTATCTATTGCTGATAGTACATGCAACAAAAGTTCATATGCATTTTTGTGAATCAAAGTAATACTTATTTTTCTTAAAATATTTGAACTCAGAATTTATGCATTTTTTAAGGAATTTTCAATAAGCATTCATAAAAAGAAGCATTGCACAAATACCAATCATGTTATAGGAAAACCCATACAAACGGTTGTCATGCATAGTTTGACATACTTGCAAATGAAATTGCATGTGTGTACGTAAATATTTGTAGGAGGAGTAGCAGTTTAAAATCACTTCAAAAATTTTAAGTTTTTTTCCGTAAAAAACTAAATGGCTAGCTTTTTATGGAATTTTGAGCCCAAAATTTGTTTTACATAGTATATACACATATGAGGCAATCAAAAAAGTTTTGAAAATATATAAATTAAAAATGTTTGCGTAAATCGTACCATGTCCCCTGAATTTTGGATTAGAAACTTGTGGGGATGGTGACCTATTATTTCACCGTCTTGCTACCTAAAGTGGAAAAAAATTCCGCATTTCCATAATTTTTTTATTTCTCTTCAAACACACTTAATCAATCACAAGTGAAACTACAAAAGGACTGATATATAAAGTGAGCAATCTAATCTCCTGAATAAATCTAAGTAAACACGATTAAGTGAACTAGACAAGGAGAACAAGCGCTAATGATCCGATAACTAAATCTGATTCAATCTATCTTAGATAGTCAATCTAATAATTTAATCTCTTAGCCACTACTTCCTTAACTCGCGCTAGGTTTATGAAATATTCTAATATTCTCACCTACATATCACCGCAACAGCTCGCCGGCTCCTTCTGTCTTACATCTACAAAACCTTGGTTTTATTATATAGTCAAACTAATTTAAATATCAGGGTTTCTTCTTGAGAGGCTGTGAATTAACGCAAATGCTAGCCCCAAAGTTTCCCCAAGAGGATTAGTGTAATAATAACGCGGATAGATCCGTCACAAACTTACGTATAGAGTTAATCAGCTTTAAACTAAATATATATTCAGATTGGCCGAAAATTTTTTTTTAAAACACATCTATGAATTCCTACTGTAAATATACTCATTCCAATTACTTGGAATTAATTATTCTTTGCTCAGTTTAAGTACTAAATAATCCAATTTAATGTTTTGTTAATAGATGTTTCATATTTTCACTCTATAAATGATGCATTTATAACGTAGAGAGAACTGTATAGATAATTAGAATTATCCATTTCAAAATTGTAAATTATCATTTTAAAAGAGAGCCTTATTCCTCACATATTTATTTCTTCACGTGCCGTGAGACTCTATGCGATAAACTGAAACAATAAGTATTTATTGACTCAATTCTTTCAACACCTAACACATGACAGTTATCAATAAAATAAATTAAAATATGTTTCATTTAATTAGTAATTCAACTAGAAGCTATAACGATTCGTAAATGATGATTTATTATTACAGAGGTATTGATTTTATGAATGGATAAACATTGGTAATCAATGATTCATGAAAACAAAAATATTTCCCATATTTGTAATGCCTTTGAAGATCATACTTCATGATAAACTTTTAATACTATATTATTATATATCAATTGCGTTATTTACTAAATGTAAATATTTTGTTACATTTTCTCTGAAATGAATGTTTAAGTAATTACAATTGAACTGGTACTTTCTACTTAGTCTGTAAGCTCATTTTGCATGTGGAAACTATCACCTTACGCAGCGATTCTTAACTTATAAAGAATTTACATTCCATCTTCCCTATGATTCGGCTAGAGGTGTGGGGGGAACTAAATGATCAGACGACATGATGAACTTCAATTATTTTATATATTTATCACTATATTCAACTCAGACACAAACAACACTTAAACAAGATAAATTTAAGCAGTAATAAATGGGAGCAAAACGAGATTGAGTTGAGGAGAATATATACAATCTTGCAGCTCTACTTTTAATATAACTTTATACCGAGCTTAAGTATTTAGTGACCGCACTATTAGTTTAGCTTCTAAACATCGACTTGATTTAAGATCACAATACCTGGACTCTTGCGGTCTTCTAATCCTTTGCGTTGACTTTAACATTGCTCCAATAGCTAAACTAATCACTTTCTTAATATTCCAACTTCTGGCTTCCTATACAGTTTACGTATACGTTTCACTACCGATTTACTTCACTTCCAATCTATTCACAATTCACTAATTTCCAAACTCGCGAATAAAGAATAGATATATGTTAAACTTAATTTGCATACCATGCATCCTGTCCTTCGGAGAAGGTTGGTTAAAAAAATGCTGGCCAAAAGAATTCCCCCAGAGGTTAATTGAAGGACGCGTATAGATCCGTCACAAACTTTTCGATCATCAGGGCTCTCTTTTACATATCAGCCTCACATCGCGAACCCTTACGATCTTGAATACCCTTCCCTGATTCCCAACACATGGTTAAGTGATTTCTAAGTTCTTCAATAATCCTAAGACTGCCTTTGTTATTTATTTATACAGACTTTTTTAATATTTCTTTTTTTTCTGCAAGAAAATTGCAAACATCTAATTATGAATAACATATTAAAAAATACTAATTTCAAATAAATAATGTAACTAACTGCATCGATTAAAATTTCTAATGTGAAGGATGGTGACGCATTTCATACAAGAACTGTTGTATCAGGTGTAATATTTGAAATCTGTGGTCTTCATTCCGATTCTACGCTTTCCGGATGGTTTCTGTAAGTATTTTTAAGATAAAGCAGAGCTAAATTTTTTCCACATAAATAAGAGAGAAAACTTAACATTAAATGAGAGATCTTCGTGGACCTCTAGAAAGGCACTGGAGACCCCCGGCGGACCTCGGAACAAAGTTTAAGTACCTCTGATCAAACGTGTTATTCAAGTATTACCTTCCATTTCTTCAGTCCCTTACGTATCTGAGTGATCATGGTCATTAGCTCGTGACGTAAGTTACAGTACTAATTCCATTAAGGGCCTTACACGTAACTGATCTGAAGGATATTATGTATGCTGGGGCTTAAAGTTGTGTTGCGGTACCTCCTTCTAATGTTAGTTAAGGGGAGGGTTACGATTCCTGAGAGAATGTGAACGGGTGAGAACCCATTGAAATGATGAAAATCAAGTAATATGAACACAGTTTTCTTTTTATTAAATTAAAAACTAAAGATGACTACGTGATATACAGGCAAGACAAGCTAAAGGGTATGAATCAATTTGTACTTACATGAAACCTTCGGCAACAATTCAAAAACCTTTTCGACCCCTTCCAGGTTCATTTTATTTGTGGATGTCAATTTTTTATGCATATTTTCAAACATACAAATATTTTAAAACATAATAGTCCCATTCGCAAACAAAATTTCTCAAAAATTTATGTAAGAAAAATCTGTTTAAATAAATGAAGAATTTATACTTCCAAAGTTCGCTTTCTGTATGGCAGAAATAATTAGATTTTAGAGTAAATCCACACTAGCAATACATAAAATCTTAGAATAACTAGCTTTTATCTTGAATGGCGAATTTTATTTACATGTTCTGTATTTACATAAAGGGTTATGAAAATATTAATCAGAATTTGACCGTGTATGATAAATTTGAAAAAGCGGTACTGCCTGTGATCCAACATCGCAATTTACACAGTAAAATTATCTTCTTAACTTGTTCCCTTCAAAGTCTCTCTTTGCAGCAGCAAATAATACACTCTCATGCTGGATAAGTTTTATTCACTGTTGGGGGAATGTAGACAACAGTCTTTTAGACAAGCGTGAGTGAGTGAGTGAATATTCACTGTTCAGCTACACTAGGGCTTTTGGGTAGACAAGCGTGAAGGGTGGTGCTTAACGGAAGGACGCCCCCCTTTTTGCAGAAAATGCCACCGAGTGGTACTTCTCTACTATTCGGAACTTTAAAAACGCATGTGAAATAATTCGGGAAGACCATTTGCACTGTGTAAATGTTCACAATACCCGAGCTACAATCGGGAGGAGCTAGGGTGGTACGTCTCGCCTGCCCTATCTCAGCTCGGGAAAAGCCAGGAAGGGGTTAATCTGGAATACCAAAAATACAGCAAAGGGATTCAGCACAAATCAATGTAGCATTGTCATTCACAATCATCCATAGACTTCTCTACTCTCTTCCTTTATCTATCTCACTGACTATTTATATGTTATTCGCTAGTGATATTCATTTATATTGAGGAGCTTTTCTAGCTTAGTGTCAATATAGCTGCCCGAGTTAGAGAGGTTAAATTCGAGAATAACTCATTGTTACATTTGGTGTGAAAATTTGGAGGATGGTGTCTTAGCTCATATGTCGATCTCATCACTTGGCTGTGGCTTAATTTTACGAGATTCGTCGCCAAAAGCTTTTGCTTTACTTTTAAGTGCGATGTTAATGTTCAGCTGATCAAGAAAAATGGCAGGAATCAATAATTTTCTAGTTCAAGCCTCACTTACCTTCTTTAAATCTTATTTGTTATATCTTAAATTCAATGTATTAACTTGAAATATTTTTATTAAATGAACAATTAATTTATTCCATTGTTATTCAGTTTTTCTTTTTACAGAAATCGAATTACTTTTTGAAATTATCGTATTAAAGGTTTATACGTATTTTTGAACAATAAAAGACTGTTCCAAAAACTGAAAAATTAAGAACCTAATTGAAATAATAATTCATTTGTAAAATTTAATTACCCCATGTGTAGAAGTTAATGTATCAAAAAGCATTATTTGCAAATTCTTTGGCCTTACAATAATTTTAGCTATCATTATTTGCAAATAATTAGATATGATTTTTACTTCCATCTCACACCTATGTTTTAAATACTTTTAACATCATTTTGAATAATTTGATATAACTTCGAAGTATTTAAACAACATCTCGAATCATATTTTTTTAGCACTATTTAAAATCATTTAATTTAAAATAGCTTCGAATCTTATATTTTTCTATCATCTTTCCTCATGTGTGTGTTTTAAATTTCATTTAAATTTAAAGTTTTATATCTTCAACGTAATTTCTGATGATATGCATTTTTAAATTAAATTTTAATTTTTACGTTTGTAACTTCATTTTGATTTTATATCAGTAAGCGAGTTTTAAAAAGATATTTACACTTCCATGGTTAAAAATCTGATTTATTTTTGTATTCTGTAGAAAAAATCCTTTCCGAATCAAGTAAGGTATATTTTCAAAGGATATGTATTACGTGTTTGAAATCCATATTCGCTTTTTCACTGTGAATGACAGAACTGAATACTGACGCAGGATAAAATCCACACTTAAAATAAAATCTTATAGACACCTTCTTCTGCAAAGTAACTTTTCTTTTATTTCTTTGAAAAGAAAAATAAACCGGGATCACATTCCTGATTTAGTATTCGACGCCATAGCAGAAGGTTTCGTCAGTTCCAGGGTTTTTTCATACATTCTCAACATTTTTTTGCAGCATTGGCTCATAACTGTTCTGGTTTTGTACCCTTAAAAATGATGTTCAGATTCCTGGAAAAGAATAAATAATAACTGTTTTTATTTTGTACTTCGATTTTTGTGTTTTTTTTTTTTAACTCGAAATGTGTTTAACTCAAATGAAGAATTTTTGTAGTAAAAACTTTCTTTTCATAATAAAACATAATGGTGTATAATATATTTTTATTGTTTATATTATTTTTTTTCTATACAGAATAAAATATAATGGTTTAACAGAATATAAACTACTAAAATTTCCCTGCAATTACATTTTTTTTTAAATTTTAGGTATATTTACTCGATAATGTGCACCTTTTCTTAAATTTCTACTATTAGTTCACACTTTCCCTATATATATTTATTTATATCTTGTTCAAATTTTCAATTGGTAATAAAACACTTTTCATTCATCCACTCAAGTTGAAATACATTTTTTAAAACTTATAGTGAATGACAATTCATGTTAATACAGTTTTTCAAATATTATTTCATTAATTAAATTTAATTAATGAATAAATAGTAACAAACAAAAATAAAATTCCAACACTATATGTAAAAAGAATAATCGCTCGTTGTGTCCTTGTAGCGCAATGGATATCGCGTTGGACTTCTAACCCAAAAGTCATGGGTTTGAATCCCACCAGGGTAGGCCTGATTTATAAGAATGTAATTTCTTTTTACTATGCTATTTTATTTGAACAATTAAATTTAATTAATGAATAAATAGTAACAAACAAAATAATATTCCAACACCATATATAAAGCGGAAAATAGAAAATCGCTTTCTGTTTTGTCATTTAATATTGTGATTCTGTCATTTGTATATACATATTTATATTTATTGTAATTATTTAACAAAAAGTAACCAAAATAAAATTTTCCTTTGTTGACCTAAGTAGGAACTGAGGTAATTTTTTTTATATTACTCGTTAAGAAGAAACCTGAAATGTAAATGCGCAATGAACTTGTATTTTGTAGTATACAAATAGTGTGTGAAAGGATAATTGAAGCTCGCATCGAATCAGATTAAATCTGACGCAATGCAAAAATTTTTAAAAAAATGTAGTACATATAACAATCTACTTAAAATAGAAGATGATTATTTGTTTGGGGATCAGAGTGATAGGGATTGAAGAGATGAAAAAGAGTTTGATGAGGAGCATGCTGAAACAATGGAAGACGTATATGACGAAATTTTCATATTATCCAGTAACAATAGTTCACAAGGTGTCATTTCTTTTAAATGAACAGTATTTAGATACATGTAGATAACTATTTTTTCTTATGCACACATGTTTTCTTTATTTCTTAGGCTGCAGTTTTAATATCTGGGGTATAACGCACATTAGTAAATTTTTATCTTATTTTTTGTGTAAAAAGTGCGCGTTGTACTTAGGAATATACGATATATATTATAATTATTTCTCCTTTACGTTGGATTGAAAATTCATTATCGGACTCCTATATTCACTTTCAACACACTTTAAGTAGATTAGTTTATACTTTAAATTTACTCCCGAGTTAGCTAATTAAGTTAAAATCTTACTTAAATTAATAGTTTCTCAATTATATTGAAAAGCAAGCATTAAACTTCCTTATAAAATGTGTGAGATTTAATTATGGTTTCAGCTAATTAAATGGAACATTATAAATTTTAAGAGTTAACTTATCCTGAGTAATAGCGCAATTTTAAAATATTTTATACAAAATGGGTGTATGAAATTTTAAAATGAAAATATTTACAAATATTCGATAAGGTATTTAGTTTTCAAAGCTCTTTCATGTAATTTTATTTAATAAAGTAAAATGGTTTTGAATTTCGCCAAATAATTTATAACTCCAACCAAATAGCAAATTCTGGTCGAAAACGTTTTTAAATAGGAAAAAAAAGTGATGAACATTTAAGAGAGAGAGAGAGAGAAGTATAACTATTTGGAATAAGAACACACTGTGGTGAATTTAAATTCAAGGTTTTAGAGAGAGAATTATATTAACGTCTAACACTATAAAACACAAATGAAGGGCTATTGGTGAAGGACGCATTTTCAAGTTTCAAGCAGGTGTCGAGGAAGGCATTGATCTAGAACACCCTCTCCGAACTACCACAAAACGTCAATGAGAGAGCATGACAGATTCAACGTGCATCAGCCCCTTCTACACGGTTGGTCTTCAGTTGTTCCAGAACGTGAAACCGCGGTACTCCGGCTACGAGTTCCGGACCGTTTCCACTTGGCTGCAGCGGCAACATTGTATTCTTAGAATGAGTGAATGAATATTAACGTCACACTGTTAAGCTACACGAGGGTTTTTGGCGACGGACCGCGCAATTTTGAGCCATGGTCAAGTGACGTGGACTACACCTGAGTGGGCAGCCCCTCTCCTAACTACCACACCACACCAATGGGAGGACTTTTGAGCTCTCGACAGATTTAACGCGTGCATCGCTCCCAGAGTGCAGAGTCTCCACGTGCAGAGTCTCGTTGAAACGTCCACTTTGCATTTCCGAAATGCTTTTGTGCCCACGTAAGTACAACAACTTCAAGAATGTCCCACTGGTACACTTTTTGATTGATTTTAACGCCCTCTTCCACAAAAATCAAAGGATTTTTACCACTTGCGCAAATTCCGCCCCAGTCCATGACCGACTTTGGATATTGGCGATATCCAACAATTGCCGAATGCTTGGAGCATCCACAGACCAGATTCAATCGTTTTGGGAGTTATGAACTTGTTGAACCGCAAAGAGCTTCTCATCAGTGAAAAGGAATCTCTCCCATTGCTGACTTGCGGCCCGTCTCAAAAGTTTTCGGCATCCTTGGAGCCGTACGAGTTTTTTTCTTTCATTAAGGAGCTGAAATTTTCGCAACTTGTAGGGCTTCAGTCCAAGCTCCGTTTTTGCATTTCGTCTCACCGATCTGACACATATTCGCATGTCACGAGCGATTTTCTCATGGAAACCAATGGATTCCTCTGGACTCGCTTTTCGATAGCCTTACGATTCATTGATGTGTTTATAGTGCGTTTTCCCCTCTTCCTGGACGTCGATCATTATTGGCAAGCTCTTTGAAGCGGCAAATTGCATCAAACACTGTTTTCTGAGGAACAATAAGCAAATGAATGACTTCACACATTCGTTTCCTTTGCTGAAACAACTCTAAAATAGAAGACCTTTTGCTTGATATAATTAAAAACACATAAATTAAAGTACAAACTAAGAAATGTATTAAAAGGTATTTTATTATTAAAGTGGTGGATAAAGAAACATGAAAATACCAATTAAAAGGAAATTTGTTAATTATTCTAGGAGGCAGGAAATTTGTCCGAGTTTTTTTTTCTTTGCCTCTCACTGTAATATGCCAAGACAATCTTTTAAATAAAATGTATATATATTTTTCGAATATCTAGATTCTAGATATTTGCATTATGCATGTAGAATAACAATACACATAATGTAAAATCACTTATGGATTGTATCAAATTTTCTAAACTTAAAATCTAGCGTAACCTTTCGAAGAAGCAACTTCACTGAAAGTAATTATGTTCATGTAGTCAAAATCTTTTTGGGATTTATAAAGGAATAACAATTTAATCCCAGTTTCATTTTAATTTAAACATAAATTCTATGCATTTTAAAATATAGCAACAGTAGGACTCAAAATATATTTTTCATTTTGAAAATGATTTTCCACAATTTTAATTGAAACAAAATCTTACAAATTTCCAATTCATAGCAATTTTTATTAAGAATTTTAGTCTCTGTCATGGCAAAAAAATTACATTAAATTATTATTAAATGAATCTTGCAAAAAATTACATTAAATTTAATTTGTGTGATATGATAAAATGGAGATATTACCAGGGTTTCTTATTTTCCAGCATTTCTTTCCCATTTATTTCAGGAATAATTTATGGATTTTCTGTGAATGCTATGCATTGTTAAAATTCTAGGAAAAAACTATTTCTTTATAACAAAATGAGTTATTTACTGCAAAAATTGATTATTCATTTTCAGAATTTCACCAGTTTTATATTGTTTGATGATAGATTTTCTGTTGGGGCAAATAACTGCAACGGTTGCTTACGATTTTGCTCAAGCTAGAAATCTTGTTAATTGAACAACACCGAACTAAAGAATTTGAGGGAATCGCGCTTTTTTTTAAATTTTTCGTCTAACTTCAATCATTACTTTCCCTATGTTTTTGTGCTCTCTTTTCAGAGCGAACAGTTGTATAGTGAACTATCTTCCATGAAAAAACAATTCTTGTACTAATTATTTATCTTGTTGATTCAGAAAGTTTTTGTTTGGTAAACGTGAAAACTTATCAGCAACTTCATACTTTCGTCTAAAATTTAGGAATCCACAACTAAAACAACACTCTGATGTTTTTTTTTTAAATCCTTACACCAGAAAATGTTTCATGTTCCTTGTGAATTCTGAATTTGATTAAACTTTCCAATAATGATATACGTATTTTTTGGAGAGTTAGCGTCACGTTTCGTCTATATATTTTTCTAAGATAGCTTTTACTGGCTCGCTACAATTTCAGTCAAATTTTCTGCATTAGCCAAAATTTGATAAACTTAGAATCAGCTATTGCTTTTGAGAAACCTGATTTTTTTTTCTAAAACTCTTGCGAGCAATGCCAACAAGCTATTTCAGCGTATTTTGGTGTATGAACAAACCCTCATTTCACTGCTAAACTTTGAATTAAGTTACGTTTTTAAAAATATCAATCCTAAGAGATAATTTTTCTGAATATTTTTAAGATATTATGTACATTTTTCAAAATTCCATTTATATCAGTCATAATTTTTTTCTGTATAAAAATTATGACAGTTTGCATCTGACAAGTATCTGAAGTCATTGCGCCTTCAAATTCTAAATCTGATGAGTTGTTTAAATCTTCAACTAAGTTCACATTTTTAGAAATATATTCTTGTGATATATTTTCTATATCTCAACAATAATTTCTCCAAAAACTACTTTTTTTTTACAAATATCATCACTCACGACCAGGTATATGGATTGTGCATAGCATAGGTGATACACAAAACTCATCATTTGTTACAGATTTAATCATGTTGCTAGCACTATTAGTAACTCCCGCGATTGTGTACTTTTCAGTTGTTATTCCTCTAGTCTACTCTTTATTGTCTTAACAAAATTTTTCTGCTGAAAAAATAACCATTATTTTCTAATTTTCTTTAATTGAAGAATTTTCTTTCCTTCGAAAGAATGTTTATATTCAAATATCCTACGTTTTTGAGCAATGTTCACTCACCAAAAGCTAAGCTACTTTAAATTTGATAAAACTTAATTCTTAATCTGAAGTTTAATCCAATCATATTGCTTATAGGTAAGCTTCCTAACATCAATGTGGTAGGTTTTCTGACATCCCGATCCTTTTTTTTTTTCCTTCACAGGAATTCCCCGGAAACAAGTATTTATCCATGAAATACTAAAAGTAAGAAACTTATTGAAGTTCATGGGAAAGTAACCCTACACACATAAGACATAACTATAATTTATCTTTAAGGTACAGTTTCCTTGAATCCCAGTGGATGTGTGATAGTGCATTTAGCTTCCACGCCACAGGTCCGGGGTTCAAGTCCCGAGCTGTGCAAATTCAACTTAGTCTTTCATCTCTTCAGTGGGATGATAAATAAGCACCATCTTGCTTGGAAACTGAAAATTGGGGATTGTATGTCACGCTGACCACTTGACCTAAGCATCTGCTCATCCACCGTAGCGCCTAAGGTAACGTAAACTAAGATAGGCACATTAGGCATAGGCCCTCATGAGCTGTTACACCACTTCAGTACTGTTTTCTTAAAGAAATATTTTTTGTGTTAATTGGTTTTTTAACCATATAACAAAATGTAATAATGAGAGAGAGCAAAGAAAATTCTTCGAATTATTTGTAGAATAATTTCTAAAAAAAAAGTGATTTATAATTTAAATAGTTTTACTTACTTAAGAATTCAATTATAATTTGTAATTTGGTCGATACATAGGTTAAATGCAACATTACGTGTAACTAATAAATGTGTTTGATTCTATTCTTCGTGTGTGGCTCAAATCTATAGCATAAGTAATCATATAAAGCTATTTTATTCGAAACAATGATTTGAAATAAACAGAAGAAATAATTACAGTTGAGTTCACACTCTAATTGGAAACTCATTCTCAGTGAATAAAGCAGCTTTTGATAAACTGTAATTCAGGAGAAATGTACATAAAAGCAAGAAATTATTTAACATTCGAAAAGTGTGTAAGTTATCCGACGGAAGTTGAGAAACTAATATCTTATTAATTGAAGAGTTTATTGGAGTAAGAAATTTATTTGAGTAGCTTCAAATATGTTGATAATGAGGTACATCATTAAATCTGGAAACATTACATATTTTGTACTTTTTTGTTCTCATATTTATTGAATAAAATGTTTAAGACGACTCTTTAAAAATTTTATTCGGATGCATTAAGGCTGCCTTCGGCTACGTGCGCCTGAACTAAACACGGAGTACATTTTCAGCCAGAAAAGTACTTAAACTTTCATGGAAATTCACAACATTGTAATTAATACATTTGTTTGAAATAAAACGTTTTTAAATTTTAAAATGTTCCATAAATAATTAATTTTTGTTTGCTTGACACGTAAAGAGTTAGGTCATTTAGCATTACGATATAGGAGAAAAATGAGAAACACATTTTATACAAGAAAAATATGTCAACTCGGAAAAAAATAAATATGATGAAATAAGTGATTCTCTATAGCAGTGATTCCCAAAGTGGTCTATATAGACCCCCAGGGGGTCTATGATGACCTGCGAGGGGTTCACATCAGCACAAAAATAATTTGGGGGTCCATGAGGTGTAAATGGGGGTCTATGATAGTGGCTCTTATTATATCAATTAGATCGCGACTTTAAATTTAAGAGGAAATTTAATCAAGAGGAAACAAAATTTTACGTATTTAACAGATATATTTCATAAATTTAATAGGGTTAATTTGCACTTACAAGGTGACAGCATAAATTTTATTAAAACAAGAGCCATTTCATCATTTCTTTCCGGAGTTAAGATAAAGAAGTATAATACTGGAGGTCCCAAATTTACTCAGTATGTCACAGACAATCTGTGAGGACGGAGGTTTAACCTATGTTCAACATTTAAATGCCTTTTTTTAAATTTTGAAACCAGGTTTGAGAATACTTTGACTACAGTAATACCACAGTAGGCAATGAATCCATATGATCACATTGAAAAAAAACTGCCTCATTACAATAGGAACTGATCATAATAAGCACTAATGAAGATTTTAAAGTTTGGAAATGGATATCAGTAATTTTGGCTTTTAAAAGGCAAACCTATTATTCGAGCCGAATTACGGAATATTGTGAGGATATTTTTAATCTCATTTCCTACAGAGAAAAAGCTTCAGCATTGTTGCCAATCTCCAAAACAAAAAACGAAAGATAGAAACACTGGAGATCTAATAGAGGAGATTTAAGGATAAACCTGACAATATTGATAACAAATGTTGAAACTTTGTTATTGTAGTGCCAGATTCATCCCTCCCTTTAAAATCATTTGTTTGTAGTTTATTTTATTTAACAGTTAATTTATGTATTAGTTAACTTTTAATTTAACTAACATGTGCTTTTTTAAATTTTAATCACTATACTTCATTACAGTTAGAAATTTAATTCATTTAAAATAGTAGTCTTAGCTGTCAAAAAGACATTTAAGTTGATAAATTTGCAAAAATTTAATATTAATTAAGCAGGGGCTCTACCCCAAACCGAAAAACATGGCAAGGGGTCTATGAGACGGAAAAAGTTTGGGACCCTCTGCTCTATAGAATGAATGTAATATTAATGTTAAAGTACTTTTATATTTGAAAAAATATTCCAAATTCTAGTCCTATTTTACATTAAGCATGCCATTACATCAACCTTAATAACTGCATTCATTTTTCGAAATACATCAGTTTGCTGTCAATTTCAGATACATATTTTTTTATTAAAAACTTGTTTTCGTAATTTTTTTCTAAAATATATCCTGAAAACATTCCTTTCCTTCAATAAAACTTAATGCATCTTTTAAAGCATGAGTAATTATATATTTATAAAGTCCGATCTAACATAAATCCTTACCAACAAAGAATAACAAAAATATTAAGACGTGTTGTGATACTTTGTCATTTCACGTACACGTCTTAATAATGTAATCACAAATCGCATCTGACATTAATAAATACTATAGTGATAAAATATCCTTTCAAACGTCTAAAAATAAGAATTAAATGTGGTCAATCTAAAACCATAATTACTTTAGGTGAACGTTTTATTATTTGAAAACGATATTATTTACATTTTGTCTTTCGATTATTGACACCTTAAAAACATTATTTACTTAATATGAAATATTATAGTAATGTCACGTTCTGCCTTGTATGATTTATTACTTCTGTATCGTGAAAAAATATGATTATCCGATAGATGTGTGATGATAGAATTTTTATTAGTTAAATTCATTTTACCAGCGTAATAATATATTATTTGCGCTCTGGTTGTCATGGTGAATGTAATCTAATGAAAGAGGTTGGACAGGTTTCTGCAGAGGAATGATACCGAACTGATTACTGTTGTTTTTCATCGGAAGATTAAATGGGTTTGTTAAGAACTGTATTTGACTAATAAGTGCGAAAAATGCATGCAGTTATTTTTCGATTGCTTGTAACGATTAATGCAGCGTTTCTCAAACTATGGGGCGAACTCCCTTCGAAGGGGGGGGGACGTGATAACTCTACGAGGGAGCCTCGAGCATATTGAAAAGGCATAAACAAAAGATTATTTTAAAAAAATACTAATTTACTGAAAGTAAACAAAATACATTTGACATAATAAAAAATAAAATGCACATTTACACTCACATAATACACTCATAAAAATGTATCAGTCAGTACAATGAGTATTTTATAATTAATTTAACAATACTAAGTAAAGAACAAGTGTGATAATTAACAGTAATCTTGTGGATTAATATTAACACTTATCTTGATAATTTTTAACGGTTAAAAATTAATCTCTCAACTGCCTATTAAAAGTTAAGCAATTCGCTCCTCAATGTCACCGTTTTCCACATAGGCTGCGCGTATGTAATGTATTTGGGGCGGGGAAGAAAAGAAATAAATAAGCAGATCCTCTGAAATAAGTAAATCTTTCGCGAACACAGTCAAGGTTCTTTTGTTGCATTTCAAAACCTTCGGAATAATTTTATGGAATGCAGTGCACAGAAAAGATCGTACTTTGGAAAGACTTATATGTATGTCCAGAAAATTAATGCTTTGGCTGAGCGAGACGTTTGTATACGCCGGTTGTACTTAAGAGATTGAAATCGTATTGTAGCTTTAGCGTCAAATTATAGTATTATTGAATGCAATACATTTCTGTCGCATGGAAGGGGGAAGGGGGTGCGATGAAAATTATGATTGAATATTGGGTCGCGAATATTGAAAGTTTGAGAAGCACTGGATTAATGTATTCTGAAAATTTAAAATTTTGTTAATTGATCTGTTATACTGTTTCCATTCATTTAGAAATCTACCTGCTTTCCAGTTTCGGTTATGAATGTACAATACGGATAGGCAGACGATACTGGAACTAGCAGCTTACTTGCAAATTTTTCCACCACGTCATTGAGAGGATTGTGAACCACGATAGATTTAGCGTGCATTAGGCTCTCTACACGGTTGACCTTCAATGACATCAGGACTTGAACCCGGGACTCGCCAGCATCGGTCACGGGATCGTAAGTTCGTAACAATAACCGCTATACTATCGCAACCACAAATGAATATGCAATGCAAATGATTAAGGTTAAATGAACACACGCAATTCCATATTATGAATCCCAATTATCACTATTGGATATAGGAATTCCTACTTATAATATTCAAAGTCGCCCCCCCCCCATTTTTCGAGCTTTAGAGGATTGAGGAAGTCGTTTCATTTGTTTCTTTGATACCACGTATCTAATTTCAGAGTTCAAGGATTTATTTTTAACAGTTTGAGATCCCATTAATTTCGAAGACCTCAAATTAGTACGATAATTGAACTACTTTATTTAAACCCTTAAAATAAGTTTAACTTCCAAGTAATGTAATCATTCTGATAATGAATAGTAAGTATTCACGCGATCCAAAGATATATTCCGTTCTATTTCTATTCATTGTTTCTCATTTCCAATCGCGTCAATGCGATACATAATTAGAGTAAAATACAGTACTGCTCTATATATTTAATGTTTCATTAATAGATTACATATATGAATTTTTAGTTGCTTATAAATGAATACATACACTAATGATTGTTTATTAGTAGATTCTATGTATAAATTTTATCTGTGTATCCATGCTCCTCTTTTTTACAATGATTTGATTAGCATACGATAATTTCTCAAGGCCTTTACGTAAATTTCAAGGGGAAAAAAAAGAAATATATGTGTGTGTGTGTGTGAACTATATTTATTCATTACTATAACTATTCATTTATAACTATAACTATTCAACATATAACTATTCAACTATAATTATTCATTTCTATTACAGTGTTCAACATTATATTTCAAAAAGGATTATTTCTTTTATTTTTATTTACAGAAAATATATTCGATTTTCAAGGAAAGTGATCTGGTGGGTTTTGTCATTCTTAAAATCTGACAACTCTTTTGATTGGATCATGCTTAGTTTATTCTTTAAGAACTATGCTACGTGATCAAAATGTTTCTTCCACTTTTACATTTTTTATTGAATGAGTGGGTTGAATACATACTCGGAATAAAAATCCGATTTTAAAATAAAATCGTGTTGAAATCCTCTTCTGCAAATAGCTTTGCTTTTAGACCTTTGAAAGAAAATACTGTCTTATCGTCGTGGCTGAGTCAATATTCGAAGCTGTGAAAACAGGTTTAGTCTGTGTCATTTTGTTTTTCCCCTTCTCGCAATTTTTTTCATTTCTCAATAAGATTTTATGATAATATTGATTTTTATGGGAAGTAAATTTTCGTCCAATAAAACAGGTTGTTCGGGACAATCTTTTAAAGCTGTAAATGTGTAAGATTTTGATTATCCTTTGCAACTGATTTTTCATTCTCATAGATTTTATTTTTTATTCAGCATACAATAAATTAACATATATCATTTTTGCATAACATAATTGAAAGCCCTAAGATTACTTGAACTGTATTATACAATTGTTGTAGCTTCTCATCTAAAATAGAAAGATAGACAGCCATATTCTCCATTGATTTATAACCATCCATATATATAATTTACTTTATTCACCTCTGTTACGTCAATATACAATGCAACCTATAATTAGAAATGATGAATTCGATTAATCTATGAACCATGCATTGCAATAATATTTACAGTTTTATCGATTTGGAGTAAAATTTTTTGAAATCGCAATTTTAAATCTCGTGAAAGTAAAAATACAGGTTACGAAAAATATAGGAAGTTCCGAAACAAAATGCATACTTTGAATTATTTTTAGGTAAGTTCCAGTGACTTTCATTAACAATTTATGCTTAAATTGCCTTAATCATAAAATTACGTAATTTATAAAAGTTTGCTAAATTTTTCGTTCGTTAAAAACATGAATTCAAACAACTTTGTTAATTTTAATTCAACCAGCAAAGTTTTTGCTAAATTTGTGACTGCGATCAATAGAATGCCTCTGTAAGACAACGCTAAAGAAAACAATCATCCTAAAATTGTGGGGTCCCAGTAACTAATGGTGGGATTGAGGGCGTCAGTTCTCTGTATTTTCAAAAATATGCTAGTTATCACTTAACCAAGTGATACGGACTTTTTTTTTTTCATTTTTAAATTTTTCCAGAACAGATATGATGGATTTCCAGAATATTATTTTCACCTCAATGCCCTATTCATGTTGAGTTTCGATAGTCACCCTCTATAACCCAGCATCACTCAGTAAAACAACCTAAGTCCTCGCACAGGGTGTGTCACACGCAAGGGTGTTTACATGGTGCTTTTACCGTAAAATTTGTACAGAAGGGTTAAAATGGAAGAAAAGTAGGAAATACAACATGTTTCTTACAATTTTCGCACGTAAATTTAGTTTTTCTGTTCTTTTTATAAGGGCTTTCAGTGCATTGTTTATACACTCATTTAATCGAGTGCAATTTAAGTGAGTGCAATGTTTTCACTGGATCTTAATATTTTTTTAATCTGTAACTTTTTTTAAACTAAACTTCTTTATTCTTTAAATTTAAAATTTTTGAAACTTCTTTTTTTACTTTCACTTATTTTGTTCCAGCAATAGTTTTTTTTTTTTTCAAAAGTTCATCTGAAAGTGGATACGATGTGTACCAGTTATCTTCCTTAAAATTACGTTCTTCCCAAATGTTTTTGTGTCTCTACATATAAAACATCTATTTTTAACCGTGTCTCCCTTTTCTAAATTTGGATCGATTTCAGTGGAGGAATCATACTTGCTGTTATACTCTTCATACCTTATTTCCTCATCATAACCACAAAGAGAATTTCTTCATCCAAAAATACTGCTGTACTACACTATCTGGCCAAAAGTATCCAGACACACAGTGGTATGGACTTAGAGGGTCCTGAGGCACATATTAATATGATGTTGGTCCCCTTTTGCATGGAAGACAGCCTGCACACGTTTGGGAAGACTTTCCACCAATTTTTGATAGATGACCATAGGAATTGCCTTCCAGGCGTCTATCACAGATGAAGTGAGCGCTTGCAGTGAGGATGGTCGATTTGGCTGGCTACGTAATCTGCGCTCTAATTCGTCCCAAAGGTGTTCTATAGGATTTAGATCGGGTCTCTGAGAAGGCCAGTCCAATTTGTGAACACCCATTTCGTTAAACCACATCTATGCAAGCCTCGATGTGGGAATGGAGCAGTTATCCTGCTGGAAGAGAAATGGGACTTCCCCGAAATATTGCCATAGAGTTGGGAGTGCAGCATTGTCCAGAATGTCCACATACATCTCAGAGTTCATGTTTCCAATCACAGGAAATAACGGACCCTGGCCAAACCACGAGAAACACCCCCACACCAAACCCAGACGCGTCCATCCGACTGCCAGACTGTAAAGCGAGATTCTTTACTCCAAGAACAGTTTTCTACATGTCCACAGTCCAATGACGGTGAGCTCTACACCATTGCAATCGATGCTTCGCATTCTGTGGAGTGATGTTTGGCTTGTGAGCGGCTGCACGACTATGGAATCCCAAGTTTTTTAACTCTCGACGGAGATTCCTGATGCTAACACTAATTCCTGATGAACTTTGGAACTCCTGAGAAATTTCCACCAACCAGGACTTGCGATTTTGTTTCACTATCCTTTTCAAAGTTCTGCGGCTGCGTTCACCAAATATTTTCGGCCTACCGGTTCGTTTTTGTGCCGTTTCACGGCCTCGACGTTTCCACTTCACAATTACATCACTCACAGTCGATTTAGGCTTCTGTAGAATTTCCGCAATCTCACGAACTGATTTCCCACAAAGGTGGCATCCCACTATACTGCCACGATTAAATTCACTAAGCTCCTTTGACTTACTCATTGCCTCACAAACGCATAAATACAACCTGACAAACCACTACCAAAACTTTTATAGCTTTCAATTGCGTATCAAATTGCGTCACTCGCCAGAACCACTTTTTTAAAGGGTGTCCAGATACTTTTGGCCAGATAGTGTATATCTATTAAATTCTGTATTTATTAAATTACTTAAATACCACAATTCTTCATCATAACTACAATAATACGCCATAGCATAAGTAAGATTTAAAACGTGTCCATGCATTTAGAACTGTAACGGTGATTCAAGCGCAGCGTATGACATATTCGAAGAGGTGATATCCAAAAATATATATTTAGAATTCTCCTACAAGCTAAGGCTCCCTCAAAGGATATGACCTTAATGTCAGCTACACGAGAAACTATCCATTTTCCAATAAAGGTTTAGAAGGAGCTTTGAAAAAAGTTAGACAGTGTGTATGACACACACTGCGCGAATAGTGCCGGGATAACAGGGATGGGCATTAAGTAGATCCCCATCGACCGGTAGACCGCCAAGGCATTTTGAGGTGACCGCCTTTAGTAAGACTTAAAACGCGTTTCCTAAAAGAATCATATTTTTGGAACACCGACACCTGCTTGACTAGAGAATCAGCTTTTCACAATCGATGGGACTTTATTTACTTCACCAAATTATTCGAATAATGAGATATGTACCTACATTGGGAGTGTACAATGACGCTTTATTGTTTTCACTGTCACTGTATGCGAAAATACAATCACTGCGATGACAGCCGTATAATTTAATTTTTCGCCTCACACCGACTGAAGGAGAGAACAAATATTGATGATCAGCTCCTCTTGCTACAGCATGAGATTGGCTATTGAGATATGATTCCACACCCCATTCTTACACGGGATTGGTGTTATTGTGTTGATGGAATGTCGCGTGATAGTGCAGGACTCGGCAGCTGACAAACTAAATAAACATGTCGGTTTTAAATTCCTTGATTCACGTATGTTCTCTGCTCGCTGCATTGCATATGCCCCCCCCCCACTCAACAGTCTAGTTAATATTTGTCACAGTAATCTATCATATTTTAAAGGAGGGCAAAATGTTAAAAAAAAAGGAACGCAATTTTAATACAAAGTGGCCACACCTACACCACTGGGTGGACCGCAACACTTTGAAAACTTTAGAAGTAGCCTGTACCCTGGAAAAGTTCTCCCACCGCTGCTGTATATTATATCTGTTAATACGTTGCACAACACAACACAAATTCAAAAGAGATACAAATATATCAGTAGAGCCTAATAATACTCTATCACACAACAAGAATGTGAAATGCATAGTTCTCCTACACAAACTCTACCATTTAACTTCACTCTGCTTCTTGGCCGAGGTAACCTAGTGGTCAAGGTCACAGGCTCTTGGCTAGCGTCTTTTGAGTTCCAACCTAGTGCTACTGAAGACCCACCGTGTAGAGGGGCCGATGAACGTTAAATCTTTCCAGGCTCAAACAATCTCCCGTGTGTGTAGAATTTAGACGAAGAGGGGGATCCTCGTTATTTTACCATGGTTCAAAATTACGAGGTTTGTTGCCAATACCCCTCGTATAGTTTTTTTATAATGAGACATTAATACAATTCAACTTACACGCTCTACTATATTGCCCTTATAAATGCTCTTGAGTCATTCTAGGAATATATCTTGAAATATATAGGATATATTAACCTCAGTGCACTAATTTTTGCCACCAGGTTCGGTAACTTGAACCCGTTTCGTGACAAAATCTGATACAAAAGTACCTTTCTCTATTAAATTTTAATACCTTTTTACATACGCACCACCTTTATGACCCCAATACCTCTACATTACCCCAATACCACCATTTTTATACAATAAGGGTTAAATCAGTGCTTCTCAAACTTTCAGTATTTGCAACCGAATATTCAATCATAATTTTCATCGCCCCCCCCCTTCCATAAAATAACGAAGTATCAAAATCAATAATACTATTCTTTGACTCTAAACCTACAATACGACTTTAACCTCTTGAGTGTCACTGACGTATGTAAACGTCTCCCTCAGCCAGTGTGGCAATTGCCACGGACACGTATATATACGTCTTTCCAAAGTAAGATTTCCTGTGAACTATTATCCATAAAAAATTTTTTCCGAAGGCTTTAGAATGCAATAAAAGAACCTTGACAGTATGTGTGTGTGTCTTTTTTGTGTGAAGGATTTACTTATTTCACCCCCCTCCCACACCCCGATACACCACATATGATCGCCTACGTGTTAAACGGTGGCATTAGGGAGCGAATTACATAAATTTTAATGGATAATTAAGGACTTAATAAGAAACCGTACAAGTTATCAAGATAAGAGTTAATCTTTGAATTTTATTTTATATCTGACAAGCCCATAGGGTCACTGGTAATTGTGAAACTTCTTCTTCATTATATAAGTATTGTTATAAATAAATTATAATATACATCGCGCAGTACTGATTTATTTAAAAATGTGTTATATCAGTGTAAATATATATTTCATTTTTTATTTTGTCAGAATGTATTTTATTTTTTATTATGTCAGAATGCATTTTGTTTGTTTCTTTCAGAAAATTAATAATTTTTTTAAATAATCCTTTTTTCTTTCTCGACTTTTTAATACGCTCTCTCCTCTCCCCTCCCCCGTACGGGTACCACGCCCCCTATGGGCATGCATCACAGTTTGAGCAGCTCTGGATTAAATAGAATCTAACGTTCTACATCATTTCTTGTATAGGATAGGAACACAGCGTTATACAAATATATTGAGCTTAAAGTTATCAAAAATATTTTTTTTTCAATAACCTTATGCATTTTCTAGGATGTTGTTTTTTTAAATGTAGAGTTTAAAAAAATTTCATACTTGTCTATATAAGAGAATTTTCGTTTTTGAACTATACATGCAATGACTTGATTTTCGTTGTGGTTAATCCATTTAATAAATTCTGATGCACATGCGTCAGTTATATAAACTTTAATAATGTATATTTTTTGTTCAAATCATAGGTTTGAAACTAAAGAGTTGAAATGTAAAAATTATTATCTCAAATTTTAAGAGTTTAATGCATCCTCCAAGAAAAAAACAATCTTTTAAAAATGATATAGAAAATTATACAGAATATACACCTCTTTTTTTCGACAGAGGTAAAAAAAAAGTTACATTTAGTGGAATAATTCTTGTTGAATTAAACCTTGAAATAGAAATTCACACAAATTGACTACAATCGTCTTTTAGAGATTGTATTCCAATGCATATGGTCTAAGAATAAAGACTTAATTAACATTCTAAAAGAGCACTAAGAATGTAACCGAAACTAAGAATCGAATAATTTAAGCATGGTGAAAACTATTCGTACAACACAATTCCCAAATGGATTGTTAAAGATATATCTAATTTAAACCAAAGAATCTCAACTTCTTAAGTTGTTCGTGCGTTAAACAAAAAAATAATTGTTTATTTTGTTCAGTTAGAAAAAAAAACATTTTCTTTTAACTCTGCTATAACTGGTCTATTAAAAGATAACAAAAAAAGCAAAGTTTTTAATCACTTTTTATCTCAAGGCGTGATATTTGGTTAATATTCTCCTTTTTAAGTTTTTTCCCCGTCAAACTGAAAACATTAAAACCGTAAAATTATCTCGTTTGCTTAGGAAAGAAAAATTTCCTTTTGAACTGCTTTGTATATATAAATATTCTTTTCGAATCCACGTATTTTTTTATTATTGATAAAATGTTAATGAGTATTTTGTTTTTCTTTTAAATCATCTTTACTTTTTTTAAAATTCAATTTCGCTTTCTTTTAAGAAATGTTTTATTCATTTGGGTCAAAAGAATCAATCTGCAATCTAAATTATCTAATCACATTTTTTTCCCTTAAAGGTTTTTCCTCTTTTTCAAATTATATTATCCGTTCGAAATCAATAATGAAAATCCGAACTAATAATTTTAAGAAATAAATATTCTTAATTTAAAAGAAGAGTAACATGTCGTAAAAGGAAAAAATTATTAGTGAAAGAATACGTGTTCTTTTTAAACACATCTCATAACATTCGCTAACGGAATTATTTAAAGTGACTATTGTTTGTAAAAGAAATTTTTTCTTGCTTTTTTTCTGCTTTATTATAATTCAAATCAGATACTTGATATTTTTTTTGAAAAAAAATTATTACGGGAAAAAACATTTACATCTTGCTTCTTTTTTTTTTTTCTTATGCAAATAATGTTTTTTTTTTAATGGAAGTATGCATATAACAAACCTTTATTTGAATTATTTATCAATTAAATATTCGAAGAAATCATTCATTGTCAAAACGTATTCTTATCTTATTTTTTACTGTCTCTGTAATTAGGAATCCTCTTGTTTAATGCTGATTATTGATTTACAAGTCTTGTTAATAATATTTTTTTCAACTCTTGAAATTTATTTCACTAATTATTTCGATCTCATTTGAATAACGTAATATTTTTCTTTTTGAAACACAATGTTCTGATAAATTAGAGAAACAAGAACACAAAATTAAAAAGGTATTTGTCTTTCAGAAAAAAATGTTCCTTTCAATTAATATTACTTTCAGTTGAATAGGCTGAACCTATCGTGTTAATTAGCGAAATAAGATTGATATTTTCAGTAAAAGTGAAAGAGGGTTAAGAAAATTAGAATACTTTTTTAATAGTTCTAATTAAAAGTAATAAATCGGTAATCATTAAAGCCTTGAGCTTTTGCGCCTCTTCTTTTACTAAGAGATATACTATAAAATAAACTACCTGACAAAATTCAACTACAGAGCTTGAGTGTGGAGATATAAAGCGTAGTAAATGCTTTGAAATTTGCTATATTGGCCTCAAATTGAATTTGAAGATTTTAGGCAGAATGTTTTTGATGGCTTAGACGAGGTCTTATGGTTCTTACTGTAAAGTCGGAAACCTTCCTCGGCTTTTTGAACATACCCACGGTGCTTACAAAAAAAATATAGTTCGGAGAGGATTCCATACTGTTCCAATGGAATCGATCTCCGATCAAACACAGCACGACTTATAAAGGTGTTATTTGTTGGCATGGATGTTCAAGATGCTTAAATCCTAGAGCTAAATTTCACAGAACACCTGTGGGATTAGTTAGAATATCAATTTCATGTTAGACTATGATGCTTGGTGGCAAATCTCACGAAAGGTAAGAATGATTTGCAATTGCCACTTCAACTTTTCAAAAATTAGTGCGTAGCAAGGTTTCTCAAACTTTGGAATGCGCTCCCCAAAGGAGGGGGGTGCTAACTCTACGAGGGGACGCGAGCATATAGAAAAATTGGGGAAAGAATGATTATTTAAAAATATATATATTAATTTACTGAATTAAAAAAATGGCAGTTTTAGAGACTGCCGATTGAAGTGAAAACTTAGAACTTTTAGTATTAAAATTTGAAATTTCATAATGTTTGAATTAAAATTATCAACATCAATCTGGTTTTCACATCTATTGACACTCCGAGCAACAAATAAATGCATGTTTATATGGTTTTTTATTATTCAAATATATTACGGGCTGTACAGATCATGACAAAATATAAATACAAATCAATTGAAATAACAATTAATATACAATCATATTATTTATGGATAGTTTTTGTATTTATTTAAATTTCAATGTACTTGATTTTTAACAGTATTTTAATTGTTTGCATCATTGTCATCATTAATTTCAACAATACTTAGACTTTTTGTACTTCCAATTATCTCATTTTGTTCTAAGAAAGATACAATAGGCTTATGGTAACTAAAGTAAGAATGGAAAATGTTTGATTCAAATTTATCTAAGTATCGGTTAAACACCGCATCGAACGTCGTTTTACATTTTGTAGTACTCAGTTTTCGATCATTGGGCATATTTAAATTAAGTGTTTCATGTAGAAATTCAACTAGTGGTAGAGTTTTATCATGCAAAGTTAATATTGAAGTCTCCACTTAAAATCATCGGTTCCTTTTTATATTTTACGCCAAATCTTTTTTCGAGTATTTCAAAACTTTCTTTTGTATAAAGCATCAAATTTTCGAATAAAAATTGTTGTATCTATCTAATAGATTTTCCAGGTGAAATATAAACGGCAACCATAAACATGTATTGCCCATTCTCGGAATCGTAATGAGCAATGCACAGTATATACACATTGAACTTTTCACCAAATCCATTCAACTTCACTTGTAAGATATACACAGCACTATACGTCAGCTGTCTAGCTACAGATATACTGTTAAAAGCATGTCGGTGACGGGAACGCACGAGATTTCACCCATCCAAAAAGTGTCTAAGGCGAACAGCACACTGCGCATGCGCCAGTCAGAGCATGTCGGTGACGCGAACTCATAAGATTTTCCCCTACTAAAAAGTGCTCAATGCCTCTAAAGAAGTTTTCACTTCAAAAATACATTCTGACACATTAAAAAATAGCATTAACATTTGCACTGATATAATACACTTAGAAATGTATCAGTACTGTACAATGTATTTATAATTAATATTTAACAATACTAAGTTGAGAACAAGTTTAATAATTACGACTGACTTCCATGGGCTTCTCATAAATAAAATTGAATACAAATACTAACACATTTCTTTATAATTTATACGAATTATAATTAATCCCTTAACCGCCAATTAAAAGGTACGTGATTCGCTCACCAATGCCGTTTCCAAATAGGCGAGCGTACGTGATTTATTAAGGGGGAGGAACAAGTAAGAAAACTCAATTTTAATAAATCCTTCGCACTCTCTGTCAAGGTCCTTTTACTGCATTCCAAAGCCTTCATAGCAATTTTATGGATACCATTGCACAGAAGAGATCGTATTTCGGAAAGACGTATTTATACGTTCGGAGCAATTAACATACTGGATGAGCGAGAAGTTTTTTGCCAATGCCACTTAAGAGGTTAAAGTCGTATCGTAGGCTTGGCATCAAAGTACATTATTATTGAATTTAATGCATTGCTATTAAATGGAGTGGAGTGGAGTGGGGGGGGTGATGAAAATTATAATTGAATATATTGGATCGCAAATAATGAAAGTTTGAGAAGCACTGGTGTATAGGTTTTGCCTCTGTGAAGGGCATCTATTATTGCAACAAAAAGAGAAGTTTAATTTGATATTAACATTTGAATTATCTGAGGATATATACCAAACTAGCTGTTACCCGCCCGCTTCGCTGGGGATTTCATGATGTTTTTATAAATTTTTACTGCTTATATATATGTATAAATTATTGATATCTAAGTCCTGCATTAAGAATTCGATTGTATTGAAAAATATACTTATACCTGTAACTGTCGCCTGTTGATAAAAAAAAGGGGCAGAAACTCATCTAATTTGTGTTTTCTAAGAATCTCTAAAATTGAAGCATAGAATGATGTTTGCTCTTTCGTAACTCAAAAACCAAGTGGATTCCCACGAAACCAATTTTCGGTGGATCTCTACTCCGTAAATTGAACATGCAAGCCAAATTTCAAGTCTAAATCTAACAGGAAAAAAACAAAAGTTTTACTATCAATATCCCTGTAATCCCGTTGAGAGCCGTTTTCCAAAATTACCGCTCTTAGCGGATTTCAATTCAACAAAAGAAAAATGCAAACCAAATTTCATTATTATAGTCCTTGTAGCTTGAAAAAAGTAATTTTTTTTGTCAATACGTCCCAGTAACCCCCTGCACGCCCCCCTGAACTTGATTTGCTTAAAATACATTCTTAGTGGATCCCTATTCAACAAAAGAAACATGCTTAACAAATTTCAAGTATTTTCGTCTAACAATTAAAAACAGGAATTTTTTTCTGTAACTCCTCTTGACACCTCGCAACCATCCTTGGGGATCAATTTTCGTTTTACTCTTTGTTAGAGGAACTCTATTTTATAAAAGGGGCATGCCTACCACAATTTTCAAGCAGGATGATCAAATAGTTTAAAATGGAAATATTTATCAATTACGCCTCTTAATCTCCCGAGAAATTAAACTTATTAGTTGATATTCGCGAAACCCATTTTGTAGCGGTTCTCTACTTTACGAAAGGAATCTGCTTATCATATTTCAAGACTGTACGTCTAATAGTTTAAAAATGTGGATAATGATCTATAACGCCATTTGAGCCCCCGCAACGCCACCTAGGGGTCGATTTTCACAAAAACATTTTGTTGTATATCTCTATCCTATGAGAGGAATCTGCTTATCAAATTTCAAGACTGTACGTCTAACAGTTTAAAAATGGGGATAATTGTCTATAACGCCACTTGAGCCCCCGCAACGTCACTTCTGGGTCTGTTTTCACAAAACCCATTTTGTAGGGGAATTGCACTCTATGAAAGGAATCTGCTTAGCAAAATTTGAAGACTGTGCATCCAATTAATTAAAAATGCAAAAAAATTATCAATAACGCCCCTTGAACCCCCGCAATACCACCTAGGGATCGATTTTCTCAAAACACATTTTGCAGTGTATTTCTATCCTATGAGAGGAATCTGCTAACCAAATTTCAAGACTGTGAGTCTAATAGTTTAAAAAAAAGAAATAATTATTATGTCTGCCCTTAACCCCCGCAACACTCCTTGGGGGTCAATTTTCTCCAAACCCGTTTTGTAGCGGATATTTACTCCATGAAAGAAACATTCCTACCAATTTTCAAGCAGGTAGGTCAAATAGTTTAAAAACGAAAATATTTATCTCTTACGCCACTTATTCCCCTGCAACGCCACTTAGAGGTCTGTTTTCACAAAACCTTCTTATAGCTGATCTCTACTCTATGATAGAAATCTCTTTATCAAATATAAAGACTGTGCGTCTAATAGTTTAAAAATGGAAATAATTATCTATAACGCCCATTAAGTCCCCTCAACGCCACTTGGGGGCAATTTTCACGAAACCCATTTTTAGCGTATCTCTACCCTATGAGAGGAATCTGCTTACTAAGTTTCAAGACTGTACGTCTAATAACTTAAAAATAGGAATTTATAACGCCCCTTAAACCCCCCGCAACACCCCTTGGGGGTCAATTTTCCCAAAACCCATTTTGTAGCGGATATTTACTCCAGGAGAGAAACTTGCCTACCAATTTTCAAGCAGGTAGGTGAAGTAGTTTAAAAACGGATATATTTATCTATTACGCCCCTTAATCCCCAAAACACCACTTAGAAGTCTGTTTTCACAAAACCCGTTTTGTAACTAATCATTATTCTACGAAAGGAATCTATATATATCAAATTTAAAGACAGTGCGTCAAATAGTTTAAAAATGGAAATAATTATCTATAACGCCCCCTAAGCCCCTGCAACGCCACTTGGGGGTCGATTTTCACCAAACTCATTTTGTAGCGGATCTCTACTCTCTGAAAGGAATCCGCTTACCCAATTTCAAGATTGTACATCAAGTAGTTTAAACATGGAAACAATTATTATTAAAGCCATTAACCCCCCGTAACGCCCCTTGCGTTTCGAATTTCTGAAAATCCGTTCTTAGCTGATGTCTACTCTATCAAAGAAACATGTCTACCAAATTTCAAGTCTGTAGGTTGAATAGTTCCAGAGATTTCGTGATTAGTCAGTCAGTCAGTCAGTGAGTGAGTCGCTTTTCTCCTTTATATATATAGATATATAGGTGTCCAGATGCTTTTGATCATATAGTGCATGTATGTGAATCAAACATATAGCTAAACAAAAAGCAAAAAAAATGGCCAAGATTATATTAAAAATTAAAACGGTCATTGTAATGAATTACAGACTCTTAATATTAGAGCAAAAATTAAAGGACTAGCCAAGATTTCAAGATCGCAACACCACAATTCTAAAATATCAAAAAGTAATCTTCTTAAAAAATGTAATTTAAAAGTTCTGATAAAAATTAAAATTAATCTGTAAAATATCTAAATTAGAAATTTCAAAATGTAATATATTATAAAGAACTAAAAAGAAATTATAAAGTTATATTCTAAGAAATTATTCTTTACAAAATAGACTTTAATCAAATAAATAACATGTATGAAGAAAATGATAATTTTTTTTTTTTTACTTATTTTCTTACTTTTTAATTCTCATTGAAATATTAATTCAATTATTTTTTCTTTTAAAAATTACTTTCCAAAGATTTTCTTATGCCATAGGTTTTATTTTCATGAATCTTAATGTGAGTTAAATTAGACCTTTAAAAATTAGCTAGGATAGCTGTCGCACTGTTTTGGAATTGTTAAATTATTGAGAACTTTCATACGAAAGTTATGTTTGTATTTTCAATCCTGCTTGCATTTTATTTTTCTGCATCTCTACATGATTTACTTAAATTTCTTGCATGCATAAAATATTTTCAATTTTTCAGAAAGAGAAGAAACATTACATTCTATTTACAAACTAGTGTATCATGAACAATATTCCACACAAAGCAGCGTTTGTAATTAATTAAAATTTTACACATCTTTCTGCAAATACTTTGTAACAGTTGTTGAAAAATGTGGCATGGCCTAGACAAAATTTTGTAATTTTTTTCACCGTAGAATTGAAAATGCAACTAAATTTGATAGATAACCCTATTTAAATTCATTTTTTTTAAAATCAACAAGCATAAAATCTCCCATATTTTATTTTCTAAATCTCCCAATTTTAAGACATTCTGTAACAATGGATTTCTTTCATGGATTATTATAGTGCTTCCAAAACTGTGGGGTGCACCACCCTGAGGAAAGGGCGTAATAATCGTACATGGGGTGGCGTGAGCATATCGAAAAGTGGAAAATAAAAGATTATTTAAAAAAAAAAAATAATTTACTGAAAAAGGAACAAAACAAAAAATACCTTCTGATACATGTGCACTGGTATAATATACTTTCTAAATGTATCAGTATTGCTCAAGGTATTTTATAATTAATTTATAGGTGCTAAGATAACAACAAGTTTAATAATAACTAGAGACTTCCATGGAATTACAATTTGCAAAATTTACTGCTTAACTTGATAATTTGTACGGTTTATTATTAAAGTTGCGTTATAGCTTTAGCGTCATAGCACGTCATCATTGTTTTCAATACATTGTTATTGTATGGAAAGAGGCGCGATGAAATTCGTTTTAGAAGTTAAATAAGTCATTTTCCACAAAATATCCTCAAAAATTTACTGTCTGAAATATTTGGCAAAAAATAACGATTCTCTTTTTGCTGAAATATTGTTTAATGTATTTCTTTTAAAATAAAAGGTTGACAGATATAGATAAAAATCCCAAAGGTAATATAAATCTACAAAAACGAGGCATTGACATACAGGATTGATATACTATATTGATACATAAAGACGTTATCTTAAATCTTGTGTTGCATTAGCTGTCACCGTTGCCATAAAGCATCAATGTTATGATATTTAATACTAATCGATAGTAATCAATCTATAACCATAACTGTTCTATCACATAGTTTTATAGTTTCTGATATGTATCATCTATATATTTACGAGTATTTTATGATTTATCAAACGACACTCCATCTTAAAATATTGTTTTATACTATTTTCCGTAGTATACGAATTTAATGCTTAATAAATACCATTTTCTATCTTATGCTTCATATAAACAGCAAATCCATTACTTAAAAGCTTGGTTGTCACGTGGAAATATTTTATTGATATTGTGTTTGGTTGTCGGGTGAAAGTAAAGTAATAAAAGAAACTTCCATTAAGTTCCAAAGAAGTGGCATCGATGTGAGTAATTTCTCCTTTAAATAGATCTGCTTAAATCAATTGCTTTTCTTGAGGTAAAAATTAGACATGAGATATCGATTAATTGAAAGGGATATTTTGAAAGAAGCGTTTCTGTAATTGAACATTTTATGATTATTGTGCTTAAAAACAGTTAAGTCACGAAATAAAAAAGTAAAAAAAAAAATATTTATATACATCGGAAGATCATATAATACTCTTTCCCCTCATTATATATATATATATATATATATATATAAAATACATCACACAAATATAATTAAGCAAATATTCGAAATCATATTAATCCTAGAGTACGACATCCCATTTCAAAATATCAATGGCGAATAAAAATAATGAAGATCAACGTTTTCAAGAGTAATTAAAATTGTATAAGTAAAAATTTATAAAATATCCAAGTGCAACCTCGGACTTAGGTATGCTTATGGACTTATATGTATATGCCTCGGACTTATATGTATATGTATATATATATATATATATATATACATATACATATAAGACGCATTTGTTGTCTGTCTGTTTGTCTGTTCCCTTACAACTCAAGATCCAGACAACCAAATAACGTGAAATTTGGTACACGTACACAAAATTACATGTGGAAGGTTCTTAAACAGGTTTCGTTCCATCCCAACCTCACTCTGGCCTCCTCCAGCCAAAAGTAGTGCTCCATGTGTCTGTTCTGAGCCGTGCGATAATGAACCAAAAAAAGTAAAAAATGAAACCATGCAAGTTGGTCATTGAGAGTGATTTTGAATGTTTTTGTGGTGATGATGAGATGATGAAGATGTAAGTAAAAGTGATGGTCATACATGTGTAGGGTGGGAGAGGGGGACAGTGGTCTAGGACCCCCTCCCTCCTTACTCCAGACCCATATTTGTAGGATGGACTTCACCTCCAGCAGTCATCTTACATGGGGAAGGTTCTTAATATGCCTACAAGTCCATGGACTGCATCCTTAATGATGATGAAGCAGTACAATATCCCATTGAGTTCTTGAATTCCATCCAGACTCCTGATTTGGAAGCCCACAACTTGATTCTGAAAGTTGGTGCTCCAATAATGCTGATCCAAAATATTGATGCACCCAGGTTGTGCTAAAGCACAATATTAATTGTGAGAAAGCTGATGCAACATGTCATTCAAGCCACAGTATTCACAGGGTGTGCTAAGGGTGAGGATGTCTTCATTCCAAGAATACCTATCATTTCCTCAGACAACACCATACAATTCAAGAGAATATAGTTCCCCTTGAAACTGTGCTTTGCCATGACAATCAACATGTCACAGGGCCAGTCTCTTGGGATTGCTGGGACACCATGCTTTTCTCATGGGCAGTTGTATGTGGCCTGCTCCAGAGTGGGCAAAGAGGAAAATCTTTTTGTACACACTTTAAATGGAACTGCCAAAAATGTTGTTTATCACATTGCTTTAAGATAAATGTACCCTTTTATTGCATCCAAAAAACACTTTGTACCCTTCTACAGAAAATCTTATTTTAAACCCGGGCAAAGCCGGGTGCTTGCAGCTGGTATATATATATGCTTAAAAATTTCAACTATATATTTTAGGCATAACTAATTTTAGATTATTCTTACTTGCAAAAATGCATCATATATGCATTAACTTAGTTTGAAAAACACATTATCTTCAGGGCTCCTTGTAAAACAGGCAAATAAAAATAAGCAAAGTTTCTTACAAACTCCATTATACTAACAAATTCAGGTAGAACCATCCTCTTTTAATTTACTTTCTTAGTTAAAATGTTTGAAAATGATTTGAAAATAAACACGATGAATAAACACTTGTGACACCTACCACAGTTGATGAATTCATATGATACCATATACACATGATAAATACATCACGTGTTTTCTGACAACCGCTTCACAGTAGCCAACTTTTACTTTTTACCAAAAACTTCTTTTAAAATATACATTTCTCTAAACAATTGTAATTAGCATAAATAAACTTTTGGTTTAAAAGTGCACGAAAAATATAAGATTTTTTTTTTTTGTCTTAACATTTAGAAAAATCTTTATGAAGAATTTTTACTGCTTGAAAATCTTTACTTAAACAGCAGATTTGAAATTTTATTTAATATTTACAAATGGAATAACAAGCCCAAATCTAATGTCAGTTTTGTTTTCAATGTAAGTCACGAGATTGCTTTTACCACGTGACCTTCATGAATTAATCTCATGCCATTTGACAGCGAAAAGAACTTCAAGAATTTTATTCGTGTAGACAGTTTTCTAAATTGTTTCATAAATAAAATGTTTCTGATCCACTGATATTTTATGTTTTTGAACTAAATTTTTTATTCAAGATGTTTTTATTGCGCAATATGTAAAGAGTTAATTGAATACGTTTTTCGAAACAATGTGAAAGAAAAGTTCCTCTGGCAAGTTTCTTTATGTTTTTATACTGACACCTTAAATGGCGTCACAAGTACTAATTATCTAACAGCTGTCCATTGATTTGTACATGCAAATTAACACTAAATGAATGAGATCTAAAATTTTGACGTAATTTTGTATCGACACATATTTTAGCAGTCTCATCAAACTTAAACACATCAATGGAATATAACAATTCCATCATTATTCCTAGTCTGAATAAGGTAGAGAGCTCTTTTCCGTATACAAAACAGTTTTGAGATGCGTAGTTGGAAGCTCTATCTTAGTAATTAATTTAATTAGTTTCATCCGGAATGTAATTAGAGCGGCTGTTGATGAGAGCTTACGGAGAAAGTCTGTCTCGTTAAAACGTGATAAATAATCATGTTTCCCTCGCTTCATCTCTCTCTCTCTCTGGTAACTATTATCTAATAATAAAATAAACAAGGAATCATTTAAATATCACAACATTGTGAAAGTTCTTGGATAATTTTATTAGGCTTATAAGATACTTGATTTCGATACTTGGAAATCATTCGTAGGTTGAAACAAAAATAATATTATAAATAATAAGCTTCATTAATTAATTAGTTTAATAATAAAAAACAGTTTTAATCAAGTGCCTTGAATACCAATTAGGTTAACAGTTTTAAAGATTGGTTGTTGAGTAAGAGACAAAACGCTAAAATTCATTGATTAAAAGCGAGAAATGAAATGCCAAAATTATTGATAAACTCAGAATTTTTTTCTTTTCTTTTTTAAAATTTAACACAGATTGATTTACACAAGTTAAAGTTGAGATGTATAAGTTTACTCGCTTTTTTACGATAGAATTCTACTGGAAATCCAAGATTTAAGTTTTTAAAATTATTTGTATTCAAATGGGTTTCAAGAATTGGATGAATGTACGTATTTGTTACATAATCATCTTAATTGACAAAATATAACTGTGGCTGGATAGATTATTTTCAGGCCAAAATATAGTACTCTCATTAATAACAATCAGTGAGTAAGAACGACTTTGGTGAGGAATTTGATTGCCAAATTTGTCCATAAATATAGAGTACCTAGAAAATATTAGACGTGTCTAGATTGACTATTAAATGAGATAATTTTGAAACTTTGAAAATATTCTTCACTGTCTATAAAAACACTTGATGAAAGGAAGCAACAGGAGAACCAAAGCTTGATAGCGATTACGATTTCTATTGACACACGTAATTATGAATAAGTAATTATTTTTAGTTCACGTATTGTTGCGTGATCTTTGAATGTGTACTATTGCAGATTATACGATCGTGTTAATTACTTCTTATTAAAAGTAAACTTATTGTGTTTTCTAGAAAGTTCCAGATTTACTCCAAAAGAATATGTCTGTCAATTGCTTAGATCTTTGCACATTTGTAAGCCATCAACCACATAGTCGTACAATAGTTAACTATATATAGTGTGAACACTATTGTAAGTATTACATCTATTCCTGAAACGTTTTGCCCCAAACGATGTTGATATTTTTTTCTTTATTTACTACTATTTTTTATTTGCAATAATGAAGATAAAAATTATTTAATTTAAATTATAAGAATATTTAAGAAACTGTGCTCAAACTTGTAAAAAATAAAATGTAGAAGTAATTTTCTATAAACATGTTTTAAACATTTGAACATTTTTATCATGCTTTGAACAAAAATTTGATCTGTATTTATCTAGTAAAGATTGCAGAAAGTCGTGGAATTCCATTCAATCACTGGAAGCAATCTTCACGACAGCATGAATGCACTTGCATTTTTAAAGCTAAAAACTCATGTAATTTTTTTTCATATTAAAATACATAGTTAACCCGGAAGAAGGCACGTATTCGATACTAGCGTTAGTGGTCGCGCGGGGTGAAGAGTCATCCCTATTCTTTTTTATACAATTTTTTTTATTGTACACGATAAAAATCGTAAATTCAATGAATAATTTAACTAAGAAAAAAACACTTACCTACCTTTAAGGACTTTTGAATTTTTCTTCGATGATTTGAGAAAAAATCCAATGAAATTGAACTGAAATGTGACTTTAATAAAGGACACAAATCACATAAACTTTTTGCTAACATTACACAAATGATATTGGCAGGAAATACTGTCATTTTTTGTTCAAATTGTTGTAGAATATTTTTTTTTCTGGCCTTTGATGATCGAGAAATAGCATGTTGAAATTTTTCTAATTTGTGGGTTTTTTGACAGGGCGCAATTTGTCTTCTGATACACTTGTGTCTTCATATCTTTCTTGATGGAGTGTTTTTAGATAGACTTTGAAAATTATCCTTTCCACCCAAAAAAAATTCCTGTTCATAGCTTTTCTTCAAATTAATTTTCGATATCATGATTAATATACATTATTTAAGCAGGTTCTTCTCTTGCTTCTCCAGTTACAACTGCCTTAAGGGGTCTCAGGGGTGTTAAAAATGTTTCGAGAGCACAAAATATGCACAATTTTCGACTAGAAATAATTCTTTGAGGTTAATATTATGAGGTTTACACATTTTTTATAAAGGAATAAAGTTTCAAAAAAGTATAAAATGTCTAAAATATAATCATAATTTTAAAAATAATAAGCACATAAATATAAGAAAATTTTTGTAAGAAACAAATAGTAAGTTTTACGACGCGCATGATATTTTCTGAAATAATAATTCTAATTACTAGCAATAAGTTGATTTATAAAGTCAAATATATCCTTATTAGATGGTAGCGATTAGATATAAAAAGAATAAAAAATAATATTTTTAAAAAATAAAAAAAGTACATTTTTAAAAAAATTCAAAAAATTTATTTTTTTGAAATTTTCAAAAAATTACAAATATGTAATACTATAAATAGCTAGGATTTAAATATTATGATAGAGTTTATAATTCTGTAAAGTTTTATGCATCAAAGTATGATAGTTTTGAAACGCAATGCGCGTAAGTGAAAAAAACACAAACTGAGAAAAAAGGCTTTAAAGTTTTAAATTGAATTTGAGAAAATAAATTTTAAAACTTACATGCTAAAATGCTCCAGGATCATAGGATATGCCTTCCTGTTGCTCAAACAGCTCAATTTCTGTACTCTTTTTAATTTTTTTTATCTCTGCGAGCTTCAAACGATGACGTTGAGCTCCTCTTTCTTGACGTAAAGATTCGACGATTGTCACGTTCAGACAGGGACACACAAACATTTTTGTTAATTTTTAAGCCAAATTTCTCTAAAATAGTAATAAGTATTTGATTTCCATCATTAAAAATGCTGGTTGCTAGATTTGCAGCAATCTCTGCAATCTGAAGGCTAGAATCAATCGTCTTCGGACAAAACTTCCAGATTAATGAATTTAAACTTTCATTAGGATTCTGTGTCTTACCTCCTAAGCATTTCTTCAGGAGTGCCAGATAAGATAAGTCTGCAAATACAGGCTTAATTACATCTCGAACAGCTTTCGCAACTGAGGGTTTGTGTTTATAATTTTGTAAATTATTATTAATTGCGGCATTATACTTACACTATGTATTTGGATTTGTAGGACAAAATCAGTGCATCGGTTCATCATCGGTGCTGCAAGAATGACCCCAAACAGCCCAAATGGCTTTCCGCATTTCCTTTACACTAGTAGAATTGCATCAATAGCATTGCCATAGTAATGCGCAAGCTTATCAATTAAACTATCAGTTAACCTACCTTTACCGCCTATAGTTTTACCATCAGATAATTTCTTCTTACCATATACTAATTTAAGCTTCCTAAGTCTTGTACCCATTCTCTTTTGCACATGGCCTACACATTCTATTTTCTGAATAAGATGGTCATAGCCGTATGGATTGTTTTCAGAAAGGGCATTGAATGTTTTTGTGTCGCCATCTCCTATGTAGTTCGAATATTTCAGGTTGTGAAGCTTTTCTGATCGATTAAAAATCCTCAACATCCCGTCAACCTCCATCTTACCAGCAGAGCCAGAATAATTTTTTCTACATGAAATCTTATGCGCTCTTTGCAATTTATTGTACTTGATACCAAACTTTACCCCTTTATAACTGTCGCTTCATTTGCAAAATGAGGACAACACTTCCCTATCCAAAACCTTACCTGTTTCGGCCCCATTAGAGTACATACTCCAATCAACGATGAATGTCCTCTCGTCTTCCAGTCCCATCACCACTTACCGTTAAAATGTTATCAGGTAACGAAGAATTTTCTTCGACAGCTGCCCTGTTCATGCTTTCTTCGGCGACTTCCTTCATAACAAGTGAAAGTTTATTATTAATAACATCATATGATTTTTGTTCAACAGGATTAGGAAGACTCATTACAGAACAAAAGGTTTTAATGACTCTAAACCTTGACCTATGCATCCCATTGCTAAAATAGATCTTCTGTTAATTTCTGGAGCATTATTTTTATTCCCAATGTTTTCACAGCTTGAAAAAGTACAAATACTCCCACATTTTTTACAATGTATTTCAAAATTCGAACATAAACCACGAGTGGATTTTTCATTAATTGTTAATGGTTTATGACATTTTAAACAGCATGATACTGACAAAATAGAGCTAAAGGTTTAAATAAAATCAAAAATACGATATTCTTTGAAGTTTTCACTTACCTTAACAAGATTTGACTTTAATGAAGTCAGAATTCCTGAAAGTTTTTTACTAGAAGCATTTTTCATTTCGGCACACTTACTTGTACTTTTCTTTCATTTCTACACACTTCCTCGTATCTTTCATATCTGTAACATGTGAGTCACTTACCTTTAAATATTTATTTCCTCTAAATCTTTTCCTGGGGCATTGCCCAACGATTTTTTCAGAATAAAACAACAAAAATCTTCGCTTTAGATAAGCGTTTTAAAAAAACGTGTACTAAAGTAAACACAAGAGAATCAAAACACAGCAGAATGAATGTGTTGAGTTGCAGGCTTCCTTCTGATCAACTCAAGCGCTTAAAATATTTCATGAGGCTTATTAAAAAAAAAAATAAATGGTATGCATAAGTTTAAAATAAATGGGCGTGGCATGTGTCCATTTAAAAGTTGTTATGACTAAATTGCTGTTTGCAATTTTTTGAATAACTTTCGAAGTTTTTAGAGTATTGTCACGTGGTTAGTATCAAAATGTTCAGAAAAAAATGAAGAACAAGATATATTTTTTCGAAAATTCGAAAAAAAAAAATTGTTAACACCCCTCAGTTGGATTAAATTGTTAACACCCTTAAATGGAGATCACAAATGCCGATTTCCTTTATTTATATTACGTTAATTTACATATATAAACCGTACAACACATCAATCAAAACCACTAAGTCGTTCACAGGGGTGGGGAGCTTAGCCTGTTCATTGAAAATATTTCGGAACAAAAGTGGTCATGCGAGGAACTCAGTCAGCTAAAATACCTTCAAATTGTGTAAAAAATGTTTTCTCCACCCAAAAAAGAGAGATATATGTGCCAAATACATTTCAGTTTCCATGAAGACTGTCATACAGGAGGATACTGACAAGGTCATTAGCAACAATTGAACAGTTTTCATCGAATCAAAGATTTCATCAACCTGGGATTTCTGTCCTCGCGTGCCCGCTCTCGGGTTAAAAAAGGCATCCATTATTAGTAACGTGACCATTTATTCTTTGACTCAAAACGGGACATTGGTTTATTTAAGTCAATTAACAGGTACACAATGAAAAAAAAACACTTTTTTAAAGTTACTTATTCAGAAAAAGTTAGTTAAAAGTTACGAATTAAAAAATATACCCAAAATGTTTAGTTATATTTATATTTATCAGAGGAACAAATTTGTTTTAATATAACTGGTGAAAATTTTAAGTAAGAATGAAACTCTTGGCACGTTTTTTAATATTCACCTTAATTATCAACATCGCCTTTAGGACTGAAATTTGTAACTGGGTTTTCTCAGATGTCCACAATTTGTTCATTATAGAAAATACTCTTTCTACTGGTAGCATTTGTAGCAGGCAAACATAAAACATATTCAATTAAAATAGAAAAGTTTTCATGCTGTAGATTGTTTGCGTGAAAGTGTTTGAATACTTCCACCCAACGAGTTTCTGTGGAAACATTTAGATTATTCTATTCGGTCACTTTTTAAGATGTAATGTAGTTAAAATTATTGAAAATTCTTCAAAAACTTTTGTATCTTTATTACAGTCAATATACTCCTTTTCAATTAATACATCCAGAGATTTTTGAACGTCTTCCCATGCGGAGACCTTTTTTAAATCTGCCCAATAAAATATCTCCATTTCTTTGGTAAGAAAGTAAAGTCCACTGCTCCAGATATATATATTCACGGCTTGTTTTATAAAATTCTTTAGCCGTCCTTTTCACAAACACTTCATCTATATCAGTACCATTATCTTTCGATTTCCCCATTAATTGACGGACCGTAAATGGAAACTAATTGGTCTGTTTTTGAGTCAAATTGTCTTTTAGTTGATTGATTTCTTTTGCAGCTTGAATTGCTGATACAGTCTGACCTTCAAGTTTCAATACAGCTTTCCGAACAGCTTCACGCGGTTTCCGAAAACGGGACAATTTTGCGTCCCAGAGTTCATTTCGGGGACACCGGGACTCGTAATTATAAAAAGGGACAGTCCCGGTCAAAACGGGACGTCTGGTCACGTTAATTATTAGTGTTGTATGTTATTTCTTTTTCCTTCTTACTGAACCGAATTTTTAGTTTCTAATAAAGTGAGGTGTTGCGTCATGGCCAACCAATGATAAAATTATAAAATTTGTTTCTATTTCAAGGTATTTTGCGATTATACACATAATTTCCAATCCTGGTTCTTTTTTACACACACACACGTTAACTTTTTTTTTTAAATTCACCTATAAGAAAGCACTGCATTCGAAAAAAATCTTATCCACACGATTAATTAGCGTTTTCTGTGTGTTAGTTTTTTTTATTCACAATGATTTATGATACATTTTTGGGAGAAATAAGACTTTAATGCAAAATGGAATGCGAGGTGATAAATACTCCTTTAATCAATATTAAGAATGATATTCAATATTTATTTTTTTATTAAGTGTGTCATCACGTCTCTTGTGAAAAAATTTATAAAGCTTCATGTAGAAATAATATTCAAAATATAACGATGAAAAGTGAATTGAAATTTTTGTGGTAAATAAATCTAGTAAATCTTGTAAATATACCACCTCGGTGACCTCTACCAGTATTCCCAAGTATAAAGGAAGTGATAAATAGCAATTTATGTATTAGGTAAACATTGAAACCTAACAATTATTTTCTATACATCAAGTCAAGACTTTTTTTGTTATGTTTGTTTAGAAAAAAGTTTGCAAAGTAATTTAATTTTTAAAAAAAACCTCCTTCGTTTTTGGTTCGTCTTTATGACTGTCTGGCTTTTCAAAACTCTAAAGAATAATTAAATAAAAAATAATCTAAACCAGAAATTTGTTTTTGGATAATTCTAATGGAAATAAATCATAACACATCCTTATTAACAAGCTTTCATGCATCAGAAAATGTTTCCAAAAGCTCTCATATCTGGAACTTAAACTCTAAATATGAGCAGGTCTCGAAAGGTAAAGAATTTATTTATTTTGAATAAACATTTATAACCAATTATAGTAATTATTATCCAAACTTCAATGACGAACTTCCATAACTTCTTGAACTGCATTAAACTTTAACCATTTTGTCAGTAAGCTGTTAACTGATCTGACAATTAGCTCGCTGAGAAGAACCAGTTTAACATCTGATTACAATTACGTAAATGTCACATGTTACTGAGCCTGTAACATTTTCTGAATTAACTGCCTGAACAATTGAATGTATGTCGAGAGCACCTTCCAAATATAAATCATTCACCGTACAGTTCGTAATTTATCCATAATTGTTCAGTTAAATGTCAAGTATTTTTGACCAAAGTTAAGAGAATGGGATTATGGTGCATTTTAACTAGAAGGAAAGGAATAGAAATTACATAGAACATTGCTTTCCGGAGCTTATTTGAACACATTTGATAAGGAACGCTTTAAGCTAATTAGTGTCTATATTATACAAATGTTAAATATTTGTATACTTATACACCAGAAATAAGGTACTTAACATATCTTATTGTTCATGTGACTTGTATTTCCTATTGAATTTTTATAATATAACTCTTTCTATTAATGCAACTATTATATTATTATTTTTTAAACTGCATATGTTTTAATACTAAAATATATATATTAAATTATTTTGATAATTTAAGAAAAACTTCATGAAAAGAAAATTTTTAATTTTTTTTAAGGAAAAAAAACAGCAGCAGAATTCAGAATTTGTTTTCGTTTCTAATAGTAATTACATTCAGAACTTCTCTGCCATAATTATAAAGCTCATTTGTTAATATATATATATATAGTAAGAGAGATGAAAGAGAATTTTTACGGTAACATTATTTTAAATTTTAAACTACAAAGAACATTATATATACAAGACGTTTTATTTGAAACTTCGGTAAATCCATAAAGTTAGTTAATTATATCATTGAATGCAATAAGCTCTGAGCTTTTTACCTATGAACAATTCCTCAAAATGTTCTTCAAAATTTTCATCATTTTGTCAAAATAAATTTGCATAGTTAATGAAACTGCAAATATAATTACTTTGAAAATGGTCAATATCTCCATATAATATAAAATGGACTTTTACCAGTGTCATAGAAAATGGCTCATATAAATATATGTATGAAAAAGAGTGAAAAATAAGTAATTTTCAGTCAAATTTAATGTATCGTATAAATACAAAAATAATAATACTTTCTAATAAATTTTTAAAAATTTAACTAAATTCAGAAAATTTAGAAGAATTACATTTTTCGTTATACATGCACATATGTATACATTAAACTAAAATATAAATTTCATACTTTTTGGTATTTGGTACCTATCTATCTATCAATAGATACATATCTATGTATTATAGTCATAAATATAGTTAGTATATATATAACCACGTACATAATTCTTGCATTAATAGTTTTTGAATTTTATTGAAATTACACTAACTATATGGTAGAGCAAAGATCAAACAAATTTATTTCAAAGTATTTTTCAAAATTAGTTAAGCTTACCGTATTATCCAATGGATGAGACTGTCAGGCAATATATGCGAAATCAATATAAACCAAAGGCTTGGAGTAAGTGCACTCTAGAGGGGCGGATAACTTGAGAAGGGGCGGAGCATATCGAATAGTCAAAACAAAAGATTTAAAATTACAAATTTCATGGTGAAGGAGCAAACAAAATATAACATTTGGTATAATAAAACATAAAAGACACATTACAAATGATATATCACCCTTATAAATATATCAGTACGTCTAATGTATTTGATAATTAAACTCATTGCATTAATTTAACAAGTTCATAAAAATTACTAGTAGTTCACATAGGCTTCTCATTTACAGAATTTAATACTTATCTTGATAAATTGTACGATTTATGACTAAAATCACGTATTGCAGCTTTATCATCAAAAGTGCATTATTACGTTTAACATGTTTTATTTTGTAAAAGAAGGCGTGATAAAATTGATTGAAAATTGGGTCGCAAGTATTGAAAGTTTGAGGAGCACAGATATAAACAGAGATTTGCAACGGGTTATGTTTCCTGTCTCTATGAAATTATTGTAATGAACGCTCATCACCAGCACTTGATAGCTTCGTTATCATGTAAAGCGAAATTGCTCTCCATGTACCTGTTCCCTTTTAAGAGCGATGCCCGCACACTCTTTATGTGATATAAACATACGTACAAATATATTTGTTAGATCCCAAATACATAATTGTTTCTTTCAATATCAAACATCAAAAGTTTTCGCCGTTTAAATATTAACAAATTGCTAGAAATGAAAGTAATTGTTTTCTTTAAGAAACATTTAAGTTAAAACAAGTATATTAGCCAAAGTTATAAACAAATTTGTATGGTTTTTGCAAGTGTAGATGATTGTAGTAGGGAGATAAACTCACGTGACATCTTAGTCATATGATCAAAAGAATTATGTTTGTCATCGTCTATGCATCACTGTTGCCACCCGTTTTTATAGGAATTTTCTTCCAAGAATTATACATCTCTTAAAAATCATAATTTATATATATATATACGAAACGCACTTGATCTTGAACGGTACCAACATAATTTAAGATTTATTTTATTTTGTTTTATTTGAGAAGATTTTTTGAAAAGAATCCTAAAAATTCAACATGTTTATCTAGCTGTCGAATATGAAACTATACATGCATTTTACAAGCCTAACGTCAGTTTTGGATTTAATATAAAACGCATGGCAGCATTTATCATGTAACTATTATGAATTTAGCCCTTTGAATGTCATGATCTCTAAAGAATTTTATTGTGCATGATTCTTACAATTTTTTAAACTAACACGAAGGTCCCCCAGCTACTAATACATCTCCAAAATCTGAAACACTTTCAAATGACGGAGTCAATTTTTGTGCAGGCACTTATCTTTCTTCATCTATGCCACGTCTGGTAGATTTATCAAGCATCAATCGGCTAAATTCATATGACGTCATAGTCCCACTACAAAAGCAGTCATATGTTTCCATGTAATCAGTCCATGCGCTTCGTTGTTGCCAACGTTTGCAGAAACTGTCTTTTAAAAAGCACATATTTGTCATCAGTGATATCCACATAGGTGTACAAAATACATTCTATTTAACAGTGCATGGATAAAATAAGTTATTTTTAAATTCTAAATCTTTTTGACGCCATTATTTGTATAACATCTTTACCCAATTATGAAATTTGAAATATTACAAATAGAACAAGTACAATTAGTTGAATGTCTGTTTTGAATTCAATGGGAAACACATGTTTGTCTTTATCATGTGCCCGTCGTTGAGCCCATTGGGATTTGAGGTTCGATTAAACATAAAACCCCATCATAAGAAATCATAACGAAAAAGTAATTCATTATTATTACTTACGATCAAACATAAGGCCTCACAAAAACATTCATTTCTGTCATAGTTCGAGTAATAAATATCAGCTCAGGTAACGTCCTGTTAAGTTAAACAACGTCCTCGCCAAAGAAATTTTTGTTGCTCTAGGACCATATTAATTTAAACTTGCCAACGTAACTGCCGTTTTTTATTTGCAAACGATAAAAGAATTTATTAGAATAAAATACATAAGAAGCAAAACAAACTAAATCTGAACTTTGAATTCTTTTTTACCTAGTGCGCAAATATAAAATGCCTTGCCAAATATTTTAAAATCAGAATACCTAACCGTTATTTTTATTTTATTTTATTATGGGTCAATATGAAAGGCATCAGCGTAAGGAATGAAATCATTTATTCAGGTCTAAATAGTAAATGCAGCGCGATAAAACTATAAAGATAAAATTTTTCTTTTAATCCAATCAATTTACCATGAGCTCTGAAAATAATCCTTTTACTCAAAGTTACGGTAAATTCTGCACGTTATTGAATAATTCTACGTTGCTATGTGCTCCGCCTTAAAAAAATAAAATAATGTAAAAAATGAGTATATTTATCTCATAAGATGGTCAATTAAGTAAATGGAGAAATTTAGAACACAGGAATTTGAAATGGATATTGTTAGCTATAAATCCACTTAAATGTAACGTATAAGTTTCAGAGAAAAATCAGTATTGTAAGAAAAATAACAGAAAATTTCGGATTATTTTTAATTAAAAAAAAAATTCAGAAATCGAAGTTAACCTGATTATGCGTATCAAACGTTTGAGTCCATATTCTCTATCAACATATTAACACTATTGCAAATTATGAATGAATTCCTCGTACTAAACGCACTTTTGACTTTGAAGTTAATAAAACATCATTCCAGCTTTAATGACTCTAACTACCCATTGCAATCTAAAAAAAATGTTACCTCCAATACATTACTACCCAAACCACTACTATTTTTAAGACTTAACCAGGTTATTTCATATCGTGACCAATAATAATAAAACAATAATAATGATAAAAGACTTTGGAACAGTTTATTCTTTTTCTGCTGTGGCATGTGACGTCCAACGTTACTATGGTAATTGTAAATAAATCAACAAGAAATCGAAACCAACCGTCGTCAGCGGAAGAAAAATCAAGTGTTTAGTTTTTGAGACAAAGAGAGTAATCGTTGTTTAAATCGTTCATTGCAAGGCTCTTTCGCTGTTGGAATAACACAAAGAGCAGAACCGTGTTGCACGTAATTATCGTTATTCTGGACATGGTGAGAGTTTTATGCATTTAAACCTTGTTGTTTCTCGCGTGAGAGCAATTAATAGAGCTATGTGATATTTTCATGCTCACCACACGTACATTTTTACTCCAGTGCTTCCCAGTTTGATGAATGTTATGAAAGATGCCATTCTAGAAGTGTATTAATTTGAGCCAGAGTATACCTAGTCCATACCTAACTCTTTTTTCACTCATGAACAGATATGTCGCTGGAAAATTGAGTAATAAACGAACGAACATTCCCCAAACCAACTCGTTTTCTCATACCATGTAAGGAAAAATAAAAATAAATGTATTTGTTCAAATACTTGGGGGGAAAATGCTAAAATGCTTATCTAATGCTGAATAATAAGTAAGAAAAAAAACAATACAGTATTGGGCAGAATAATATACCTACAGAAATACAAAATATTAAGACTGTAAAGATACTGTGTGTATGTGTGCTGGGTATTTCCTGATGCTGTATGACTATATACTTTTTTTATGAATAACTCACATCTAAGTTCAAGCATTAAGCTTTCGATTGTATTAAAGGCATTCTTAAAGCCTTCACCTCTAGCTTCAGAAAGTTCAGGACTTGAAATTGTGAAATTAAAGTAACATTATCGTCCCATAAACTCCTATCCAATGATCTATTTCCGCAAAATATGCTCTTAGCAACACTTTGGAACAATAGATATAGCCCACTCAATTTCAAGTCCGTGGGTGTAATAGTTCCGGAGATCTCGTGATGAGTAAAAATTGCTTTTCCCTATATATTATTACATATATAACACGTGTTAATTGGAAATTAATATTAAGTTCATGATATTTTTGTAAAATATTAAAATAAAATCAAGAATGATGCATTTTCTCCTAGAAAGGATTAAATTAAAAATAATCGAAATGATTTATTTAATTAAACACCATAGCATGTTGACAATCAGCGCATTTCTTCATTTATTTATGGAAAGATAAATCGAAATCTTTGTCCTTACTAGGATGCTCTACCATGTTTCCTGTGTCTGAACCCGAGGAAGATTTTGCTAATGGATAATGTTTTGTGAGAGGATGAACTGCTTTTCCAAATACTTTGCAAAATCAATTTTTTCATGAAAATATCGCCAATTGTTTTATTCTTTTCTGTTCTTTAAGTACTTTGTATACTTTTTCTACCTATTATACTAATAAGTGGAGCCGTACAAATCTGTAGATTTCCTTGGAGTTTAAGGATGTGTTCAGCATTTGGATGAATGTTTAATACTGATTTTCTACATAACCAGCAAGAGCAAAACCATCAGAAATTAAACGAGTAGTTAATTGATGAATTGAGAGAGAGAGTTCTCGTTCCCTTACTAAAACAAACAATCATCCTAAATCATGTGGAGATGATTGGATAAAAAGTGTGGCTTTTTCTTGTACCATGCTATGACACTAAAGTTTTTTTCTTTGTTTTCTCTTCAGTGTAGGTTTCCTATGTTAAAATACAATATATATGTAATAATATTTTACAATACTACACATAACAATATCTAAAATGCCAGACGCATAATATTGCAAACTGTATAAAGTACTTTTTCTATAAAGTAAATATTGTACACTTAATTTTCATTTTAAGGCTGCCTTCGCTAAATGTAAAAGCTTGTAATGTAATGTAAAAAAAAAACCATTATAAATTTTTCTTTAAGAAAAAGGCCTTTTTTAATTTTTTATGGAAATTTATTATGTTGTAATTCATATGTTTGTTGATTGCACGGCAGTTTTAACATTTGAATACAATGCGCAAATAGGCATTTATTTTCTTTCACTCTTAAAGTGAAAATTCATTTAGCATTACGAGATAGAGATGGAATATGAGACACGTTCTACCTAAAAAAATGGATCAATTCAGATAAAAATGAGTAATAGAGTAAAATACGTTAATTTTTGTAAAATGGGAAGACAAAATATACAAGGTCGAAAATAAGCTTCTTTATTTTTTTAAAGGAAAGGTTAAAAAAAAACAATTACTATTATGTTGCTTTCTGAATGACGGAAAACATATCTGCGTGAGAGGAATGGCACATGCGTAGAACGTGGAAAAAAGAGAGCAACAGCAGATCGGCGAGCTCGAGGTTATTCGAGTACAAATCTCAATTGCAGGCAGAAGTGTGGTAACAACGTCATCACAAATGGAAGTGCGTGGTTTTTTCTGGTATGGAATGGATATGCAGGACTATTGTGTTCGTCATCCAAGAATGCATACTGACTGTGGACGGTGAAGAGCCCATATCTCGTCAAATGGTTGGTCACTGGTGTTCAGTGGCGCACAAAAGGGGAGAAACCTGGGGGTCCAGACCCCCCATAGGCTTTGATTTTTTTCAATTGACTATAATCCTATGTATATAGTACGCAAAATTTAATTAAGTATATGTTATTAAAAATTAATTTTATTAATGAATGCTAGTTATTCATTTAAATATTAATATTTTACTGATTTTTGTTACCGAAAATCGACAAAATTAAAGGATTATGTTGGGTGGCGTATTGGGGCTTGATACGAGAATAGTGGACTTTCGACCCTGGACCCCCCCCCCTCCTTGAAAAATTCTTGTGTGCCCTACTGCTGGTGTTGCATATTTTAATAAGGAAAGCCTATTGTGGAAGATAGTCGGAGTCACTTTACATTCAGGAAAAAAAGTAATATTGCCCCTTTGGACTTTTATCTCTTCCCTGAATGGAAAGACGCATACTCGCGACGCAATGTCCAAATCAATTTAGAGGCTTGGCAGGCAGAGCAACACTTCCTTGTATCGCAGGGCACCTGGTTTTCATACAACAAAAATAGCGTTTCTCAAACTGTGGGGCGTGCCACCTAGTGGGTATGATAACTCTACGTGGGGGCGCGAGCATATCAAAAAGTCAGGGGAAAAAGATTATTTTCTTAAATATACTATTAATTTACAGAAAGAGAGCAAAAAAAAAATACATTTTGTTATAATAAAAAATTAAATACAAATCTAAAGTAACAGAATACACTTCTAAATGTATCAGTACTGCACAAAGTATTTTATTATTTAGTTATCAATACTAAATTAAGAACAAGTTTGATAATTATCAGTGAAGCCGCATGGGTTTTTCATATATAAAATTATATATACAATGTAATACTTATCTTGATAATATGTACGGTTTATAATTAAAGTCGTATTGTTGCTCTTTTGTGTTAAAGTATATTATTATTGTGTTGTGGTGTGGGGGCCGCGATGAAAATTATAATTGAAAATTGGGTCGAAAACATTGAATGTTTGAAAAGCACTGAAATAATGTCTTCATTTCAGTAGAGACTGTCGAAAAATAGTGCAAGATATGTTCATAATGGCATGGAGTATTTTTTCTGGCGCTAAAGGCTTCGTCTGAAAGTAGTGACAAAACTTACTTTCAAAACGCTCCTCGTAATGTTACTGTTGCCACGCTTTCTGTATAAAATTGTTCAAATTTTGTATTTTTATAAAATTATACGTAAATAGTTAAGCAAACTCTAGTAAATAAGTAATCTAAATTTGTTTCATATAAAATCTGAACTGAAGGAGTATAGAGGTTTCTGCTTCTTACTATCACTTTAGAAATATAGGTAGTTATATTTTCCTTCATTCACATTTTCATTATTTATATCATTCATTATTCTTTTCAATAGCTCTTCATTTACTTTGCAAAAAAAATAACTTTAAATCACATTATAAGACTGTTTCTTTAATTAAATTACAAATAACAACCGGATATAGAAAGTAATGCAGAGAGAGAAGTCGCATTATATATTTCTCCAAGGTGGGATATTGTTAAGTAAATTTTGCATCAATATTAAATCACATTAAGTTTTTTAACTTTGCAAAAAATTTCCCAGTAGAAGCATAGTTTGAACCTCCACCCCTCTCAATGAGTTTACCATTCCTAGAAATCCAAACACTTCTCTTCCCAACTGCATTACCTTTTACGTTTATGGTAATGATATAATCTTCTTAATGGATTCACAGCAAATGAAAAATTTTCTTTTTGAAATCCATATCTGTCGTTGAGGTCTCTTTATAATGTAATCTCTACTTTTTCAACCCGCTTTGGGATGGCTAATACCAATAGGTATTCTCAAAATTAATTAATTAATTACTCTATTTTCAGATATTAATCAGTTAAGCTTTTATCCAAAAATAGAAAGCAAACTCAAGTCAACTTAAAGCCATTGATAAGAGTATAGAATCTTTAAGAGGAACTGAGATTTAATTTCCTCGTTTGAAGTGCATTTATGTGAATGAGTTTCTAGTTATTTTTACTTAAGTAATTAAGTGATTAATCATAAGGTTAGTAGAAATAATTTTGCTGTGAAAGCTTTTCGAGCGGCAGAAAATCTTTAATTCATCAATTCATTTACTTTTAAAAATAACCTAGCAAAAGGAATTCCCTAAATTCTTTTTAATGTTTTACGATATTTAAAAGCACATAATTCATTTAAAGTTTAAGAGAGTTTTCGATAATATTAGAAATGCCACCAACGTTCTCGAAAAAAAAATCCAAAAAAATTGATATATAAAAATGTATTCTTAAAATATTATATTCATTGTAAATGTCATAATTTTTTTTTTATTATACTTTCGTACTTGTAATTGATTTCCGTATCATCTGAAAAGAAAATTACTGTACTTCTAAATTACTGTTTGTAGATGGAATGGGTATCGGCTTTGTTTGAAATAAGTATACATGGTGTCTCAAAAATAGCGCTCAAACTCTTAGCAACCAGATTCGTCAATAAGAGTACATAAAAATGCCCGAAAAATTATATATATACGGAAAAATATGATGAATGTATGATAATTCTTGATGGCTCATGAGGGGGATGTGGGGAATTTCTGTGCTCCTGTGCATGATTAGCTGTTTATGACGTGTGACCTGGCCACTGAATCAGACAAGGATCCAGTTCTACGGCCCCCACGATCACTCGATTTCATATCGTTGTATTTTTTTTATTTGAAGACATCTCAAAGAGTTGGTGTATGGAGAAGAAGAGTGACTACAAAACAGGCTTTGTTGGTCATCTGCATGCTACTCGTACTTTGGTGGACGTCGTCCATCTAGTGAAATGGTTAACGACGCTAACTACTGTGCCGTAGGGGCTGGGTTCAAATCCAGGAGAAGGCATGGGTGTTTGTAAATGTCTAGTGCTTTTTCGGCATGGGGGTACTCTAATTGCCCGTCAAGCCACAAGTCTTCTCTTGAGGTTGGGGGAAGGGTAAGATAGGTGAGAGGCCCCTGACCACCCCTAGGGTGTTCTCCCTCAAAATTGTGTTGGAACCTAGGTCAAACGTACTGTCACCTGCATGGTGCTCAAACCTACAGGTGGTACATCTAGCTATTTGCTATGCTTAATTTCGTGGGCCTCGACATTACATCGTCTGACAAGTAGCATGACTAATAACAACAACTTCGTTGGACACCGTGCTTCTGTGACGTATGCACTCATTTATTCCACGGTGTGCTCAAACCTACATCGATATGCACAGAGGCCCCTTTGAACACCTGCCCTTATAAATATTTAAAAATACTTGTGTTGATAAGTCGAATGCGGCTGGGGCATTGATTTTTGTATTTCCCCCTAAACTATTGATCATACAGGTACAATTGTTTGGGTTTTTTTTATGTACTCTCAACTAGAAACCTGCACTGTGCAGAGTTTGTGAGCTACTATCGGTACACTCTTTGTATGTATATAATACTATACTAAATTATTTTATATCTAACATTATGTAGAAAATATTATAATACAGGACAAACTAAATAGCCCAATTAAATCATTAGCAAGGTCTTAAAATTAGGATTAACTAAAGTTTTAAGGCCCTAATCTTGAAGGGAAAAAATTAGTTCGCTATTGAAATAGACCCCTACTTTCTATGTAGCGTGCAGATTCTCCCATGGCAGCTCGCTTCTCGTACATATCACCTTTAAAGCTTTTGTGCAACCAACTGAGTCTCCAGATGCCACCGAGTCAATCCGCACATACTTTGAAGGTGGGTATTGGAGATTTCTGGACCCACCTGCCTTAGAGCAACATCTGACGTGTCATCAACTCAACTCCATGTATTACAATATATTGATAATCGGTTGAAGTATCAGTGTATTTGTCTAACTATAAGTAATGTATTTGTTGAATTATCGTGATTTTTGGATCAAGGAATTTTGAGAACTTGAATCATTATATGTGTATAAACTTTTATTTCAGTCCGAAGCTATCTTATTGACCCTCCGTTTTCAATGTTTTTTTGAGTTTTTAACACTTTAAGACCCAGCCCGCACGAGTGCGCAGGTTAGACATTCTTATAAGTTTTTGCTTCTGGAATAGTTTTATGTAACAAAAACAGCTATCTGTTTATTAAAAGTGTTGCTGTACACTTTCTGGAATCCCATAAGACATAGTTTATTCGGGTATTTACTAACAGAAGAAGACTATTTCAGAAGTAAAAACGTATAAGAATATCTAACACGCACAATCGAGTGGTCTGGGTCTTTTATATATATATATATATATATATATATATATATATATATAATATATATATATATATATATATATATATATAAAGGGATATCAAGATATTACAAGTATAGGCATTTTAGAAATTTATCTCACAATGTAATTTTTTTCTATTTCTATGCAGGTATTTTAAATGTATGTTTTAAGTTAGTATTAATTTTCTTATACAAGGAAGAAATTCTGAAAAATCTGATTATGAAATAATTATTGAATTTAATTCAGTTATCAGTTTTTACTTCATTTTTTCTGGACCTCTCTCTTATCATTTTGAAGTTGTGAATGTACCACACAACACTTAATGTAAAATTTATTCTTTTAAATACTGTATAATTTGGGGAAAAAAAATATCTTGAAAAATGCATTCATAAAAATAAAGCTTTTTTTCACCCACAAAAAATTACTTTCTAAAATATACAATAAACTATTTTCCAACTCAAGGTTTTCAATCTGTTCCGGTTACCCTTTAAACATATTACCTAAAACTTGATACTGTTTACTATTTCATCAATATTTACAATTCTAACGCGTGGAAAATATTACCTGTAACTTCAGAAGGAGGTTTCTATCTAAAATTTATGCAGTTTCAAAATTGGTGCTCAACTTTCCTTCTTTATTGGGTCTCCTTTCGGCAGTTCCAATGCACCCAATCCATCATTCGAAAATTCAGTATTCAGATATTCATATTGAAATGCTATGCATCGTGGAAAGTTTGTTTATATTGAAAGCTTGTATATATTGTTTGTATATTGTTTATTTTAAATACAGAGATAGTACTTCATCTTCATTTATCTCCTGCATTTTTCCCTCGTAATATACTTTAAGTAATATATTTTTTATTATGTACTGTAACTTAGGTGGTAAAATAAACAGATGAAATTATGCTAACAATTAAATGAAACAATGACAAATGAGACTGAAATTTTATCAAGTACGATTAAATAAACTAATTTTATTTTAATGTTTTTTGTTGGATATATTTATCTGTCATTGATTTGTGAATTAGGTCTTTCTAGGAAGACATTGGAAAAAAAGTTTCATATGTCGTATATTTATTACGTTATATACACCTGCAATTTAAAAAAAAAGGATTTTTCGGTTGTTGGGGAATGTTTTTGAATTTCATTCATTATTCATGTCTTTTATTATATAATTATAATATTTACAAACAAGTTTCTGTTTTTTTAATCCGAAATTGAGCATTTATTACGAAAGAATGGTACATTACGTTGTAATCAAAGTAATTGCTGTCGTTAATCATTATCCCCCCTTCTTTTTCTGGTGCATACTAATACTGCATCGGAAGACCACTTTACCTTTTGAGGCTATTCACGAATCGACTCAATTATTGGTATCTTCATATGAGATCAAATGTTTCTCAGACAAGCCATGTTCCATCGATTGGAACAAGAGGTAATCGGAAGGGACAGTCTGGTTGTTAAGGAGGGTGGGGTAGGACTTCTAAATGAGTGTTTCCAAGAAGGTTTTGACCAGTGCCGCAACGTGTGGACGAGCATTACCATGCAGGAGAATAATTTAGTCGCGTCTGGAATAGTTAGCGCGAAAGTTTGTACTTAAATGCTCGGCTTTGTCTCATCAATTGTGTTTTGTAGAAAATCCCAGTAATGGTTTCGCTTGTTGTTGTCGTGTCCTTCCCGCGGGGAAGGAATGAAAGTTGCCATTGCCTGTGAGAAAGGTTGGACTTCTTAACGATAGATAGCGACCCCACCTATCTCCACCTCCACAATTTTGGCATGGAACTGAAGGAGAGGGAAATATTCTCCAGCCCCTAGCGGTTTCTGCTAAGACCGCCCACAAGACTTTCGGACCCACTGATTTAACGAGTACGTACTACGTCTATACTCGGTGGTATTTAGTGGCATCGGGCATCGATCCCAGGCCCTACGGTCTGGAGTCCGATGCTCTAACCACTAGGCTACCCAATGCCCTAATGGTTTCGCTTGGTTTCAGCAACTCATAATATCGACATGACAGCACACATACCCAACATATTTTTTTGCATGACTATTTGGCTGTTGAAGTTACAGCCGCGTGGTCCTCACGATTTCCTCTTCATTGAGTTAACGCTGTAGATCCGTTTTATATAATCAAAGTCTATACGATGCACTCTTTTATTTATGACTGTTTAACAGAATTTCACACATGTGCAAAATCGGCATTCAAAGTTTCTGGGCTTCAGAACTTCTGGAACTGAATTTACTTGCTTTTGAACCATTCTCAACGAATTAAAATAATGCGAAATTGCTTGTTGAATCACTTTTGAAGTAAGTGCTTCTTGTGTTTGACACGAATCCTTCTCCAGTAAAATGTTACTACATTCTTTTTCTTCATCATCAAACTTCCCATTATCAAACTTTTAAAACCACTCAAGACAATTTCGGTCACACACAGCAGTTTCACTTTATGCTTCTACGGGCAATTTATGCGCCTCAGCTGCAGATTTCTTCAAATTAAAGAAGAAAATTGAAAGCTTCCGCAAATGACTTTTTTCGAACTCAGAACCCTACGTTTTTACATAAAAAATACTATGTGATGCTGAAACAAAGCAAATTGGCAATACTTCACGGTTAGGATGTTACCAGAAGTCCAACCTTACAATGCGGTGTTTTACATCTAAAAATTTCAATCCTATTATACTGGTGAGAGCACCTTTTGTCAAACGGTAGAAACCTAATTGCACTCATTATATTAATTTTTTAGAAGTAAATTTATTGATATGGAAATTAAATCTATTATGAGTCCTAGATATTTTATGCAAAAACATTTTATTTGTTAACAATACTAGACTCAAGAGATTAAGCAGACCTTACAATTATGTAAAATATAATTTAAATAACGAACTTAGCTTTTTGGTTTTGGGTTCACTCTCTATCCAAGCCGTTATAGACAGTAATAGACATATATATATTTAAAAGGGTGAATTCAAATTTCAGTCCGAGAATTTAAAAAGTAATTGAAAAGATTTAGATTTTTTTTAAAACATAAAATATATAAAGAAATCAGATCACTCAAAGCAAAAGTATCCCGTGTTAATGAATTACTTTTACATGATACCAAAAATAATTAGATTTCGAAAATCATTCAGATATATCGTCTGCATACTAAAATAAAAATCAAATATTCATCTATCTTTAACATATTTCTGTATGATGTAACAAAAGCAATCCAATACATTTGGCAAACAGAAACACCAAATATAAATTGCGTAATATGTATAATTGCGTGTTTGCATGTTTGAATATTACGATGTATTTGGTATTCGAGCGCACACACTTGAATTGATTATTAGCTATCTTTATGTATTCAGTGTTAATTTTCAAATTAAATACCTTCTAACCTTTTAAAACTCACACAATATAATCAGGAACCAAATTTAATTAGGTGGCACAAGTTTCAAATGACGTATACGATAGATTCTACTGTTTATTATGCAAAACTATTTAAACATTCTAGCAAATGTATGTAAAACAAATTAAACGACATACAAGTCTTTGAAAAATTTTATCCATTATGTCATATTATTTTTTTTTAAATTTTCCTAAATACAAAAAGGAGTGAACGAATATTCTTAAAACTAGTTAAAATGGTCACAAGATTTAAAATTATGACTAATTAAAAACAATGCTCAGTATCCAAGGTAAAACAGTTCATAGTTAAAAAAAAATTTTAAAGTATTTTTACCTACTTTTCTCTCAAATCTCTTATTATGTTTCCTTACCGATGTTGTATTATAGGAATTTAGGATACTTTTCCAAGCAGACTTTATCTGCGACAACAGACAGATTATTTTTCTTTTCTGGTCAAATACCAAATTTCCATTGATTTTTCAGCCATTTTTGACGTATTAGGAAAACGCTGACCTGCGGGACTCTTCTGCTTGATATAAGTTGTATCATTTTTGGTAACATCGCCTATGCTGGCAAAATTGAAAATAACCAAATTTAGTAATAAACGAGGCCAAATTTCGCGTTCGAATAATGTAGCTGCAATGATCATGGTGAAATTATTTGGTTTGCAATCCATAAATTTACGCTACTGAGTTGATAAGACTTCTTGAATATATTTAACTTTGATAGATTAAAAATATCAGCTGATATAAATCGTTTCAGAGATAGCAATATTAATAACGTTATTTTGAAAAATTTACAGATGACATTTGGGCTATTTCTTCGTTCTTCAAGTTTTTAGATTTCACTCTTAAAGATCCCATAGAACTTCGTAGTCCTCCATTGATACGTATGTGTACAATGTAAAAACAGGATTAGAAATCTCAGTATGATCAACGAATTTCTTACCAAAAACTCTACAACCTACTGACATAATAATATGTCACGGACAGGAAACAATTTAGAAAATAGCAGTTAATCCCAATGAAAATTATTCATAGTAAATCTCAAAAATGATAGAATTTATTTTCATAACATACTACTTCAAATCTAATGACCATTTCCTTAACTACTAATTAAATTACCAATCAATTCTTATCAATACATATACAAACATTCTAAAATACATTGAGAAAAATAACTTGTTGAAAAAATGTACTCCACACAACATTTAATCCCGAAAATGGCATCAACATAAAAATAACTTCTTCGAAAATGTGCTTTTTTTATGTATTGATTATTGGAACAAACATTATTAGCACTTCCGCTGCAAATGCAGATGTTGGAATATAAAGCAATCTAAACTCTGTAAGACATCTAAAAAATATTTCTTCCACTGCTTTCTTTACGAAACATTCATTTAATAGACTTCGAAAGAATATTATAGTCAGCAGAACTTTTCCACAGCCATTTTATTCGACGGAGAAAATCTGTCTCTTAAGACTTCATAAAGAATGTCGAGAGAATCTTCCCGTCAGAAGGCCGTCACATCTTTTGCACGGAATGTTTTCTGAGAGATGATTATTTGTTGGTTTGAAGACTGGTGGAGTATAGATAAGGTAATGCGTGGAATAAAGAGTGAAGTACATGAATACTTATATATGGAATAAATAACAAATTATTTTGAATCTATCGTTAGAATGTAGAGAAACAGCCAATAGAAAAGGTAGATTATTTGAGAGAGTGTATAATATCATTGCTTCAATCTAAGATAGTGCAGATTTTTTAGTTTTGTGAAAAAGAGTGCAAAAAGTAAAGAAATAATTGCTAAAATATTCCACTTCGTTCGAGTTGTATTAAAGATGGAACATTTTAAATTTAGTTCGGGAAAAATTTTCTTGAAATCATATAGATGGATGGATTTTCTTCTACTTACATAGAAAATTATAAAAAATAAATTAATCCCTATGGGGACGGAAGATAAATACTCTAGAACAATTTTAAAAAATATAACAGAGCATATTTAATATTTTAGCGGCTTTGCTTAAAATGCTTTTTACAAAGTAGCATTAAACATCAGGTCGAAGTAAAAAAATAAATAAATAAACTAACAACTCAACTTGAGCAGAATGTTCCACATTTCACACAAATAACCACCAAACAATATAAGAATTATAATGTCTAACGACACAGCTTTCCACCCAGTCACATCTATTTAACAATCAAAACGATCGTTGGAAATTAAGTTATTCCTTCTTATAGAATAATGAGACTTTATTTTAAGTTTATTCATAACAGTTTGATTTGTTTTCTATTTTTGATATGCATTTTTCTTTATTTTACTTCGTATTATTTTTTCCTGGCATTCTTCTTATTTAAACTTTATATTTATCGTACACTACATCTATGTGTGAGAGAAATCTATAATAGAAATACATAGCACTGTATGTAATTAAAGGTATTTTGCATTAATATAACGAAACTTCTGTTAAAGAATAAATAATTTTTACATTAAATGCATGATTTTCAAATAGATTTTAATCATTTCTTTGCATTTTAATTTAAGAATCTTGCTGCAATTTTCTCTTTTTATAAAAGTAAATTATTATTTTTAAAATAAACTGCAGTGATAAACTTATGAAATTTTATTTTCAGAGATAAATTATGCATTTATGTAATTACATTATTTTTATATTTGGTGTTAGAATCACTTATATTCTGAGTATAAGTTTTTTATGCAATAATACATAAAGTATTCATTTTAAGAAAAATATTTTTAATCTGTTCCAGAAACAGTTATTAAACATTATAGCAAACGATTTACATTTTCAAATAAATTTAATTAAATATTTACAACTATGAAAATTTTTTTAACAAAATACAAAACTAATCCGCCAAACGATATTTTAAGAATATAAATATATCCGTGACGACACGAATAGACTGATTGCATGAACAGGAAAAATGATAAATTACATTTTATGTCATTCTCTTTATCTAGAATCTTCGCATAGTTTGCACAAATATTCTTTAATATAATTAAATTTTTTTATTTCCTTGTTTTTCTTATTTTATTTTAAAATAAATTTGCAAGGAAAGAAAGAATAAATACTTAGTGTATTATTTTGGATTTTTAATTAAATACTCTTAAACTTCTTAGCTTTATAATTTTAAGACGATAAGTTTTTAAAAAATATATTAATGATACATCCTTTAACTGTGCCTTTGAAACAGAACGTGCATTTTTGGGTTAAAATATATTTGTAATAAATTTTTAAAACCGCTAAAATAAGAATTTTCTTTATTTGAAAGGGTTAAATAAGTTCTGTGCGTAAGGATACACCAGAAAGTAGAAAAGAAAAGATAATGCATACGTCATATCAAGTAATATGAGCTAGACTTATCATCGACAATTATAACATTCACTCAAGTATTTTTCTTTTAATTCTTACAGCAAATAGAAAAATAAGAATGGATTACCCTTCTAAATTCTCTAACTTGTCGTCATAACAAATAAAAATTAAGTATGCTATGGCATTATTTTATTTAAAAAGCAATCTACAAATGTTATTTAACACATAAAAATAAATTAGTACTCGACACAGAAGTGCACTTTATTCTCAAAAATAAAATAAACACGGAACGAATTAGAAAACTCTCGAGACGCTACTGACAATTTAAAACTCTTGTTAAAACAACAATGATTTCGATCTTCAAGAATCACTTTAAAAAGAACAAGTTCCTAACTATCTCTTCATTTCAAATGAAAGCTTGCATAGACCATTGTCTCAAGCTCTATCAACCATTTTAAAGCAAGATTCGAAAGCAGCAATCATTACACCTCAACGCAATTCTGTCGTCCAAAGACAAATATTTTCCGTAGCTCCGGGAAAGCGTTGATGTCAGGAAACTTATGGTGTCTTGTTGACTCAAGGTAGGATTTCTCGTAAACTGAAACTAAAAGAGATTCGATCAGAAATTAAAACGACGACATTTAGTCTGAAATTATTTTATGTGCTTGAAATGCTTTAGATATGCAGTTAAAGTATTTATCTCTTTTCAACCTTACAGGGTCCCGTTTATAGTTTATGGGAATTATTCCAATATTTACTTATGATTTCGATGTGGTGTTGCTAAAACTTGGTTCTAATAAAGGTGTCTGAAATGTAAGGATATTATTACTTTCTGTACTTGAAGGAAGGTGAGAATTATCAAATGTATTTGAGGTGTTTGGGAAGAAGTAAATATTTAACATGATCTTTTAGCGCATTGCTAAATTCTGATAAAGAGTTTAATGAGCTCCCCACAGTTTTACTACTTATTTAATGTGGAATAAGAATGTTAGTGAATTAATTCGCGCTTAACATCTAGACGACATATAAAGTTTTAAAATTTTATCTCTCTTCCGTTCATAAGTCATTTTCCATTCATAATAAATAAAATAATACCATCGATTTATTTTAAATATTAAAAAGGATTTGTTCTTTTGTATACGAGTGACTTTACAAAGGTAAATTTCACCATTTTCTTTTAAAGAGAAGATTGTACACTTCGTGAAACTAAAAAAAGCGATGAGAAACCGTATCTGTTTCTACTCAAATAACGGAAGTAGCATCAACATACAATTAATGATGCATCCGCAGAGTTCCAGAGAAGAGAGAGTACCAGCATACAGGCGTGCCTAAGGTCATTTGAGTACATATATCTCAGGACGTGGTTGCAGATGAAAGTGCATGCTGTTAACCAGTACAAGTTGACGCAAGGAATTAGAGTTGTTCCTCATCCACGAACACCTACAGACCAGGAAAAAATGCAGATTATAGAAGATGAAAGTCGAAGTTGGCGTTTCTCCACATCCACGAATGAAAACAACATTATAGTTTGTGGAAAAATTCCTTGCGTCGCTAGGCACCGAGTTTTAGCAGAGTGGTTCTTTCTAACTGATTGTACACTACAACAAATGTCTCAATATTGGTGGCGACTGTCTCAAAAAATAGTTTTAGGTGAAGTCTCGTTTCATGATGCCATTACAATTAATAGAGCCCCTCCTCTGTATGGTGAAGCAGCTGCAGGTAAAAGGTGGAATATCTTGCTTAACAAAAGTGGTAGAATCCCCAGTTCCCTTCCCCGATCTGTTGGTGTTGCGTGCTTTCGTTTACTTACTGGACATCACTGGTCAAGTAGCCACTTGCAAAGACATTTACATCGCATTGGAGTAAAGGATTCTGCTTGTTGCCCTCTTTGCAACCAGGGTAAAATGGATGTTGATCGCCTCAATCACTGCCCTATTGTTTTAAAGTATTTTATAAACATCTCTACGAAGGCAAATTTTAATTTTTTTTATGTTTCGTCATCATTTTTTTTGGGCTGCTCGTCGACTAATGGGCGAAGAGATGCCGAAGACGAGTGTAGGATAAAAAAATGATGCAATAGTGTATGTATTCTTGGAAATAAAGTTTCTGTGTAAAAAAGGGGTGAAACTAACTTTTGGAATGTCCCTCGCATTTAGGATAAACACTTTAAAAATTCGATAATAGGTCTGTAAGAGTATTTATAGCAATATTATATAAAGACAAATTACTATTTCTATTCGAACTATTATCACATTTTGAGACAGCACCTGGTGATTTATAACTTCTCTTCAGTACGTAATTTATCTTGAAACTTGTATCGAATCATTACGTTCCTACCAACATGGAACAAGCTTCATACAACTGTAAAATCAACGATCAGATTGTAACTGAAACATGAATGATAATGAATGCTATGAGTAACTAGGTGAAGTAGACAATATTTCGACAGATATAGAGCTGCTGATAATCTTTCCTTTTTTAACAAAAATGCTTTAAATGAAATGTATATAACAACCTAAGAAACAAACAAAATAAATAAATTCTGATAGGAAATTTGCAAAGAATGATAGAAGAGACTTTCCAAAGAAAAAGATCTTAAGAAAATGTAAGGGTTAATTGAAACCATAAGTAAGAAAATGAAATGGAAGAAAACATGATTAAGCAATAGTTTCTGATTTAACAAAATCAGAAACAATTTTTGAGTCTGCATTGAAGCATATCATCTGAGTCACTTTTGAAACTGTTACGAGCTATCCTAATTAATTTAACATAATTATTGTATTCCTACTTTACCTCTCAACAAATTGATAAAATAGCATAACAGTGTTTGTTTTTATAGAAATACTAGCTTTTACCCGCGGCTCCGCTCGCGTTGATGTCTTTAAATAACTGTCAAAGTCGTAATCATTATCATTAGAAAGTAAATAATACAATATGGTAATTTTTTTATTGCTTGACTGGAACCAATACAATTTAAAAATTCTAAAATTGAGCTTAGTTTTAAAAAATTGAAAAGGTAATTTATTATAATAATTAAAAACAAAAACTCAATAACTTAAACTATTAATATTTTTAAAAATCGAAAGTATCTACTAATTCCTATATAATTCCTCTTCTATATATAATTCCTCTACTATATATAATTCCTACTACTATATATATAATACCTCTTTAAAAGAGCTCAAAACTGAATATTATTCTAAGATGCTACTGTATACCACATTATATGTTCTTCCTTCAGTTGCTAATATGTGAAGATTTGGGCATTGGACACACCGATCAGGCTACATATAGTTGGCCATGGGAAAATCATTGCTTTTCCAAATGCACCCCTGCTACCTGAAATGTTAGCTTTGTTAATAGCAACAGTAAAACTGGAAATTGAACTCGTTTTGAATTGAAACGGTAGGTCAGTGGAGATACTTGGAATTCGAGATATGATAACACTATCCCTTTTCATGACATATTTTCAAATATTGGCACCAAGTATATTCTGCATCAGTTTTGTGATGCAAAGCCTCGTTCCTTTACATAGTAGTGTAGCATCGAGATTCTGCATAACTTGTACATTTAGTTTTAATTGAAGTTTATGTGAGGGTACACAACCGAAAGTTCAAGTGAATTTAAGAACTCCGTGGGATATTCGTTTTCAGACTGAATTATTCAACTTTTCCCCATAAGCTTGAATTCACCAGCCAATATATAATAAAGCTACCATTCCTCCTATAATATCTGTACTATCTCATAAATCCTGAAGAGTCCGATTTAACGCTTCTATAGCTTTCTTATGAGACATCGTACTTTCATCCCACACTAAAAGCTTACATTGTGGAAGCATCCAGCCTTGAGAGCTATTTTTTCTGAAATTTCAGATGAGTGAATCTTCAAATGCAAGATTAAGCGATAATTTTAAAACGGAATGTGCTGTGCGACCTTTGGTCAGTAAAATCGCGGCTGTACCAGAAGAAGCCACAGCAACCGCTATCTTCTGGGTTTTTCTGATGGTCATTAGTAATAAGTTTAGCAAAAATGTTTTTCCTGTTCCTCCAGGGGCTTTGAGAAAAAAGAGTGCACCACTGATGGATTCTACTTTGCGTAATACTTGTTGAAAAACGTGACTTTGTTCTGGAGTTAATTGAGGGGTAAATTCTGTTACTTGATGCTGCAATGCTATAAAATCGTAGTTTAATTCTCATGTAATTTCATTATCGAAGCCATTTCCGTCGACACGTCTAGGGCTAATCATTCCAAAATCATGTAGCTTCTTCCTAACCATTCTGAAAACCTTTATTGCGTTTCGTTGCAGATGTGTTCATTGAAAGGCATATTTGGTTGTTTTTCGTCGCAAAATATCTTCCGCCATGTAGTCTTTGTACTTATTCCAAAAGGTTTGAGGATTAAAAGGACCGAGAAGATGAAATAAGTATTGCGTAATGCTCCCTAATTTTATTCGGCGAGTAACATTGTATGGATGCCTCCATAGTATATCTTCAAAGTAATACCTCCATGTAAAATATCTAGGTTCAGTATAAGTGAAAAATTTTGTGAAAAATATGAATATTGTATAATTAGGTTAAAAAAGTTCAAACTAATCAAAACTATTTAAGTAATCAAAACTTTTTTATGAAACTGTCAGTTAATATTACCATAGAATTTTCAATATCACGCGCACGCAATTCGCTAAAACTTTATTTCGTTTCCCTCTTTAAAAAGTGGGAGAAAATTTGCATTAAAATATCTGGGATTTAAATTCTTAGCCAACTTGGCGATATTTCTCAAAGTTTGAGTTTGACATTTAACAAACGTAACGTAAATAATAACCATAAAAAACCCTTTAAAAAATTGCTTTTTGTGAAGATGCTAAATAACACGATGTTTCAGTTATTTGTTACAAATGTGAGAAAATATTTATTAAAATTTCCATTATGGAGCAAATGCATAATTTTGCGCCAACTTGGCGGGAGTAAGCAACGTCAACGTTTTACCCGCATAGTTCCCGTTCCCGTAGGAATATGGGAATAAAATATATCCTATGTTACTCGCTGATAATGTAGCTTTCCATTGGTGAAAGCATTTTTAAAATCGGACCAGAAGTTCCCGAGATTAGCCGGAACAAACAGACAGACAGACAAAAAAATTTAAAAATTGATTTTTTTTATATAAGTACCGTATATACCTTTAAATGCATTTAGTAAAAAGCTGCTAATTTGAAATTACAAACAGACACTTCAATTTTATTTATTTGTATAGATTACGTATTCACATCAGCTGTTTAATGAATACATTGACATCGTTTTCAATTGTGTATGCAAATTCTTTAGTATTGAGTCGCATATGCATTTCTTACCTACATACAATTTCCATTTATCTATCTGATATTGAAACTATATTGCTGTTGCAAATTGTTTTAAACTCTTTTTGAGACTTCAACGAAATATTACAAAATATATTCACGAAATACTCAAAACTTTAATTCAAAAAGTGTCTCCTTGAGACTTAATAAACAACGAGTAATATAAACTTTGTACAAAATCTGTAATAATAAGTCACTTCTTAAGAAAGATACGTCCTGTTATAAATATCTTGCTCTCACCTTCACGTGGAAATGATAGAGAAAGAAATGGATATTTACTTAGGACGTTATCACCTCTCTCAAGTTGTTTACCCCTGACCCATTATTGTAGTTACAATATGTACTCTCTTAAAATTGTTTGTCGACCTCCTGGAGATTTGGGAATTTTCATCAATTTTAAGCTTTAAGTAAATACGCCTTTCTTTTTAGAGAAACGAATCGTATTTAGTTTTCAAGATTATTTTTTGTTATGTTATTGGTACAAGTAGCTCATCCATCAAACATTTAGGAAAAATAAGGAATTATAAGGATAATTACAAAAAATATATATAAGGTATGGAATTAATTTTCTTTCTGGTGTTTTTACAGAATAAGCAGTTCTTTAATTTAAAAGGGAGATAAAGCCTTAACTAATTCCTTTAAACTCAACACCAGTTGCAGTTTATTAGTTACAACATGGCATATAATGTGCTCAAGGTTGGATTGTATGAGTCTATTTTAATAAAATCCCTCTGCAGTCAAAAATGCTCAGAAAATAAAACATTTTGGGCAACAATAAAAAAAAAGGAGACAAACAAAACTTTTCACTTCTTCGTCATTTATGATGTTATATATTACACTTGTTGAATTTTGTTTAGCTGAATTCATTTGTATGGTATTTTATAGTAAAATAGTTAATTATTTATCGTTATTTTATTTTGTTGTGTTGCAGTTGTAACTTTTATCTGATTAATATTTTCACTTGAACTTGTTCTATTCCTGTTATAGTCCCGTGATACATGAGCAGTTTGTTCTCTTAGCTAATAATAAATGATGGTCCTGCTTATAGCAGCTTATATTGATGCTTTCCATTGCCGATAATCATTATTTAGTTCCCATGTAAGAAATAATCTATATAAAAAAATATCTAAGGTTGATAACAATCGATAATCGTTATTTAGCTATAGTATGGTTTATTTTTAGTTAAAAATCATGGTTTAACTAAGAAAAAATAGATCAAAGAAAAATTATCACTCATGTACTGACGATACAAATCCCTTGGAAGGTTGATAAGTTTGGAAGCTGGAGACTTATTCCAAAGAACTGAATTATTCACAAAATATTGTTTGCTGTTGTCGTTTAAATCGAACTGAGAGTAAGCATTTTTTCTAATAATTTGAAAGTGTTTCATATGAAACTTTAATTCCAACGCCACATTTGTCACTTTGCATTCATTAAAAAACTGCAAAATCCTTCACCTACAGCATTCGGTTTAATTTCAATGAAGAATTAGAAATAATAATAATAATAAACTAATAAATTGTTTCATTAAATGCTTATGAGAAAATATGTTTATAAACGAAACTGAATCATTTTCTCTATGATTTTTCACAGCAAATATTGTATCATTTGCAATTTGTTTGGGAAATACATCATTATTCGAATTACTATAGACCACAATCTAAGCATATACGAGTATATTCCCATCAATCAGTAACTTATTCAAGCCTATTTGGGTATCGGATAACTTTCCACGCCACTCATTCGGAATATAGTACGTGCCAACTTGATTCTGATTAATCACTTCCCGAAGTGTCATGAATGAAACCGGCATGTTTACGGGGTAATCAGAGAACGTTTGATGAGTAAGTAATTAGGTCCTTTCAACCATGTGAAAGAGATCGTGACTCCGAAGGAATAAGAGATGTCGGGTGTTAATGAATTGGTTTTAATGAGTTCAAAGATGATGGTAATTGTTAATTCTAATTCAAACTCAGCCGAGGATGTATTTGGTCCTAATTAATTGTTTTCACTTTATTTTGTTTTGCGTCTTTTGGAGAACGTGTCGCTAATGAAATATTGGTGGACAGCATTGAATCCATGAAGTTTAATTGAATTATGCAAATATTGCTTATTCATTAACAAATTTTAGTATTATAAAATTTATAATACAGTGGGATACGCTTAACGTGTTTCGGTTAACACGAAATAATACAACGATCGAGACAAACTGCTATGTATTTTTATGCATCTTATCTTTTTTCTTTTCTTAACACGAGAAGTTTTCCCTTCTGCGTATGAACAAAATACAAAAAACACCAGAGATTTAAGAGTGATGTGAAATGAAAGAAAAAAGGTTTCACATTATTTTTTTCTGTATTATTGGACTTCCCTACTGTATAATCGGAAGGATTCATTAAAGCAGTGTTTCTCAAACTAAGGGGTGCGCCCCTCTAGAGGGGACTTGATAACCCTACGGCATTGAAGAGGTTAAGTCGTATGGTAGATTTGAGTCACAATGTAGTATTATTGAATTCAATGCATTGTTATTGTATGGAGGGGGCGATGAAAATTATGGCTGAATATTGGGTCGCAAATATTGAAAGTTTGAAAAGCACTGCGTTAAAGTAAATGATGAAAATGTGTGTACAGCCCCAATTATGGCAGACAAAGACATTTTGGAGTTTGCGTAAGGCCCAAAATATTTCCTTGATTCAGATTCTGATGGTAAAAGTGAAACGAATAATACAGCTCTTGTTCCCACGTAATCGGAATTGAAGAACATCATGAAAAAGATGCGCAGTTATTGAGACGCATATTCTCCAATGGTGAAATTAAAAAACAAAATGGATGACATTGAAAAATTTATTTACAAAAAGCAGCTAAAAAAAGCAATGCAAAAAAGAAACTTTTTTTTTTTGAAAAACTCAATACCTGCATGCTTTTTTTAGAAAACTTGAAAATTTTGTTTTTAATTTCATTTATTTGTAAATATTTTTGTTTCATCAATTTCTATCAAATACATGCATGTATATACATATCTATGTAAATTAAATGTACTTTAATAAGCTTAGTATTTTGTTGTATACATGTTTTTTTGTTAGTTTTTTTCCTGAGTTTCCTTTACCACAAAAATTTCAGATTCCTCACATTCGTGTTAAGTGATTTTCACTGTATGCGCGTTCTGTCGTTACGGTCATTCAGTCATTGTTCTTTAAATTTAAAATACATATATATATATATATATAGGGAGAATAATAGCATTTTTGAAGGAAATGGTTAGATCTGAGAAATTTCGAGTGCCTGATTGTGTATTAACGACTTATTTTAAGCTAGCATGTGATATATTGGAAACGGGCGTTGTAATTTTGAACCATTGTCAAATGAGAGTGACAACTGAAATGCAACCACCTCTTAATGTAGCCTAGTTTTTATGGTCATGAGATTGGGATGGCGTGTCCTGAATACGAATCCCAGTGCCACTGAAGACCAGCTGCTTAGAGGCACTTAAAGTCTTCCCTTCGGCATAGTGTGGTAATTTGGTGACATCAGTACCAGATCAGCATCGTTCTCGTCACTTGAACCAAGGTTCAAAATTGCGAGGATTGCCGTCAATAGCCCTCATGCTTCTTCTTATTGCAAAATTAATAAAAAATCACCTCATCACACCTACGTGAAAACTTTGAACATCACCGGGTATAAAGTACAGGGTTGCCATAATTAAACTGCAAGTGTTCAAGGGCTGCTGGAGAGAAAACCACTAGGAATATTATAGTGAAATTTGGTATCTACACGTTTCAGGACATGTGCAAGTCAAATATGCAAGAAAAATAGTCTCCATTTTCACCCGATAGATGGCGCTTTTCCGTGTTTCAATGCTTATTGACGGCATATATGCAAATCTTAAGCCCATGGAACAGTATAAAAATAAGACCACATTGAGTAATAGTTAATCATGACTCTGAAAAAGAAGGAACGTGCATGGTTAGTGAAGATATTCTACCAGAATGGTAGCAATTATTCATCTACTCTGGAAGAATATCGGCGTGAGTGAGTGAGTGAATATTAACGTCCCACTGTTTAGCTACACGAGGGCTTTAGAATACCGGAGTAAGAAACAATTAAGAAGAGTCCAATGTGTGTGTCTATGGATTGAAAAACATGATTTCTAAATTTGAAGAAACAGGAGGATAAGGCGTTATTACAGGCACAAGAAAGCGCCGCGCGTCCCATAAACCCGGAATGAGTGTAAAAAATTGATGACGCTATTGCTACTACGAGTAGCAGCTCAAGAGCCAGTATGATGCAACAAGTGAGCGCAAGTAGTGTGACTCGGACTGGTCAACTGCGCATAAAGTGTTGCGCCACTTTCTTCGGCGTTATCCGTATAAAATTAAAATGCTTCAAGCATGTGATTGCATCTGGTAGTTTGCATATTGAGCACATTAAGTGATAATTTCATTGAATAAATAATGGTTTAATTGTTTTCCAAAGCATCTTTATGGATAGCTTAATTTGTGATCTTAATTTACGTTAATTTGTGATTACATGATACTGTAAAAATTTAATTACTGAAGCGAATTGTACACAATTTTGATAAAATGTAAGTGATGTTTTATATTGTTTATGTGTAAAAATGTCTATAGGTTTTGGAAGTTGTATATGCCACCGGTGAACGTTGAAATACGGTGCAGCGCCATCTAACGGGTGGAAATGGCGATTTTTTTCTCTTTGCATATTTGATTTGTGCATGTTCTGAAACGTGTAGATACCAAATTTCACTGGAATATTCCCATTAGTTTTCTCTCCAGCACCCCTTGAACACTTGCAGTTTAATTATGATCACCCGGTACATCGTTCCCTTTACATGAAAGATCTTAAATGGTGTCAGGACTCTTACCTGTGATTCTTTTAAAACAGTGTTAATGACGCATTCATAACCATAAACAATCTTTAACTGCAATCGCCTCAACATTCCAATATGTTGTTATTGCTAATACCACCAGATCGGCAAATACCAAATCAAGGTCCACAAAATTCATCATGGCAAAGGGCTAAATTGTACACCTGTCATTAGCTGACAGTACGATTTGGCTCGGTTCTACCCCAATTTTTTAGGGAGAGCACACAGTGGGTTGTCAACGGCCACACATCTCTTTTCCCCTTCCAACCAACCTCACGAGATGACTTCCGGCTTGACGGCTATTTAGAGTACTCTCATGCGGCAAAGGGGGGGGGGGCATTATGCATTTTCAAACATTCATACCATCTCCGGTATTCAAACACAGGCCTTATGGCACAGCGTCTTTAACCACAATACCGGATGGGTGGTTGACATTTCAATACAAATCTATATTTAAAATTTACCGTGTTAGAGATAAAACCATTCCTTTAAAATGTAATTCCGTCAAACAAAACGTGATAAATGCAAAAGGAGGTATTTTTAATTGGAACAGAATAAGGGGAAGTTATTTTTAATTGTATGCATGCCGTTGTTTTAACACTCTTTTCAGTTTTTTTTTTAAATTAAAAGATTTATCTAAATATCTGAAAGTTTATTATGCCATGCATTTTTATGTATTAAGCGAAAACTGTTTTTTTTTAGAAATAACCAATGTGTTTTAACGAAAGTGTTTGTTTTGTTTTAAAAATGAAAAAAAAATACATTTTAATAAAAACAACACAGTTTTGAGAAGCCAGTATAAGCAAGATTTGTGCAAGCCGAAAGGAATATTATATTATTTTAAAGGAAGGTTTTATGTGTGTGTACAAAAAATACTGCCTTCGGTAATCATTATCGCAATTCCAGTAATTATTCAAAAAAATAAACATGTATTTAACGAAACTGTTTCATATTTTATCATTGAAATTATTAAATAAATAAATAAAAATATTACTTTTTAGCAAATAGATATGTCTTAAAAGCAAATGAAAAGTTATTTTTGATTTAGTTTTTCGCAAATAAATCTTTCATTTTCGGGAAAAAAAGAAATTGTTAGAAAATAATTTGCTCGCTTACATAAAAAAAAATGCTGCTTTTCAATCATTTCTTTGTATCGAAAAATATCACAAATATTTTTTTAAAAAGGAATAAGTTTTCCTTGTGCATTTTTAGATTCATTACACATAAAGTAACTGATACATTTTTTTAAAAAAATAAGTTTGCACGATGTTTAAGTTTGATAAACAACATGCATGCAATTTTTAAGAAATGATGAATAAGCTTTAGCTGTGCGTATGCAGTTGGAAAAAAAAATATCCCAACTTTAATTTTTGTATGGAAAGCACTTGAAAACTATTGCTTAGCGTTAGAAAAATGTCTTGCTTTTCGAAAAAGATGAAAGCCATTTTTTAAAAAAATTACTGGCCTTAAAAATTAATGTCCAGTTTTCTAAAATAAACTGCTGAATCTTAAAAAGCCGTTTTCTTTCGCTTGTGAGCCATAAATTTAGAGTACCATTTTAGCAGTTTTGGAATATTTTTTGGTTCTTCTAGAACATTATTTTTTGGTTTTACGTTGAAACATAAAAAGAGCAAAGGAATTTTTAAAATATATTTAACGCCCAAATGTTTACGTTTTTATAAGTTAAGACCATGTATATACATTTTGCTAAAAAATAATAAATTCGAGAAAGATCTAAGCTTATACAGATTTTTCTATAAATTGTCCTAAGAAAATGATGAAATACTTGAACCACTTAAAACTGAATGTAACATTTTATGATAAATGGGGAAAAAAGCTATTAATATTATTATTAGTTTTTTTTTAAAAAAAATTTCGGTAAAAATATATTAAATATATATTGATATTTGAAAAAAATTTTAAAAGCAACGTGCCATGATCTAGTTTTTATGGGTGCATCGCAATTATACAAATTCTATATTAACTTCTTATTTGCCAATTAAATGGTACGCAATTCGCTCCCTAGTGCTACCGTTCTTCACATAGGTGCCCGAATGCGTTGTATTAGGAAGGGGGGAAGTGATATATTAGCAAATTTTTCTTTGAAATAAACAAATCCGTAACAAAAACACACACACTGTCAAGGTCATTTTATTGCATTCCAAAGCCTTGTGAATAGTTTTACTGCTAGCAAGGTAAAGAGAAGGATCGCAATTAGAAAAGCCGTATATATACGTCTGATGAATTTAACGCACCGGTTGATCAAGACGTATACATACGCCAGCGAGTTAATGGGTTAACAAGATTCTTTTTTACTTTTTTTCTATAGATATGATTAAAAAGTTGTCAATTGTCTGTTGTTTGGGCAAGATATCTCTTGAACATACCACCCGCATTTAAGCAAGAATTGCTACTTTGTATGTGTGTTATGATTTTCTACTGTTTGTTTGCTTGAGAATGTGTTTTCCTTTAAAATAGCTCCCATGGATTAAAAGTCAGTACTTATAATATATATTATTTAATATAGAGAATTTTAGGTACAAAAAATATATTGGAACAAACGATTTTAGCAAAATGAAAGGCTTAGTGAAATGTAGAGAAATATAGAAAAAATTCAGAAATGTTTGAATAACTATGAAAAAAATACAAGATTCTTCTTTATAATTTTAATATTATATTGTATTACGTCCTGGAGGTCGAGGATGTGATAGTATTCCATTAAGAAGCGGACATTATCTTAGAATAACTAATTTTATTCAACTTTTAACACTTTATGTATGCACTTTAACAACTAAACCCGAGGAAATAATCTCAGCTAGTCCAAAAAAATAAGAAGAAATCTTAGCTCAAAATTAGGAAATCAAATTAAGAAAGATACTTATATTTCTTTAATCCATTTGTATGATCCGGCTTTCAGAATGATAGCTCGTTTAGCTGCAAGGTTGATAGCTTCCACATATTCCGGTGGATTCCTCTTCTATTATTAACCTTACGATACGCAACCACTAGCCGCCAGCTTACGATCAACTCCTAACCATTATCACACCTACTCAACGACTGGCTCCTAAATAGAGTTTGCATTTGCTATAAAATATCCTCTCTCTACGGAAAGCGGTTCTTAAACTAATATCACATTTAAAAATACTATTTTCTCCCAAGAGGATTGATTAATAGAAAACCGAATAGAACGCGACGATTGGATGTCGTTTTTCCCGTTAAAACCTTGATGCTCTATATTTTAGAAGACTAATATTTACAAGAAATTTACTATAAAAAATTAAAAGAAAATTATACTGTAAAATAAACTCTCAAAATAGTAAGAAAAAAATAAGGAATTTTCTGATAATTAGATTATTGTTAATGTTTTGATTATTACTAGCTAAAAAGGAATAGCTTAGCTACAAAAAATTATTAACAACACTATACATTACAGAAATAAAAAAAAAACATATTATGTTACTGAGCACTTATTCAATGTAATAAGGTGATCTCATCAATGTTTTCCTTGGAGTCGTAAATAAATTCAACAGCAGGGCGTGTCCATCAACTTTGTTGATTCCCCATAAGATATCCAGCTGTTACTCTTTTCCTCCTTTGATTATAGGAAATTAAAAATAAATAAAATGATGATATATGACTATAGACTCGTTTATTAATATTTTTTAAACATTACATAATGCTTTTCGGAACAAACTTTATGTGTGAAATAACTACAATAAAGAAATATTCCGAAAAAATATAATATAATAGTACATTATTAGAGAAAAACCTGAATTATAATATTCGAGTAAAAAATAGTATAATGTAGGTTCTAGCAAAAAGAAAATTACTATACATTCAAAAAGAACCTATTGCAGTTATATATATATTTTTTTTGCTTTAATAATTTAAATGTGTGTCATTTATTAATCATAATTTAGAAAGTTAAAGCTATAACACACAAAACTAAATTTTTGCCTCAATGATGTCAATTTCACTGTGTACCAGGAATAGGCACATACAAAATTTATTTCGAATAAATTCAGGGCCCAGGAATGAATAACCCTATTACGAAATATAACAATTCCCATATGAATTAACAGAAAATGATAATTAACATGTCATTGTAAAGATAAAATATGAAATTCTTTTCTTAGTAACGTTTCTTGACGGAGAGTTAATTGAAAAAATGATCGTTTTGCATAGCTTTGTCCATGTAAAGACAATAATTTAGACGTTGCAACTCGTCACTATGTTTCAATGTATGCATGATTTTCAATTACACGGCTTAAAACGCATTTTTTGCTCAATACAGTCCATATGGTAGACTGAGGTAACATAAGTTCAAGAGTTGCTTGAATCGTCGATTTCTTTGAACTGCTTGTTCCCCCCTCTCGCACTCTTTCAACATTCTCTAGTGAGCAACCTGGTCGCCCCGGATTTTTGCCTTTACGCTGGCATCCAGTTTCCTGGAAAAGCTTATACCATCTTCTTATACTCTTAGATATTGGGTGTATTGCTATAGTACTTTCTCCGAAATTCACGCAGAACCGTGATTACTGACAGACTTTTTGCAAACGAGAGCCTACAAAACGCCTTCTCCCACTGCGAAGCCATTTCCTCACTTCTGTTTACAAATTCAAAAACATCATGGTTACAACATTTCTGCCACTTATTGGCCGAAAACAATATTATATATCCAAAATTTCATGGTTTTTCTTTACAATGATGTATTAATTATCATTTCCTGTTCATTCATCTAGAAGTTCTTAAATTTTGTAGTCGGGTCATTCATTTTTGATAACCCTGTATCTGTAATTGCAAAATTTAATAATATAATTTTATTGAAAAGGAATAATTGTGTGTCAAAAAATTATAATTACTAAAAACAATTATAATTTGCATAATTTGTTAAATTTCTTGCTTCGTTTTTCCAACAATTAAATCTTGTTACCTTCATATGTGATACGTAACAAGTAAGGCAACATTATTATTTTGCTTAATTTATTTTACTAATTCTAAATCTACTTAAAATCTTTGAAAAAAAGTTTTTGCAGCATGTTTTATATTAAGACGAAGGTTACCGAATTTTTCTTCAAACAATTTTTATTAATATTTTACCCTCTAAAATAAATTTAAAGAAATGTTTTTCTAATTTTTAACTATGTTTGAGTGTGTGTCTTCGCCACTTAAAGTCAAAGCAAGACTTTACTAAAGTATCAGTCAAAATATGCGTAAATTTCAATCAAATCTAGCGAAATCTTTCCATACTACTGATTTATCTGTAAAGAAAAAGAACGAAAAAAGGAACACTTTGATCGCGTTCAATGAACATTGTAATTAAGTTCTGCTTTGAGATAGTTCAGCTACTCGCTTCAAAATGGGGAATAAATTGAATTTTTAGCTTTTATTCTCTAAAGAAGAAGATATGAAGAGGAAATTCGACAAAAAGAATCTCCTAATCTTATTTAATTTAAAGCCTTTATTCTTTGTATTCAATAATAAATTTAATCATATTTCAAATCAATTCTATTAGTTTTGACCGTTACCTTAGAAAAATAAATGGGCAATGCATTCAAAGCTTTTATTAAAATTCCTTGTACAGTATGTGTTTATCGTGACTTAAATATATTAAATTATTTGAGAGAAAAAATATTAAATAAATTTTCTGTCTTTTGTTGTTTTTGGCATAAAATATAAGAAATTTTATTAATAAAACTTTGGCCTCTAATTATCTTACTTTAACGAAAATATTACTGTTCTGAAGGGAAAAAAACATTTTAATTAACTTTTTAATACAAATACTTAAAGTTTAAAAAGATTTTATTTATTCTGCGTCATGTATTCTTTATGAAAGTAATGTCATTTATCTAAAGTGAAATAAACGAAAGTACTTTAAAAATTTTCGATAATACAAAAACATAAAATGAATTTCCTTTCTTATAATAAAGCATAAATATAACAAATAAAATAATCTTATTTTTCTGTATAAAAAACATTTTTGTGGTGTTGTAATATATTTATTTTAACATAAGGTACATTTAGCAAAAATGAGTCGTAAAAAGTTGAATTTAACCAAAGGAAGAAAGAACACCAAGAAGGAATTTTGCGAAAAAAAGGAAGAAAGTGTTCCTTTATCTACTGACGGAAATTATTAAAGAACAGATTAGTTTAAAATTTACGTCTTAAACGGTTAGAAAAGCTTTGTACCACACGGCAAATTGAAAACTTAAATCCTGAAAATCCTTGAAGTACCAATTAAAATGCGAAGAGGAAAATTTGAAATTTACTATTTTTCTGCTAATCATATGTTGAAAAAAAATAGGACTACATAATATATGCAATCTAAGTTTTTACAATTTGAGTAATGAGTAAGAACAATTGAAAAGTTTTTACAGGGAAGGTTAGTCTACCGTAAGATGGACAGGGAGTTCCACCTTTTCCTCTTATTTATAAACTATATTTTTTGTCAAAATACTTTTTTTCAGTTCCTTACAATATTCATTTCATGTGTTTTAGGATGCCATTCAAAGTGTAATGTTTATTATAAAACATAATAATTGGGAAAAAAATCATTCAAATTTATCTACGCCTTTTAAACAGCCATAAAATTTATTTTATTTTCGCTATTTACTAAATTAATAATTTTTCAGTACTTATTAGATAAGATAAGCTCATTTTTAATTGAGAATAAAAAACATTTAAGAAATTTGTATAAATATGTGCATTATTAAAAAAAATATGAGTAAATTTTCTAAATATTTTTTTGTTAAAAGTATATTAAAATCATTTGTTGAGATATGAGTCATAATTCTAAACATATTTAATATTGAAAAATAGCAACCTTTTTCAATTTGAAACCTCTAAGCTTTAAATTTTTTGTATCCAAAACTAAGTCGTGTATATTTGCGATAGTAAATTATACCCTTAAACATAGCTATATTCTTGCAAAAAAGTTTATGAAACAAAAGAAAAAAATATATTTATATAGAAAAATATGTACATCCATAAAGGGCAATATATTTAGGTTACTTTCCAATTCACATTCATCATTTGTTTTCCTCACAGATCCCACTTTCATATCATTCTCCTTAGGTATGGGCCATACTTACCAAATGTGCCTCAATCAATTTTCGTTTTCCAAATGTATTCTGGATATATTTCTAGGATATTTCACATTTCAAAAGCAATCGGTGATGCGCTACTCCCTCTTTTTATCCAATAGGAACTAATCTGGGACATTTTTCTTCCTTTAGGTGCCTATAGAGAACCTAAACCACTCTTGCACCATATATAAATATAAAAAGTGTAAAAAGGGGAACATCATTTTCATTTTTCAAATAGCGTCATATTCCTCTAAAGAATATAAAAAAGGCTTTCGCTTGCACATTTAATTTTAAACTGAAATTTATCATGATGTAGTTTTTAAAATTATGAAAATATTATTATCTACGTTAATATCTTATAGAATCAGCATAATCAGTTGCAGGATTTCTGAAGTGATAACTTCTTTAGGTACGTTTTGCTGAAGAGTGAATTTAAATGAAGCTTTAAGTTCGGGTGCGTTTCGGTACTTGGTTTCTGTCGTGTCTTGTCGGATATCGTGCTCGTGTCACTTAGTTTTGAATTGACAACTTTAAAGGCATATGTTATTTTTTTAAAATAAAAATTCCATGCACACTTTTTCAAGTGAAGTTTTATTTTTTTTAAAAATATTAGTGTCCTGCATGCCATTTCTGCTCAACTTTAGCGAGTGAATGAGATAAGAGGATTGCAAGCAAAAATAGTTGTAAAAAAAGATTACTCTTATTTAGGAGATCCAAGATCAGAAGAAACGAAACATGGGATCTATTTTTTGATTCAGTAGAAAGAGCAGTTAAGCAAAAAAAGAAAAAAAAATGTGCCAAAAGAGTTAAAACTCAAAATTTTGATTAAGGTAATTGACGAGAAAGTTGCTAATATTTTTCTTTATATTAATGATGACAAGTGAGAGATTAATAGAAAATAAAAGCATTATGTGTGAAAAAGTGCAAACCTCTTCTTTTGTTCGCTCAGAGAATTCTAATTAAAGTAAACGGCTCTCTGGGCATAAGTTTTCATAGCCTTATAAATTATACGACGTTATATAAGTTGCAACTAATAAAGTTCAATGAATACTTCAATAACATTGACGTAGATGAAATATTAACGATAGTTACCTACTGTCCCTCGAAATAGTCACCTCCCATAACTATCCAAAGCTGAGATCTACTATACATGTCCTGGTAACTTTGCAAGAAGTTTGGGTTGGAGTTCAAAAGCCTCGCCACATTGCGTTTGTGGGTAACGATTTAACGCTCAGATTTACGGTTGACCTGCAGTTCATCAGCTTCATCTGCACAGTTAATTGACGATCTTTAGTGATTAATTTCCTAACTTTTCTCAATGTTTTCGTCACTGCCGGAGGTCGCCTGTCTTCCCCCCTACGGGGGTTGTGTGTGTCGGATATACTTTCCCTGCTTTTGGAAAACGGGCGGACACACACTTAATGGATAGTTCTTGATCTTCATAAGCACTTACCAGCATCGCAAAAGCTAGATCTTGGTGTTTTGATAAGCTTAAAACAAAATTTTGAATTGATCTTTTGTTTGTTTATTTTCCTGTTCTCGGTTAAAAATCAACGTACTAAACAAGCACATAGTAAAACAAGTCGAACACGGAACACAAATGAATATCATCTGAACAACAGTGAGGAAAGATGGTCAACACCTGTCGCTACGCATGTGCTGCGTTTTGTTTCGTCAGTGTTGCCATATCGGCCGTTCTGACTTCATCCACCGAACTTTGTTGTCACAGGTTGTATTGTTCAATTGATGTTCGCAGATTAATGTTAGAACTTAAAATACTATTTCAGTGGTCATAGTTTTCTACTTTAAGTATAAAATAAGATTTTCAAAATATGCACTTCAATTTCATTAGATAGACAGTACTAAGCAATTTTATTTTAATCCTCATAACCCTCAACGGCGGGGGTGGATCGGCAACACCTGCCGCTACCCATTTGCCAGTGTGGCCAGATTAATCAATCTAACTTCATTCTCTGAACTTTATTGTCAGAGGTTGTGTATAAACGGTACTTACGTATTATGGCAATGGTATTGGTGACATTATATGAAAAGAAGCACACGTTTGCTAATTCAGCGCGTACGACACATGGGAAATCAGGGTTGCCAACTTGGTGAGTTACCTTGAACATTGGCATTGTTGCGATAGTACGTAACTACCGTAAAAACATGTATATTATATAAATACAATCTACATACGTAATTTATTTATAAATATATTTAAATAATTATACCAATTGACATTTAAATTGTATATAATCATATGTAAATATATAAAAATGAATAATTATTTCAACATTGGGGCAACTTTGGCACATTTATTTCAATCACATGGGGCTCTTTGTATAGGTGGTTGTAGCGTTTCAGTCTTCTGCTTCTATGAACCTATATTTGCATACAAATTTAAATATTTGACTTGCTTAGGATAGTTATTTCTGTGTTAAAATATTTTCCATTAACAAAGATTACTGAGAATCAGTGAAATAATTACTTCTAAAGCGGTAAAAGTTCAATTTGTTTCAAAAATGCCGCCATAGAAAGACATATCTTAAAGTTAGTTTCTCTCAGCAGAGAGCTCTCATGACTGGACAAGAGAAACACATAGACCAACAGAAGTGATTAAAACATATTCCGTATTTTATGGCAAGTTTTAAAGTTATCAAAATTGTTTTGAAATAAATTTTGCATGCAAAAAAAAAAAAATTCAATATTAATATAAACATGATATTCTAGAATAATTAATTTACATTATTATTGGTACAGAATTATTTTCACAAAGTTCGAAATTTAATTTCTCAACATTATGAAAATTTCACAATGGTTGTCCTTGCATTGAGCGATAGAAATAAAAAAAAATTCCATTGTTCTTAGTTTTTGAGGATATGTAAATTATAACTTTGGATTAAATTGCATTCAAATATTTTTAAAAATATTAATTGGAGCATGATAATATTATCATAGCGCCCTCTTATGTAAGCTCACTTATATAAATAATTTAGGTTGTTCAGTAGTTAGACTCTCTGTTTTAGGTTATTTGATAGTTTAATTGTCTTGTTTCACTAAGAAATTGACTCTTGTATCTCGAAAGTTTGTCAACTCCTTGTCTAGGCTCAGCCTTTACTTTGGCGTGCTGTGGAAGTTTGTAGGTTACTGTGACAGACCAGGTGTCGACTTTATCTCTTGAACGAGGGTCAGAATTACCGTGGTCCATAATCAATATGTATCACTTAATGCTTCAGATTGCAGTACTAAAAAAATCTAATAAAATCCTTTGAAACTCTTAACTCGAGTTACTTAATGACTCAATATCACAAAGCAAATTTTAGAGTTTAGATTGACGAATGCCATTGAGGCAAAACTGATTTATTTCTACTTATTATCTTCATTTATTCCATTAGGTTATAAACTTAAAAAACGAAAGGATTTATATATATAAATATGAGCAGAAAGAAAAAAAATCGCTTTGCAGAGACTAATTGGATAAAAATAAAAATACTTCCTTTTTCTTACGCAATTCCAATCTAATTTAAAAAAAGGAATAAAAGTCTTTTTAATTCTCTAAAGAAATCTTAAACCAGTTAGATTCAAACCGCTCCAATACGTTTTTCATTTTCTGTTTAGTGGGGCAAAAGAGAGAAATCCATTTTTTTACATATAAAAAATAGCATTCTTGTTCTCAAGCACTGGGATTTATAAATCAATTTCCTGTTAAAAATAAAATATACTAAAATCCTTCAGAATAGTAATTTTTCAATTTTTTAAGGCGCTTACCCATTATATACATAATTCTATAAAGCTTTTTTTAAAATTGATTGAACATTTGAATGAATTAATGTGTTTTGGACTACTTTTGGAATGTACTTTTGGAAAATATTACGTCTAAAAGTTTATTTTGCAAATGCATAAATTCTTTGTTGGTAATTCTTCTTTATCATTATTCGTATGTAATGATAAAAAATGCATTCAATGAATTAATTAATGCATTCAATGAATTAATGCATTCAAATGAATTAAAATACTCTCTTACATTGACAAACCAAGAGAAAATATTTTTAAAATCATACGAGCAAGAAATCAATAAATAAAATAAATTGCACTACCATAAAAGAAGAGTCACGGCTAATAGTCATATATTGCTTGAATAAGAACATAAACTATTCAGTTCATAGATTAAATTCTGAATAATCTTTCAATACTATTGGTATCTTAGTGACACAGTTAAATATAAATATATATATATATACAAGTAGTTAAGTTAATACAATAGTTATACATAAGTACAAGTCAACAGTCAAGATAGTAAGAAATATTAGCCCCAGTAGTCCAATAGCAAACTCTTGACCTTTGGAATCAAGGGGGATAGTAAAGGATATGTATACAGATAAATTTCTATCCTGCATATGTGTATTACTATGGCGATACGATCTAGCTAGAATAAACTACCAACCTCTGATTACAAGTAACAAACTTTATGTACAACTACTAACTACTCACCCTTATGAATTACTAAACTAGTGGTCGGCAACGTAAGGCACGGGTACCACATGTTGCACGCAGACAATTTTCAGTGGCACTCTGCCCTACTCTATACATTTATCAATTTTTGAGTGGATGGAATTTGATAAATTTGTGACAGACCTTATTTGGCAAGCATCTTTAGAATAATACAGATTTAACGAATTACGAAACATCTGAAATATAAAAAGCTATCTATAAACTAAAATTTACAGCTCTTTTGTAAATTATTGAATGACATTATTAGAGAGATTTAATAATGTGAAGAGTGGAAAAATTACATGTACTCTCTTCCTCTCTCAATCTCTCTGCTTTCCGCTTTTAGTTCTACATATCTAAGTAAAACATTTTTCCTCGTATGGAACAAATTTCGAGTCCGTAAAGGAATTGTTTAACTACTGAATGCTCTGATACGTGTCAAATTTAAAGTTACAAATTATAGCCTTGATTTTCCTACATAAAAATACACTCACTTCCAAAAGTTAAGCACGAAGATGTAAAATGCAAAAAAATCAACATATACTGCTTTCATTGACACAAAATTTGGCAGTAAAGTAGCATATATATATATATACACAAAACAAAATCAATAATTATATACAGAAATGAGAACAATATTAAATTTTTGTAAGTTATCAGATAACGTCGTATGAAAACTTATGCAGAATTATGTATAAAATGAAAATAAACAGCATAAAATGAAAAAAAGACATTAATAGGGTATGCGATCCCCCTCATCTGTATTCAAAGTTTACATCTTCTGACCATACTTTCAATTAGATGGACAACCACGGCAAAATTAAGCAATCGCCATTTTTCTTGTAAAAAAGTTTCCAGCTCAATAAGAGTGGCTGGAGGTGGTAAACGTGAATATACAGCAAGACCAAGAGCATCCCAAAGATTTTCAATAGGATTAAGGTCGGGCGTATATGCTGGCCACGCCATACGCGCAATCCCTTCACTCTCCAGGTAGTCATCGAAGATGTCAGCTCTATGGGGACATGCGATATCGTCCATTAAAACAAAAGTAGGGTCAACTGCTGCAGCGTTCAATCTCACAATGGATTCTAGGACTTCATCTCGATACCGGACAGCTGTCAAAGAACCTCGTTTAAAGATGTGCGGGTCGGTGTGGTAACCTAATGAAATCCTTGCCCACACCATAATGCTTCCGCCTCAGAATGCAAGACGTTCGGTGATGTTTTGGGGCTGATTGCGTGTTCCTTGTTTACGCCATATCCTTATACGCTTGTCATCGGGCTCCAGAGCAAATCTTCACTCTTCAGTAAACATGACATTGCCCCAGTCGGACACAGTTCAATTTCCATATTCCCGGCACCAATTTAATCGTGTCCCTCTTGATTGGACGGATAGAGGAAGACAAACTCGAGGTACCCGGGCATACAGTCCATTCATATGTAATCATTGACGTACAGTAGCTGCAGATATAGCCTTACCAATGGACGCTGTAACCATAGATGTCACACGTGTGAAGGTCGATCTGCGATATCGCTTGGCTACAATAGCAATATATCTATCTTAATCGGGTGTTGTAACCCTTGGACGACCACTACGGGCCTTAGGACAACTGTCTGTATTATTTGGAATTATTTCCGTAAACGTCAAATTACAGAATGATGAACGCCGAAGAAAAGAGCAACATCTGTGATCGACTGTCTGGCTTCAATGTGCCCCACAGCACGCCAACGCTCAGAATCTTCCATTCGTTTCTGGAAGTCATAGAAACACGTATGTCTTGAAAACAAATTGTACGAAAGTTTTAAACACCTTCTATCAGCACTTACAATCAACTTCTGTAACAGTTCATAAAGCTGGCTTCTTATAAGACTGCCCTTTTTGCATATTTCTTGACATGAAAGCACGATTGGCTGGTATATATAAGTATATGTATAAATATATATATATACATGTCCATAAATTAAGGATAATGAAGTTCAGGCAAGGGAACAGACAGAAGCAAAACAAAATTGAATTATTTGTAAAGTATATTTATTAAACAAAAGGTAAAGAGCAAAAAAGATGCTATATGTTTGACATAATTAATAAAAATTGCGATTTTTACTCCCTGAAACAAATTTCAAAAAAGAACCTATTTACAAAAAACAGTATAACATGGTTAGTATGATAGTTAATACAGAGTATGTCTCCCGGACGATGCAATACAGGCCTTACAACGCCTACGCATGCTGAGTATCAAATTATCAATCTGATCTTGAGGAATATTACACCACTCATCAAGCAATGCCTCCGAAGTTCCGGTAGACAGGTGGAAGGGGTTGACGGGCTGCAATTCGTCGGCCAAGCATATCCCACACATGCTCTATTGGATTCAAGTCCGGTGAGTATGCAGGCCAATCCATACGGGTGATATCCTCCGATTGAAGGCATTCGTCTAAAATGTTTGCACGGTGAGGACGGGCTTTGTCATCCATAAACAGAAATTCAGCACCCATGGCGCCCCGAAGCAAACGTACATGTTGTTCCAGAATGACATCCCGATAGATGTGGCCTGTCATCGTTACACTCTGATCATGCAGGTCAGTTCTGGAACCAAAAATAATTCCTCCCTAAACGAGCCATCCCGCAACACCGTAACGGTATCGTTTAATGGTGTTCTCTTGGTGGTAACGGGTACCTGGCGCTCTCCATATGAAAGCCCGGCAAGATTCAGACTGAAAACTAAACCTGGACTCGTCGAAAAACATCACACAAGACCACTGGTGCGGTGTCCACAATGCATGCTCTCTACTCCAGGTTAATCGCAGGCAACAGTGAGTTGCGGTAAGAGGAACACATCTGTCAGGCCTACGAGTATATAGACCATTGTGCCTAAGCGTCTGTACACGGTCTGCCTTGAAACTGTCGTACCGGTAGCTGAAGAAAGCTGACGAGATAGGTCTGATGCTGGGATCCGTCTGTTTCTTTTGGCAGTAACTGCCAAATACTGGTCCTCATTCGGCGTTGTAACTCGGGGGCGACCTGTGCTGTAACATCTACTCACATTATCATCATCTTGGAATCGTTGTCAAAGCCTGCAGATGACACTCTGGGCGATTCCAAGTTCCTCGGATACTTCCAGCTGGGTACGTCCCCATTCCAGTCGTCCGATAATTCTACCACGTAAAAAATGTTCCAAATGCTTCCTTTGTGCCATAACTATGCGGTTATTGCACTGAAAGGCTTTTAAAGCGCTTGTGAACAATTTTACTTCTTTGCCACCATTCCTTATATTCCCCTCTCTTACACTCTCGTCATTGTGACGTACTATCCGTGTCGTCTGGTGGTTTCCTTTGATTTGCATATTTTTCTACAAGATGTGTACGATAATTCTACAGGTGAAATTTTTATTTTAGAATTCAATTTCTGTGTGATTCTGAATTATCTTTAATTTATGGACATGAGTTTATGTATGTATTTGATTATATGAGTATGTGTGTGTAAGTGTGTGTAACGGTACAGAATTTTTATTAAAAAGAAATTCAAATTTCAGGACCAATTTTTAAGAAAACACACAAAAATTATCTAATTAAAAGCGCAATATGCTTTTAAATAATATAACAATAAAACAATAGGATTAAGACTTTATTAAAAAAATAATATACAATACGATTCAATGAAGTGATGATGTTTTTTATTTATATAGTTTTCTCGAAATCTGTCAATCAAGAAACAGACTTAAAATTTCCATCAAGTTAATTTAACGCAGATTTTAACTAGACAAAATCATTCACCCGTTAGAGCAACTGTGAAGTTCGCGATAATTTTTATCCAACGTTGAATGAACCTTTTATCAAACCTTGTCGCTCAAAATGAGATTATAAGGTTTTCAGAGAAATAGAAAATATTTATTCGAAAAATGTAATCACGCCTTTGATAATCATCAGTACGCCACAAGAATTTTAGAACACCACCGTGAATAACAAATACAGCACCCCGTGGAATTGATTGCTTGATATATTACATTATCGCTTTAAAAGTTACTCCGGAGACTTTTGTGAATGGATCAGAATCTTTTGTGTCTTCATCTGGCAACAATTTTAGTAAAAGTTACTTATGCGATAGCAATATTTTTTGAAGCATGTTCATTTTCTTACTGTTTAAAATCCAAGTACTTGTTTCCAGTGGGAATATTTTGTTGAAATTTAAATAACAGATTATGAGGTAAACGAAGGAAAATTTATCAATTTTAGTTCTAGACTGAACAAATAAATAAGGTTTTAGCTTTATAACACAAACAAAGTTTTTGTTTAAATAGAAAATATTAGCAACTTCATTTATATTGGCATAATATATTTGTGAGCCTCAAACATCTTTGTATGATGATATTATATCTATATAAAATTGAAATGTGGTGCTAAAATGTTCAATTATTTCTTTGGATTGATTTATTTTATTGATTTTGTAAATGTAAAGTTTCATAAATCGATTAATTATATCGATGGCTTATTAACTTATCACTTCACGCAACAATTACAATCGGCAAGTTCCATTAGCGTAAATATTTATGTATACAAATTGTGCCCCAAACTTGTAACTTACCTAATAACGTGTAATTGTAATCTTAACACGCAAAATATATATAATACTTAACGGAAGAAAAATTAAATATAGAAAAATACTGAATATATAATGAAAGAGATCATTACAGCATCATGTGAAAGTTCAATCCGTATTTACTAAGAACATTCAACTTTAAGACTTGGTGGTACATATATTATAACAAATTTTGTTACTCATTTACTTCGTATGTGATACAAACTGATCCAAAAAGTGAAAGAGAAAAACAGTTCAGGAATTTTCTTCTGAGAAAGAAAGAGGGAAAGAGATGGCTCAGTTTTTATTGGTACATCAGTTATATCGCACCCGAAATAAATGAGAAAAAAATTGCATATATTAAACAAAGTTTAAAAAATTAAGCTTTATGCTAAAAAATTATTGCTGGATTTAGCTCAGAGCTATATGTTCTATATTTAGTTAAGGAGTATGCCATTTTACAAACTACATATATACTAGCTGAAATACCAGCTCTTCTCGAAGGTTAAGTTGTGACGGATCTTTTCGCGGCTGTAACTAACTCCTTAGGGATTCTTTGAGGGAAACATTTCTTTCAACCAACTTTCAACGTGTTGTTCCAGAATGACATCCCGATAGAAGTGGCTTGTCATCGTTACACTCTGAACATGCAGGTCAGTTCTGGAACCAAGAATAATTCCTCCCCAAACGAGCCATCCTGCACTATCGTAACGGTGTCGTTTAATGGTGTTCTCTTGGTGGTAACGGGTACCTGGCGCTCTCCATATGAAAGTCCGGCGAGAATCAGACTGCAAACTAAACCTGGATTCGTCGGAAAACATCACACAAGACCACCGCTGCGGTGTCTACAATGCATGCTCTCTACTCCAGGTTAATCGCAGGCAACAGTGAGTTACGGTAAGAGGAACACATCTGTCAGGCCTACGAACATATAGACCAATGTGCCTTAAGCGTCTGTACACGGTCTGCCTTGAAACTGTCGTATCGGTAGCTGAAGAGAGCTGACGAGATAGGTCGGATGCTGTGCTCCCTCTGTTTCTTTTCTCAGTAACTGTCAAATACCGGTCCTCATTCGGCGTTGTAACTTGGGGGCGACCTGTGCTGTAACATCTACTCACATTACCATCATCTTGGAATCGTTGCCAAAGCCTGGAGATGACACCTTTAGGTATCCGACTGGTCGCGACGACTTTTTTTTTTTTACAAAAAATGGATGTATGAGAATTTTTTTGTTATTTTAGATTTGCTTAGTGCATTTTAAGAAAAATGTGCTAAAATTAAGAAGAGAAAAGGAAATTATTATTACTAAAATGGGAAAAAATAGGAAAAAATTGACAAAAAATAGCATAAACGCGGTCCATTCTGTGCCAAAGGCTTATGAACAAATTTTCAGTTTTTTCAACCTAATGTGTTGCTACAATATTCAATTTTCAAATGACATCAGGAAAAGAGATATTTTCTTTTTTACAAAAGTGGAGCACTTTGTCTCAGTTACTACATGAAATTGCTTAAAAAAAACAGTGATTATATTCACATAACGGACTGTATTTTTGTAATAAAACAGTGATTGTTAAATCTGAAGGTTAAAACAATTCTACTACTATACCGAAATTACAGAAAAAAATTTAAGTTAATTATGATCAAAACTTTTTTAGCAATCGTTGCCCCCGTTTGATTATTTTTAAAAAAAATCACATTTCGAGTAAAATTCGTTTTAAAGTGTGACATCTTGCTTAAAGTAATGGTATCTGCTTTTACTAAAACACTTGTAGTTTTTGTTCTAGTGAACGGAAAATGACAAACTGGGTATTTTTATAAAGCTAATAAGATGCCCCATAAAGAATCATAAAAAAATATTTGTAAAATTTTGGCAGAATTCACAATTTTAGGTTAGTCGGATACCTTAATTAGACTAAGCTACAACGCCTACAATTCAAAAAGGAAATATCCAAATATAAGCATATTTTGTCTATTCTTTGTAACGAAAAGGATAATGTATAAACCGTTGGGGACACATGTATGACATATTTGTTGTATAACATATAACAAAGTAATGATATCGAAAATAAAAAAATAATATATTTAATAGGAGGACTCCTTCATAAAATAAAACATAATCCAATACATAACAAAATACTTGAAATTCAAAAGAATAAGTATAAAATAGCTTCAAAAGAATATGATATATCAATTTTTAGTGAAAGTATTCTAGAAATCTAATTTCAATTTTACTTCAAAAATATAGTAATTTCTCAAAATCTATTTGTTTCAATGGAATGAAAAAAATGAGCTACCTAAAAAATCCAATAATTCATCCGTGAGACACACAAAAAATAGGAAGGAAACTTTAAAATAATCCCCATCTTATTTCCATCGAAGAAAATCATTCCATTATTTAAAACATATATACATATTCATATCCGTGAACGTATTTCTTTGTTCGATTCTCTTCTCCTGAAGATCCGTTCTATTAACATGTTACTCTTTTTTGCCTGTAATAGGATGAATATTTTATTACGGAAGAAACGGATTACTTTGTATTTGATTTTTTTTTTAGTTGGTCGCCAGTTCATTGTTTCATTATTTATTACAGAAATGTCTCCTGTTATTTAAATTGATGATTTGCATTTTATTTATACAGAGAAAAACATACCCTAATGCAATTCATTTAATTTACAAAATTTTATGGTCATAGTCTGCTTACAAGTATTTAGTATGGATCAATTATTTACTTATTTTTATGTAAATAAAGGAATAATATACGGTTTTGTCCACAAGGTTCATGCCGATGTCGATGGAAGATTCAAACGCACTTATCTAAATCTTGGTATACGTGTGTTAAATCATATAAATGTGTCATTCTATTCCGAAATTCTACTCTATCTTTCTGGCACCTTGAAAATACCGTCCTTGCAGAACATTTCATGGTTTTCGGCAAAAAACGTTTCTACATAATTTTTTTTTGTCAGACGAATAAATGAAATCCATTAAGGGGATTTGCAGTGAACGGAATAGAATGAAATGCGAAGGAGAGAGGTCTGGCGAATATGCTGGATAGAACAGAACGTCATAACGTAGCTCCAGCAACTCAGTCGAGTTGTCAAAAGCATATGAAGCTACATATTCTGATGAAACATGGTGCTCTTCCAATTTGCTATTTCAGGACTTTCTCATTCAACTACCTTTTTTAATTTGTCTATTTGATAATAGTTTTTTTCTGAATTCATCGCCTCGTCTCTTGGTAAATGTTCATAATGCAGAATTCCTTTTCAATCGCACCAGACCCAAAGAATGAAACTCTTTGGATGAAAATCGGTTTTTAGGGTACTACAGTTGGTTTATTTCACCAAGACCATTAAAGACCTTTTTCTCTCAACATTATTACAAACCATACATTTTTCACCACTACTCTCTTTAAAAATGGTGTCTCCGCAATGCGTTTATGACGACGCGAGCCATAACTTAGAGTGCAAACCATCATATTTTTCCTCATTAAGGTATCCGTCTAGGTTCGGAGACCAATTTTTCAAAAGTTGATTTTTAGAATAAATTTATTGTTTTAACGATAATAAATAGGTTTAAAAAGTCATAATTATTAAATAAATAACATGTATCACCCTTTGTTTTTGAAAAAAAAATCATTTTTATGAAATTTCAGCAAAATTTTTAAGGTTAAGGAAAACGCCATAAAAATAAAAGTAAATTCCACATTGCGCAATTTTAATTTCATTTATATACTTCTTGATAATTCTGAAGTGTTACAAACTGCAGGATATAAAATATTTTAAGAACTAAATATTTTGTTACCAATTAAATTTGATGTTAATTATTTTTCATCCAAATTACTGCTGATTCCAAGCTAAAAATGGCTGTAAAATGTGATTAAACGTAGGTGCCTTAAGACCTGCGGTTTGTTACACTCTGAAGGGCCCATAACATAGATGTTATAAATTTCATTGAATTTGATTGGATTGTTTTGGAGATATCCCGTTTTTCGAGCACAAATTATCTTAAAAATTTCATTCTTCAAGAAACGCATGAAAAAAGAATATAAGTTAGATAAATTAAATGCTATAAAAACAACTTAAAAAACTCTCTAGTTTTATGTATTAGTCCTTCTTCTTCAATAATTATATCTCTTTTTTTTCACATATGCGTGAAACACCGCCTCTTCGAATGTGTACTCATGTTTCATTAGCTTACACTATCATTTTGATATATTCATACCTTTTTCTACCCCCTATGAAAAATTGGCACTAACTCTCCGGACGACCTAAGATTTAAAAAAAATTATTAAAACACTTCTTAAAGTTCTGAAATAAATAATTTGATGTTTTATTGGCATTGTATTGGTATTTGTTTTTCTTAATATTTTTAAAAAAGCAAATAAACAATAAAATTAAGTTATATTTTTAAAAAATTTATTTAATTATAAACAGCGTTTTTTAAATCAATTTTCTAATTTATTTTTATTAAATTTTACCTATTAATTTTGAATATGTTTTAATATATTTCAAGATCAATATATATAAAAATCAAATATTTTTTAAGAATAATTCACTTTGTAAAATTATTTTTATTAAATGTGTTTTCGATTCTAAATAGTGAATAGTGAAATATTTCTAATTAAGAGTTACAATTTTTTTATTTTTAATTATCTTCAAAAAATGAAATACTGGCAGTAAAATTTTTCCTCGTAAAGTATCAGAAGTCTCTATAATACTTCTAAGTTTTTAATTTATACATAACGATTTTGATTAAAAGAATACATTCGAACAATATTTGTTTTAAATCTTTTTATTTCACATTTCCTTTCTCAATAAATAAAATACATTTTACTTTTACTCAAAGAAATAAATTCTTCTGAATGATTAAAAACGGTCAGGGATATAAAAATATTTTCTTTTTGAAACGCTGTCAAAGGCAGAAATCTTTTCACTGGAGATCAAATTTTATCTTGGAAAAATAATTCTTTGATCACAAAGTCAACGATTTATTTCCTTAAGTAATACAGGAAAAAAAGAATTCTTTCGAAGAATAGTTTTCAATTTTTGTAACGGTAACCGTATCCTAAAAAAGCTATACTTTATTTCTCTTTTAAAAACAAATGTAACCGCTTTTGTGAAAGCATCATTACATAGTATCTCTTGGCGTCGGACGTTGTATTTTCCCTTTTCTTTAAAACAACGATTTTTTATGTTCTTAATTAAGCAAAAAAGGGTTATTTAATTTTAAATAAAAGGCATATGCGTTTGGAGAGTGTTTTTTCAATGAACTTCTTGAGTGTGAAAAATACTTAGTAATTTATCTGCTTAGTTAATCATTTTTAAAAGTAATAGTTTCATCAATTGCATATTATTTTCTATTACTTAGCAGAGAACCAAAATGAGATTTCACTTATATTTTTATTTATGTTTGATTAAGTCATTTTTATTCTTTGATTTTTTATACACAAAGATTCACTCCTCAGATTTAACTTCAGGGAACAAAATAAAAATTTTAGGAATCTCAATATTTAAGCATTTGTTAAAATTCTCAGTTATACAAATTCTGTATCTTGAACTAATATTAAAACAGAAATAATTCAATCAATAAAGATTCATTTTTTAAAAGAATTGGTTTAAAAATGTAAACAACAAATGAATGGAGTTACAAATACATGAATAAGAAATTTAATATATTTCATCAGTTAAAATGCAGGTAATTTATATTTAAAAGAAAATGGAAAGATAACTTTATCCAAAATTTTATTGGGTATTATAATTGTGTAATTTAAAAATCTTTCATATTAAATTTCATAACAGAAATGTCATTTAGTATAATTTTTACAATAAAAATAGCTTTTTGGAGAGAGTATATACGCATTTATTTTGAAAATCTCTCTTGCCACAAACGTAAACATTCTTTCTATATCGAACCCGGAAAAGAATGACTTCGACTTCCTATTTCCTATCAAGAAAATTTTCTTTTTGTATACATATTTCTAGAATATGCTATTTCTGGATACATTTGTTGTTCTTCTGAACCATATCAGATTTTTAGTTACTTCATTGTGAGGTGTTACGTAAATTGCTTTTGGATGAATTTTATTGAGAATTTACATTTCTAATTAGCTTTGTGATTGTACTCTTACAACATAAAGCAAAAATAGTTTTCAGGTTATTGTCAGATTATTATGTTAGTAATTTTAATAATTTTCTCAAATTTTATCAATGTGTATTTTTTCTTTGTTTCATTCAAACTTGTATCAGTTTATTATTATTTTAAAAGGTCTGAATAAATATTATCATTATATTTATATTGATCTATATTGGAAATTTACAAGATCTTTTTAATTCTTTTTATTTCGACCAGAAACACAAACATTCAAGCGTATTTTTGTCCAAATCACTCATTTATTTGAAAGTTTATAAAATGTAAACAATAATAATAATAATAATATTGTTAAACAAATTTTAATAAAGAAAAATCAAAAAATAATCAAATTAATATTTGTAGTTCCTATTATGTCCTAAAATCCTACTATGTTAAGTTTCTCAGACAATTACATATTTGTTATGTTAATTATCTTTGTAATACAATTTGCGCTGCCCATAATGTTTTACTTAACGAATTTTATGTATAAACGAATTTTATGTATTGTATGTTAAATAATATAATGTGTATATTAAATGTTATTTAAAAAGGTATTGTAATATTTCGTCCATGAGATAATACTATGTCTCGTGAAAGGTTAATACTACTTTTCTTGATATTTTGAAAGAATCTAGTACTTTTTTTTTGAATGTTTAGTTCTTTATTTATTTTACACGTAGCTTTTGTGCATTTCCTTTTCTAAAATCTAGCCCTTTAAAACTTTTAACCATTTTTTTTCCTCTTACGTTGAAACGAGCTTCAAGATTAGGTTACTTAGTTTTTTTTTTTAAATATATAGTTGTTCTTAAGCAGTATCTTAAAATTCAGTCAACAAATTTCTTTTCTAGTATGCTTTCATTCCATTGTATATTTTAGTAATTTAATGTAAATGTAGAGGATAAATATTCAATTATTTCCTTACAAATAACATTAGAATGAAATTTTTGATCTAATAAATAGACATATTTTTGTATGATGGACACAGTTCTGTAAAATTAAAGTGTATTAATTATACTGAATTATATTTTTAAATAAAAATGCAGATAGTTATTTTCCTAAGGACCACATACACGTCTCATCAATATCGATTATATTTCCAGAAGATTTGATGCACTTGTTGTATAAAGTTTACAATTGCAAGGATGTTAACGGTAAGAAAATGTTGTGCTACAAAAATATTAAGATATAAAGTAGCTCATGAAAACTTTGGAAGACTTTTTTGTTCGAATACAACACACACATAATATCGGATGATTGAGCAAAGACCCGAACTAAGTCAACAGCACCTTGTCTGCTAGCCAAACCACTATAAATAACCTTTTATAACATTATAATGGTACATCCTACCATCACATGGCGTTACTTTAAGAGACGAAATGGTGGAGCTACTCTAACAGATACCTTTAAAAGGTTTTACCCCAGTGCTTCTCAAACTTTCGATATTTGCGACTCAATATTCAATCATAATTTTCCTCGACCGCCGCTTCTCCATACAAATAACAATGCGTTGTACTCAATAATATTATAGTTTGACGCTAAAGATACATTACGACTTTAACCTCTTAGTGCCAACGGCTTACATATGCGGAGGGTTAAATGCCTTGGGAGTGTATATATATACGTCTATCCGAAGTATGATCTTTTCTGTGCACTGCTGTCCATAAATATATTCAGAAGGCTTTGGAATGCAAAAAAGCACCTGGACAGTGTTTGCGAAGGATTTACTTATAACAGAGGATTTCTTTATTTATTTCCTTTCCTCTCCCCCTTTCCCCAATACATCACATACGCGCGCCATACGTGGAAAACGGAGGTGAATCATGGGATTGCGGAGCGAATCGCTCTCTCTCTCTCTCTCTCGTGAGACTTTTAATCTGCAGTAAAGGGATTATTTATAAGCTGTACAAATCATAAATATAACTGTAAAGTTTTGAATATAATTTTGTATATGACAAGCTCACAGGTCAATGGTAGTTATTAAACTTGTTCTTAACTTTTAGTATTGTTCAATTAATTAAAAAAAATGTGCAGTAATGATACATTTATAGTGTATATTAGTGTAAATAATTTATATTTTTATTTTTTCAGAATGTATTTTATTTGTTTACTTTTAGTAAATTAATAACTTTTTCAATAATCTTTTGTTTTTTACTTTAAATGTGCTCACGCTCCCCTATGGAGGCGCGTTCCACAGTTTGAGAAACGCTGATTTAATCCGAAACACCGGTGCAGAGTCGTCTAGAGTGATATTGAATATCATGATTTATAGCAGACTGGCATTGCAAAGGGCTCATCAATGGTTCGTTTTGAGTTCAAACAGTAGATGATCATCCGACCCATGTGTGAAAGATCTAGGTTCATCGGTTACAAAAGTCTTGGTTTTACTCATGCCATTATAACCTTGGCTTTTTATAATCATAATTCTTAGTGCGATGGTATAGAGTGCTACGTAATTTTTACAACCTCAGGTTGCCTCTAGTTACCTGTGTATAATTTTAGAAGTTCAATGATATGTTGGTGATTTTATAGCACAATATCCGGACAATAAGATAATGTTGAAGAGATGCAATACGTGAGAGGCCTTCCTTCCAGTATTTTGAGACTCTTCCTTGACCAGTATGATTAAGAGAATTTTGGCAGATAAGAATGTATGGAAGATAGTTAGCCTCTAAATTGGGTCGCTTAAATTTTCACAGATCATTAATAATATTAAAAGAATTCCTGGATGATTATATAGTAAAAAGCGATGCAGAAATATTCCTTAAATTTGCGAATATATGGGAGATATTTTTGTATATAATTTTATAGATATACGAGCTGTTACTGATTTATCATTTTTAATGTTTAATTGTATATATTTAGTTAGTTTTGTGGCTAACTTTTTTAATGGTTTCTTTATCAGTGTTTGAGCTTCACTCATGTTTAATTTCAATAATGCATTTCAATAGTAATTAAATAGTGCATTTTTATAAGTGAAGATAAAAAAAAAGACCTACTGATACTTCAAAAATCAATTGAGTTATTTTTAGAAAATGGGAAATAGAGTAAATAATATTGACATCTTAAGTTTGGAAATCCCAAAGGAAGATTAAAATCATGGTTTGCCAAACTTTAAAAAAATATAGAGATTAAAATATTTTGATGCTAATTTCGTTCAGTGAAAGATAAAAAAATAATTTTAAAAAAAAGAAACATTTTTTTAAGAAATCGTTACAAAAGAGAATTGCAAATATTTTTAAATTGCCTAAACGAGAGAAATTAAATAGGTTTTAAAATGAAATTAATATTCAACAATTTTTAAATTCTATGAAATTAAACATTTTTAAGAATGTACATTAACAAAATGCTTTTGTAAGACGAATGAACAAATATTTACACGTATGCATAAAAATAAAAATGCATAAACATTTATTTAAAATATCTTTTCGTAACTTAAACCTTAAGCACAAATAGAATGAAAAATGTATTCAAACTATTCCAAAGTAAATATGATTTTATATTTTGACGATGAATAGTTATTAATGCCTCTAGCTGAATAGTGTGAAACATTACAGAAATATAAATAATTCATAAATATATGCAAATCACTGCAAAAATGTATTAAGAATTTGCTTTAAGGCAAGAAATAAAAATATTCAGAAAACATTTTCTTGAATACTTTTCACTTTGAAACTTTTTGAATGAAAAATGTGAATTACATTACATAAATTGCAAGCGAGTTAATAGTAAGGCTATAATAGTAAGAACTATTAAATTGTTCATGTGTGTGTGTGTGTGTATTTATTATATTTGTGTATTCTTTTTTATTTGAATAAGTAATAAATTGTAGTTAAAAACTAACAAAAAGCGATGATTTCAATTACATTACATTTCAAATTTATATTAAAAATTTAATTTTGCATTTAAAATATACATATTTTCAAAAAAAATCCATTAAACTAAAGCTTGTTAAATGGAAAAAAAGCTCTTACTTCAAGCGTATTGTTACATTTCCTTCAAAGGTCTATTTCTATTCATCTCCATGTTCAAAATGAAGAGTAGCTAACAGGAAAAGAGCAAATGAGTTCAAATAGAACTTACTTAATAAAGAAAAATGAATTATTTTAAGACTATAATTGTGCATTTGCAAACACCACATGTAACAATCTTTAAGCAATTAGACTATATTTAACGAAAGGAGAATTTTTTATGTATATCATTATTAAAATAATCTTTTTCTTATTTGTGGTCGCTTTTAACAATGAAATTGATTAAATTACATTACGAAGTTTAAGAGTACATTAAACCATATAACTGCCTTCCAATTTGTTTAATCATAAATATATATAGTAGAACTTCGTTTATCCGAACGTTTATTATTCGGAGCGTCAAATATCCGGACCAAAGTCCGGATAAGTTTTCGAACCGAGTAATGCTCAACAGTTGTTCCCGCGTGAGGCCAAAAGTGGCAGGCAAACCCAAGGTGAGGGATATTTGGAAAATTTCATTTGTGTGATTTGGTAAACATCTGCGCGGAATATCAAGTCAGTTTGTTTCCAAGTGAGAGGATGTATACATGCTCTTTTGTTAAGTTTTGTTGGTGTAGAAACCTGGATGGCATGCGATGCAGAAGACTGTGGTTTTCAAATGCTAAATGATGACGAGATTGTGATTTCCGTGCAAGAAGAATCCAACCCAGTCGACGATGAAACGGATGAATACGAGGACAGCAACAATGAAAGTACCAAGGGTCCATCAAATGCTGACGAGTTTTCTGCTTTAGAAACAGCTATGGAGCGGTACGAACAACAATCAGAGTGCTGTCCTACTCATCCACTGCTGCTCAAGAGAATCAGAAATCTTGCAGCGAAAACACGAAGGTGTAATGGTACAGCGAAAAATAAGTGATTATTTTCCACAATAAAGGAAAAAATGCAGCATTTTGCTTTTTCTTCAAGCACCTTTTCCACATGAGATGATTTTCAATATTCGTATAGTGTCCGGTTTCATATACTGCACAGATCGCATTCGGTTTTCGGTTATCCGAACGGTGTCCGGTCCCAATTGATTCGGATAAACGACGTTCTACTATATATATATTTATTTAACTTAATTGAATAGTTAAATTTATTCAAACCAGTAATATTTTGTGACAACTAATGAATGTTTAATTCAGTGACTGTCATCTAAATTTAGATCGTCTGGGTCTGGGTGCCAAATTTTTATTTCAAAGAAAACATGAAACTTTATATAATACTAGCTGACCCGGCCCGGCGTTGCACGGGCTTTTACCTAGGGTATCCTTTATCCTAGGTTACCTTTACTTAATCCTCATGTGTTAATTTCCTCCATTCTTTCTGACGCCAGCACTTTTGTGTGGGTGTAAAGCGTACGATGCATATAATATATAATGAAATTAAGTTATTGATATAATATTGCAATAGCATTTACAGTGACCTTTATTCAAAAAAAAAAAACTACTACGAGATAACTCGTAGCCTGGCATCATTGAATAAGATTCCTGTGCTGAGTGCCACTTACGAGTTATTTCGTCATTGTTTGTTTTCAATAAAAATATTCATATACAAAATTCCTTTTATTTGTTTTTTTAGAGATTACACAAATACTATTCAACTTTAAGAACAATAAAACACAGTGGAGAATGAGAAGGATTCAATAATCGTGAACGACGGAATCCTATCTGAGTCTACGAAGGGACGACGCGTACAATTACAGCTACACACTTATACTTAATTGGGACAAATCAAACTAACCTGATTCCTTAGGTTATGGCAGGTTCGTCTAGCTGCTTCCTTAATATCTTGATTAGATTCCTTTAATAGGCGACTTCTTTCCCTGCTATTTCGCAGTTCTTTTATGAACTAAATTTATCCACAACGTTACAATAGACTCTACTCACAACGTCTACGTTTACACTTAAAAAACACTTTCTCATTTCATTTCATTCTCTTCTCTCTTCATTTCATTCCCCCCCCCCTCTAACTCGCTAAACCCGAACTTATATAAAATATCTTATTTGCATAAATCACGCTTTGGCTCCCGGTGGAGATTGGTTGAAATGAATAAAATATTAAAGAGTACGAGGAGGTTAGAGAAACGCGTAAGCACCCGTCACAAGCTGGCCACCTAATTTCATCTGGTGACCGTCAGATGTGTAATGTCATGTCAGATTTTGATACAGACGTGTCATGATCCTCAGTGGGAAAAGCCTATAAGATTCGAAATCTTCCTGCAGAATGCATAGAAGCTCTAAAACCAAGGAAATCGAAGGAATAAAAAGATGAGGATGTTTCGATTTAGGGAATCAGTTAGTATGCATTTATTGGATGGCGACGGCAGCAATGCAGGTGAAAGCAGGAAATATGATACAAATAGAACTGATTTTCATTACTTAGAACATCTTCCTCCCACAGAAAAAAAAAAGATACAAAGCCGCACCAAATGTGTACAGAAAAAAGAAAAACATAAGGAGACTGGGTATTTTTGTCCAGCGTGTCCCAGCAGCCCAGCATTTTGTACCGATTCTTGTTTTAAAGCTCATCTTACACAGCAACAAGAATAAAAATATTATTTTATTAAATTTTTGGAATACATTCGTATATACACATAGAATTTTTATGATATAATCTAAATGTCTAAATTATAATTTTAATAAAAAAATGATGATTAATATGTTTTTTGGACTATATAATTTTTTCATTCATCCTTTGTAATAATTCGTAACTCAAATGAAGATATATAATCAATCTAAAATTCCATCCCATACTTAGTGTTATCTCGTAGTCAGCAGTTTAGTACACATGCTTTCTACGAAATATCTCGTAGTTGGCAGTGAATGGTTAATTGTATAATTGTTTTCACTGCATTAGGAATTTTTTTATTCGATTGGATTTACTATTACTTGATCATTAATTTATTATGTATGCATTATTCTATAAGTATTTTTAATTCACCATTATTTATTCTGTACATGAAAGTCCCGAATCACGGAGTCTTAAGGACTTTTGTAAAGTTGCTGTGATTAAATAGAAGATTTTATGAAATTAGAATAAAATTTCTTTATGAAATAATGGTATCAGAGATATTTGAGAGAATGAGAAAATTATTAGCCTAAAAATATAAATTAAATCTTTAATGTTAGGTTCACTTGTATTTACTGCAGCCTTAACTTCTTAATATATTCACAAAAAGTTACTATTTCTAGACAACGCAAAAGTTAATATATTTCTTAAAGGTACAATAAAAGAATATGAGGATAAATTAAAATACTCTTAATTTTTTTGGTACGGTGATCATAGAAAATTTACTGTTACCTTAAAGCAATACAAAGCTGCAAATAAGTTAGTCATGTTATAAAATCAATCTCAACCTTTTGAAATCATATCTTATATTTTATTTTATTAATTATTGAAACTAAATAATTTCTTTAAATGCGTGTGTTTCAAATCATACTCTCTTTATATTCATTAATTCTTAATTTATATATTCATGATTCTTTATCTTAATATTTTTGTACTTATTCATTTTGGATTAAAATCAGAGGCCCATTATAGCCAGAAAAGCTTTAAAAATATTGGTAAAATTTTCTATACATGTTATTTGTGTGAATTAGGATTTTCAGCATTAATAAATAGAAAAAGGGGGGGGGAGATCGAGACTTTTAAATTAGGGTTTGCAGCCCAGGATCCCGGCATCTCGGTGGTTTTTTCAAATCCCGGGATAATACTTTGAAATTTTTTTCAAAGTATTGTGAATCTGGTATTATATTTAATGTATCTTATTTACTTTTTTCGTACTAAACACGTTTAATGTCAGTTTTCTTACGTGTTGAACCTTGAAGGGTTCGAGGAGGGTGTGTACATTAAACCGTGAAATTTGTTATGTTTTCTCTTATTTTCTTCTGTAACTTTCTCCACATCGCGAGTAGGGACAGAAAACGCAGATTTCTCCCACCCTCAAGATGTCCGGTGTCAGCTAACTTGGACAATTAGATTTTTTGGAAGATATCTAGTAAGGTTTTCAGCCCCAGGATCCCGGTTCTTTTCCAATCCGGAAATTCCGGGGTTAAAATAACTAATTCCGAGATTTAATTTTTGTCTAAATCATATTAAAAATATTATTTATGCTTTGTTTATGAAATATTTACGTAGAATTTTTTGTGCAATTGTAAGTGCTACAGGTAATATATATATATATATATATATATATATATATATGCAGAGCTCTCATTTCTCTTATGTGAGAACTTCGCACAGATCTAAGTGGCTCACTGCAATGCTAACACTATAATATAAGCAACATCTCAAGAATAAATTTTGTCACAGTTCCTTCTTCAATTGAATGCCGTTAATTAATAGCGGAACTACTTGGAAGACTTGAAACACTTCAAATCCCAACTGCATTACTAACACCTTATGCAACTGGATCTCCAATTTCAAATGAGGTAACATTTGAAATTGATTCGCGCTCTGATACAATAACTGGATCAATTTATATACAAAAACTATTAAGTGTAGCAGAAGAACTAAATAAAGTTATCAAAGAGGTATAAGCACCAAAGCAGTCTATTAGATTAGAGACACTGTCATCAAACATTCAAAAATAAATGTCTCTTTTTTGAAAATGGAGGCAGACGTGGTGACTACCTGGAGCATACTCCTATTTAATGACGATAATACCTACCAGTGAAGAATTCGAACGTGCATTTTTTACGGCAGGACAATTTGTAACAAAAATAAGAAGCCGTTTTAAGGATTAAACGCTACAGGAGCTGTGTTCTTATAAGCTTATTTACAGAAACACAATAAATAAAGAAATAATTTTTTTTTCAAAATTTCATTATGTACTAATTATATTTGTTTTTTTTTTATGATGAATTAGTTTTTAATTTGTTTCATTAAAATAATATTGAATAAATTTTTAATTATATTTACAATTTTACTATGCAATTTCAACTATGTTAATATGTAAGTATTTTTAATAAATAGTCCAATCCTAATCCCGGGATCCCGGGATTTGGATAATGTAATCCCGAAATTCCAGGATTGAAAATATGACAAGGGATTGCAAACCCCATTTTAAATGCAAATGACGATATGAGAGTGGCATTATCATTCTGACGACCCAATATAAACAAAATTATCATCAAGCTCAAATTTTCCATTAAATGTAATCTTATTATTAAGTTATAATTAATTAATCAATAAAGTATTTGGTGTCTTTGCTGTACGTATTATTCTTTGTGTAACATTAAAAGTTACTATCATAAACTATTTTACAAGGTGTATTACAGACTAGCTGACATGGCCGGGCTTTTACCGAGTGCATACATATGTACATTGACAAAAAAACGTACAAAATGACAAATGAAATTCATATGAAAGTGTCTTGTTTTTTTAAAAACATTATAAACTACCTTTTTAAAAAAATAAATAAAGATCATCAGTTTTATAATACAAAAATAATATATAGCTAATTATGTTTTTTTTTGTTCATTATTTTACATATGTGTATAAAATGTTTCATATTCAAGAAATATTTTTATAAGATGTGGTATGTATTGAAGACATGTATTACAAAATTATATCATGTTCAGTAAAACACACAAAGGAAAAAATATTTTGAAATTTAAATTATTTTTTGCAAGGTTGTATTACAGATAAGTAAAATTCTTTTAAACTTATATTATTGTTAGTGTGCAACTAAATTTCGATATTGTTACTAGTGTAGCGTAACAAAAAAAATAAGGCTAAGAACCACTGATCTAGATTGTTCGAAATACTAGATTTATTTTAAATGACTTTTAAGTTTTTTAATTTCATTCCATGATTTTATTACTCAATCATACAATACTTCTAAACTTTATGAAGCTTTTGGCTTCCTTTTATAAATGTTTTTTTCAGCTACTGATATCCAGACACTTTTTCTAATACTTCTTTTTTTCTTCTCTGGGGTTTTAGCTTTAGAAGTATACCATTGCATAAAAGCTTGGCATATATATCGAATAAAAAAAAACTTTAAAAGATAAGAGCATTGAACAAGTACATTAGATGTGTCTTCAGAAAAAAAAGGATGTGTGTTATACAGCGAATATATCTAAAAATTAAATAATTGAAGGTATATATTAATTAAATTTGAAAGTAGTATAGGTGCACATTACGCCTTAATATACAGTAATTGAAAAAAATTTGCAATATATCCTTATAAACCTCGGATCAAATCTTAAGATGTTATTCCTAATGGTTAACATTTTTCTTCAGTAAATTAGCTATTTCTTCTTATTAAACAACACTCAATAGTAAGAGAAAAATCGCAAGTTAATTTTTTTCATACAATAATGCACGTACGCTTTTAATGTATAATTAGTTTAACCTGAATTCAAAAATAATTGTCTAGAAGCAGTTTCAATGTAATCAACATAGTTAGAAACGCAACGGAAGTTTTTGGCGACGCATAATTTTACCCAGAATTTAGCGGTCGAGGAATGCGTGAATAGAATTATTCAAGTTTAAACTCCGTTGCTGATGTATTTTGGTGACAAAGAGATCCGGGGTGATGGATGTGCTCATTCTGCAATTTTAAATGAAATTCAAGACATTTGCATAGTACCTTGAGAGGGTTGTCAGTGAGAGGTGAGCGAAGAAATGCAGAAAAGTTAGACTTGATAAAAATTAATTATATAGTTAACGGTGTGTAGGAATTCATAAAAGCGTATTTCTGAAGATAGAGACTGAAAAATATCCTAGACATTCTTCAGATTTAGGACACGAATTAAAACATAGATATTTCATAGTACATGATGGAAAGGCAAGATACATTATTTCCTAATTTTTTTTATCAGGGTTGTCTCAGATTGTAGTGGTGGGTGTTAGTAATGAACATGTATTTATACAGAGAGGGATGTTACTAACTTGTTCAAACATAATAAAGGAGGTACTATATTGTAGATATATGTTTGAAGAATATCCCACCCAAATCTTTACTTCAATAAAATTTAAAATTGTTTTTCTATGTAATTTTTTTTTGTGCAATGATGTAGATTAAAATGCGAAGTATATTTCCTCTTAATTAACAGCTCTTTTAGTCTTAGTTTTCTCTTTTAGTTAACAACGTTGGTTTATTTCAAACTGAGTTATATTATTTTTTGTAAGAAAATCGTTACATTTCATTATTTTGAAAGAATTATACCTCATTTCGTTATATTTCTTTTATAGTATTTATAAACACATGGATATGTTTTTTTAAATATTAAAACATATAGACAAATTAAATCCTAAAGACTAATGGAAAAAACAGATTGTGGCGTAGAAACATTTGAAGAAGATAAAGTAATTTAAAATATTTATTTTCAAATATATATGGATATATGTGTGCGTGTGTTGTGAGCGCGCGTGGTTTGCGTGTGTGAGCGTTCAAATATGTGTGTGTGTGTGTGTGTATTTGCGTATATTTCAAAAGATTATTATTAAAAAATAAACAGCAATTTTTTCATTATTTTATAAGCAATTAACTGTGCTTTTTAGAGAAAAGTAATTCTTATTATTAAAAAATATAACGCTAATTTTTACTGGATCATTTTATCCCAAAATAAGTAAATAAATTGTAAAAATGTTTACAATTATCAAATACTTTTTCATAAATAGTTTTCTTATAATTCAAAAGTATGTACGTGATTACCTATGTCTATTTTATACAATTCCAAAAAGATATTTAAATTTAATAGATCATTAAAAAGTCTGCAATAAATAAACATTCACGGTAAATTCTTATTTGTTGTGTATAGCATTTAGAACATCTTTCAACAAAGTTTCCCAATTACGATAGATTAAAACATTCCAATTTATTTTCATTCTTACTAAATTCTCACTATTCGTTTTTAAATTTTCTTTCATACGATCATGTTTATATTTATTTATTGATTTTGATAGGAAAATAGAGTACTTTCATCACGTAAAGGAATTTCTAGAAATTAGGTAAGGGAATTTATATATTAACTAATAAAAAACTACACCTAAAAAAATTGCCATGAAAAATTTCCTACCATCAAATGAAGATTAATAAAGATAAAATGTGCAAAAAACATGAGCCTACAATTTGATTTGTTCTTTCACTAACACTGCCGTTTGTAGCTGCCCGAAGGCATTGGAGAAGGATCTCGCAATTTTAAAACGCAGTCGAGGGACGAGAAGGACGTCTGAGGTGTTACCCTACCCATCCAACTTCCACACCCCGTTAGGGAGGACTTTAATTTTCGACATATTCAACAAGCATCAGACCTTCTGCCTACATGGCTGGTAATACGATTCTACAGCCACATACAATTAAGATGAAGTTAAAATGAGATGTCAGACTCTAAAATAATTGAAGATAACTGTAAAGAGAAAGATAACTGAATTTTTTTTTATATATAAAAACTTTACTATTTTAATAATAACAAGTTATAAGAAAAAATAGATAAAAATTCCTTACATTTTTTCTCTAGATTTGTGGAAATAACAATGTGGAATCTAAAAATAGTAACCCGCTGCCTATTTTTTCAGAAACCAAAAAAAATATTTTAATTAAAGTTTTCCAAATATTTTAATAAAGTATCGCAAATGTTGAATTTCTCAAATGAAGTCCTTTGCTTTTTCTCCGCATATTTGAAAATTACTCTTTTCCTAATCAAAACCGGTACTGAAGACATTCAAAAAACTAATTTAGGGAATCTGAAACATAACATAATAATAAAACTAAAAACAGGATTTAAATTTAGCATCCGTTAGAAACCAGTGTAAAAAATAAAAATATATGTATATTTTGTGGGGATTCTCTCTTTCTCTCATACTTTTCTACGTGATTATTCAAACTAGCATACAATTCTAATTAAAAAATACGTTTTTACGAAGAAAACGACTTGTGTAAGTTTTTAAATAATAGTTTTTCTTTTTACGTTTGATTATTTGGTACTCAATCAAGCACGCAAAGATTACACTATTAGTGAAATGTTTAACTTTATAACAGTTTTTTGTAGTAGTTATATAAATAATTAATAATAAAAGTGGAACAAATGTAGAACATTTACTAATTAATTTATTAAATAAAATCAATAAGCCAGTATGAGGAACTGTTTCTACTAACACTCTTACCTTTTTTTCTTGTATTAACATATAAATGTAAGAAACAGAAATGTTAAGAAAACTCATTAAATAACTGATACAATAACGTTTGCAGTAGTACATTTATTGTTTCACTTTGCCTAAATTATGCTTTGACTGAAAAATAATTAAAAAAATTAAAACAACTCTTAGTGATTTGTTTTAATAAGAAGTGAAAAAAATCCGATTGCAGCCTACGGTTATAGTACATGAAAGTTTCACAGCAAGTAATTCTAAAAAAGATTTTTTATCGGATTTTAGATTTACATAAATATATTTATATAATTTATCTTATAGTATAAGGGTTCAAAGAATTATTAAATTCAATTTGAAGATTTTTTAAAGTAAATAATTTCCTCACTTGCTTCATGCATTTGTATAGGAAAATCATATGATATACAAACAGCATGTTTATAAAAATAAGAGTAATTATAAGAAAAATGTCATTATAAGGACCCCGTGTACGTTCTTGAGAACGAAAATAGACTTTTGAAAAAAGGTAAGCGCTTAAAAGATGCGGGGAATAGTCCAATCCACACCGTTACAGGAAAGTCCTTATCACACAGACATGTCCTGGGACAACTCGAGTTTCTTTTGAACAACCATTTCAAGCAGCCGTGAGGGTGAAGGTTTGCCATAAACAAAATGATACACTCTGAAGTCAGCCACGCCCTATCTTAACATTGAAAAAATACTCGCCGATTTTTCTACTTCGATTTGCGCTTTTGTTGACGGTCATAAACAGAAATGGAATGTTATTTTGTTCAAAATATTATATGCCATTGAAATATTATAATCCATTTCTGATGCATTTGACGAAGTCGAGGCTGACATTTTCACTGCCATCTTGTTTATGACGTAGGGAGCCGAAAAACCCCCATTGGCTGGAATTTCAAGCAATTTTATTTTCTAGCAATTCTTTCAGCTCAATGGATAAAAAGCTCTTCGAAGCGTTGCTAAAGCAGCTGGGTAAACATCTCTCCAAAGGGTTGCTTAAAAGAAAAATTGCTCCAAATATGTATATGTGTGATAGGGCCTGAACAGTAACATTATTTTGAAAAAATAAAGACAGAACCTTTTATGTTAATGAAACGTGATCCGTATTTTAAAAACTGAAAATTCAACTCAAGAAGTAACTTTGGCGTGGAAACTGATGCGCAGAATCTCTCGGATGCGAGAGGGCTTTTCGCGATTTCTTCTCCATATGTACTACGGTGATCCCTGATCGTCTCGATAAGTAATAGAAAAGAAACTGAAACTCTCGGACATTCTCAGAACAAACAACATGGGATACTCAGTGCAAACATTTGATCTCTAAAATCTCAAAACTATGTTAAATCGAAAATATATATCATTTTTAATACTAAACTTTCTTTTACCTTATATATTTTTCTTTTCATAAATGCTTAATTTTTTTCTTTCTTTGTAATTTTTTTTTCTATTGACAACATCTATAAAATAATTCCCGTGCACTACAAGTAACTCACGAGGCTTACATCAGCTAGTAAAACAAAATAAGATATTAAAATAAAAAGTAAATAAAGCAAAAGCTTCGAAATAATGAAATAACATCAACAAAAGTTACGAAATAATGAAATAACAAATACGTTACTAAGACAAAAATTTATTACAAATAAAATAATTACGAAACAAAACCAATACAATGAAGTCACAAAAGAAGAGAAATGAAAAATTTACAAGTAATTACAAAATCAAAACGGTAGAACGGTAGAATGATCGATGGGGCACTTGATCTCTGATGAGGTCTTAATCCCCTATCCTGTGTTTTTGTTGAGCATTGAAATATTCACTTGCCATGTTTAGTGGGTGGTGGGAAAAATTATTAAAGAATTTAAATAAAGAAACAAATTAAGATTAAAATCAAATCAATGAGATACAAAGCAAAGTGAACGAAGCTTTACTTGTAACAAGTTCAAACAAGATATCAATCATTGGCATGGCGAAGTAATTTTAGCGCGTTTTTCACATGTTGTATTTTACAATAATGCAACTAATGAACTTTTTACTAACAAAAAGTAGTGTGTGTGTACTGTACTTAAAAAAAATTTAAAAATTATTAAATTATTAAATTTAAATATGATTCGGCTCATCTAGGGCACAAATGCGACCCAATGCCGAAAACCCGAGGTCAATCGGTTGCTTATTGGCTGAGAAAAAGGTACGACAAGATATGGAACGAAGACGAAGACGAAATTTGCGTCCTAATAACGCTTTTGTTCCGCGCGCTAAAAAGGGTCCTGTCAATTTCAAGAGCATGCAGTTTACCTTTTATTGGGATTTTTTTCTTTCTTAAATTTTGAACAAAAAAAAAAGATAAAATGCTGCACACTTTGCTCCCCAACAACATTATTGTCAGGAACATGTTAAGACTTGTTGAGACCCTGGGCCCCTACACAGATGTAGACTCCACCTATAACCCTTAAAAATAGACAGTACATAGTATAAGTTGTCATGTACTCATACAAACAATAACTCGAAACAAATAAATGTGCATGATTTATAATCGCGCAAACCAGCTTGACCGACTGTAACCTTTAGACTGAATGAGTAATGATGGTGTTGGTGTTAGGCATAGGACTATACAGGGGTGACGGTCATCACATGTAATCAGTTGTAATATCGTCCGAAATTCCCAGTTTTTCAGAGAAACCAGAAATAACATTTGACCTTAGAAATTATTTTAATCATGATCTTAGTAAGGCTGAGTCGAGAACGAGATGAGGCTCCATTGTGACCAAGGCCCTCGGCTCGGGCTCAGTTGGCTCATGCCTTAAAACATCCCTGATTACAGTCACAAAGTTTGGAAGGACACAGGTTAAATATATTGAGATACACTTTAAAATTACCATGACCAGTAAGGATTTGCGTGATTTTATAGTTTGTAAAAAAATGATCATAATGTAGTCTTTGTGAAATGGTAAAAATTTCTGATTTCGTGTATTGAGTGTTCCATAGAAACAACACTTCCTTTAGTTTTTTTCTTGTACAACGATTTCAGAATATTAACTGAAATTTCAATCACTCGCTTGGTTATGGATTTTGCCAAGAAATCAACCTTTTCGTTTCCAAATATTCTCCAGTATGGCCAAGAAAAAAAGTTAAAAAAAAGCACCCTGATATTTGAATCCTTAAGAATTTTAAGATCCTTTTGAATTTCCACAAGAATATTGTTGCCAGATGAAATATTTTGTAGAGTTTTTAATGAAGGAAAGAATCTGAAAAAAATATTAAGAAGAGCCTTTATGCTGTGCATGATCCATTTAATAGTATAGTTGACACTTAAAAAAAGTTTAGCATTAAAAACATGTTGTGTTTACGAATCTTCTAATGTATATCACCTGGGAAGTCTTATTACTGATCCAAAACATTAATGTTGCCTTCTCTTCCTCAGATTGATTGCTATTCACATTGGTTACGAAGAGGTCTAAAGATGTCAGTTGCGTGGCTTTACCTTCCAGTACCATAACGCGAGGCCGCATGATGCACAGTGCGTCAAAAGTGTAAAGAGTTTTGTTTCTAATTTTACCGTACCCTTCCTGTTATCTGACTAGGCAGCTACCAAATACACTTGCTCCGAGTTTTGATCAACCATTTTAGCCTTTCAGAAAGTTCTTTGAGAAATTTGGCGGTGGATAAAACGGCAACACAAAATTCTTTTCCAACCTGGTATCGAAAGTTTTTTGATCAGCAAACTTTTAAAGAACGTGAGATGAATCTCACAAAAAGTTATAAATTGTTTAGGTGAATAAGTGCAATCTTAGGTTACATGTATTTTTCGTTCTTTCTATACTTCGATTTTCTGAATCTTTCTGATTCACTTCAACTAGAACTTATGCACTTACCCAATATATTCATATTCTACAAATTGTTAAAACTAGTTGCTTTACTACAAAGTATGCACGCATTAAATTAGTACAGTATATCAACAATAAGCCCAATCAAGGAACTAACTCTTATTTAAAATATTTCAGTGTTTTTTCGAAATAGAAAATTAGTGGAATAAAATGATTGGATGAAATGCTCAAATAAGCTACCTTTAATTTGTTATTCCTTCGATTTTATCTAAGATGCTACGGGATACAAAAATATATGCTGATTTTTTAAATACTGTATAAATCTCAGAAGTTTTTGACTTTTATCAGGTTCAAACGGTGAGCGTCAAATGTCTGAAGTTTTGACGGAACAAAAGATGTGGAAAATAGTTTTTCTCTTTACTATCTAAGTCGTAGAATTTTTTTCCAAAAATTATTCCCGTGTTTAGAACTGAAAACGGAATGAGGCTGTCACACTTCTTTTTTATGGGTCAAAAATCCTTCCAGCCAATAAAATTCTGTTTTTTTTTTTTAAATTTTTTTTACAATGACTGTATGAAGTCTTTGGGCAATACAATTTTCATTGTTCGATATTTCTTATCGGGAACTTTCTTCACTTGTCTTTGTAATTGTTCGCTTAATGATGTGCTTCCTACTTTTTCTGCCTAAAATAATACTATATCTTAAACTTCATAAAATAGAAAATACTGGAAAATCACAAAAATAAAAAAAAAATTGTTTACAATAATATCTCAGTGCATAAAATTTGGGTCTTTGAAAGTGTATAAATGATCGATTAAAATATTGAATTAAACGATGGTAATGTTAAGAAGATAAAAACAAACAATGATAAATATATATGAACTGTCAATTGCATAAGATATAATGTGAATATTTGATTTCAAACAATTTTTTACCAATATTTGCTATCATGTATCAATTACTTCAGATAATTTTACTTCAGTTTACTTTAGTTAACATAACATAAATACACACACACATATACATATATACACGCACACATATACATACACACACACATATATATATATATGTGTGTGTGTGTGAGTGTGCCTGCGTGCGCGTGCAGGCGTGTTAGTGTTCATCTTATTACCAAGAAGAAATATTGACCACATTAACATTACGAAAATTCGTAAAATTGATTAATCGCAGTTCCCGAGGAAATTCTTTTTCCTGTTATTTTGTTAATTATTCGATTAATTCTTAATTTAGTTGAGTCCAAATTAGTTTGAGTAATGAGGCAAATGTTATTATAAGAACATCAAAGTGTTCAGAAAATATTCAATCTAATAATAAATTTTGATTTCCAACATACACTCTTAAGCAAAGCTACCAATGTGTTTTCACAAATTTCAATCTTAAGTTTTCACATTTGATAATTTACACACCTTAATCATAAATTGTGAAATAACATTTTCCTACATCATATGTTCAGTAATCAATACGTTTCATATGATGATTGCTGATGATTACCGTCGCTGTAACATAAACATTTTAGCATTATGCATCGTTATTTAGTTGTTTTAAGTAATGAAAAGTAATAAAAACCTTCCAAAATGTATATATTTTAGTAAAATGTATTCAAGAGAAAATATACAAATACAAATCATTACGACCGCATAATCTATATTATTTATAACATATTTTCATGCGACAATGCCACATTAAACTTGATTTTTCAACTGTCCGGATTTATCTATATCAATATAGAGGAAACAAATGGCAAAATGCCAAAAATGAAATGGACATGCCATATATGGAAAAGAATCCAGTTCAGCAGACATGCAGGCGCCATGTTCACATTCGCGGCCAAATTTGTACAAGAACTTTTTAAAAAAGTAACATATTTCATTATGAATGACCTACTAATGTAATTAATTGGAACATTTATACAGATGCAATTGATAAAATTATATTTACATAAAATAATGTAAAAATTATTTTTAAAACAATGTTTTAAATCTTGTGAAACATTTTTAAAAGATTAAACACTATTAGTTTTGGATTCGTTTCGTTATTACGTCATTTTATTTTTAATTTTTTCTTTGATTCCTTTATATTGAATCTAGTCTTTTCCAGCTAATCCCCGATCACTCAGAGAAGTGACCTTGTGCTTTTATTACTTGTCAAAGCTTTATGAAAATACAGGAAATGGTAAAAATGCATGTTCTAAATTTTTTTATAAGCTTGTTCTCTAAGCAATTGACAGGACAGATGACTTATTAGGATGCGAGGTTAAATCTTAGAATTGAAGTATAGACTTAGTTAGAAATAGAATAGAGGCCACTTGTCGGAGATATTGCAATTTTGTTATTACACAGTCGTTGACGTATATAACAATGGGCTTCACATTCATGCTGAAATTTAAAAAAATAATTTCCAATATGTGTATATTCTTTTTCTGTAGTTATATTTGTTACATTAATTTGTATATATATTTGTTATATTTGTTACAATTATATTTTATGCCCTAGAAGAGAAATTCACTTTTGTTATTCCTCTTCACGTAGTCTCTACAGTTGAAATAATGAATAAAACATTATTTAAATACCAGAAAGTTACACCGAAGAAATGAATATTTAATTTTCTAAAAAAAACGTCGATGGTGTGAATGTAAGCTGCTTCATTAGCAATGAAATTAAATAGTTAATACCAGTATAAATGAAATGCCATTGACGATATTTATGTGAACTTAATAAACTAATGCTAATTTAAGAAATAGTTTTGGATATATATGCTTAGGATAATTGATATATATAAGCAATTAGTAACTGAATAAAATATATTCTTTATAATTTGTGAAGAATTTTGATACCCAGATATCCAATCGAGAAACTTGTATTTAAAATCTCTTTCACAATCAAACCTTGTCGCGAGTTCTCAATGCATTTTCAACTAATCTTTTAGGAAATCTATTTTATGGATTGTTTAATTGGTTTGAAAACTTCACCTACTGAAGTAACCATAATATATTTGTATTGATGGGTTTATATTTATCATTAAAATTAGCACGCTAGATTAAAACTCGCGAAACTTAGAGTGATTTTTCTGCTTGAATTTAATCTACAGTTGGAACTTGCTTGGCTGCAATTCAAAACTACATTTGTAAAAGTTAAAGGAATCTTTATTATCATTGGTTAAAATTAGAGGCTTATTTTACTCTCAACGGTTATTTGTATTAAAATTTTAATGCAATAAGATATTCGATTGACAAGACTTGTTGAGTTTTACAGTATCACTTGATTTGTCACCTCATCACATAATTCGAATTCCATTCGTTACATCGTTTAAAAATTAAAAGCCAGTGTCTCCTTCATTCGATATCCCTACATAAGTTGTAATTAAAGAAAAGAGAACTTATTGCTTGAATTAAAGCATATTCTTTTATAATCAAATTCGAAAAGTTATGTTCCCGTTAGACACAGATATTAAAACAAGTTGGCGCAGTATAGCAAATGGCTCTTGCGCCAATAAAAAAATCACCACTCACTCGAAAGTTATGGGCCGCGTGGCCGAGTTGTCTAGGCATCGGATCATGGCTAGCGTGTCATGAGTTCAATCCTAGTACCACTAAAAGATCCTCCGTGTAGGCGAGCGATGCACCTTAAATCTGTCGAGAGCTCAAACGTCCTCCCGTTGGTGTGGTAGTTAGGAGAGGGGGGTGCCAGCTCAGGTGTCGTCCGCGTCACTTGACCATGGTTCAAAATTACGCGGACCGTCGCCAAAAGCCCTCGTGTTGCTAATCAGTGCGACGTTAATATTCTCTCACTCACTCGAAAAGTTATATATCTTATTGCTTTATAACTATAATTATCGTCCAAATTACATTCTTAAACATGTTTCAAGTCAATAATAACCGTACATTTTACAAAAAAGTAAAACTTAGGTGTAGAATCGATTATAGGTTTCCTTGAACCCTAAGTCAATAACCAGCTAATTTTTATTCCATAGCGAATACTTTATCACAAACTTAATGAATATATTTTATCCATTGAATAACTCGAAAAGCGTTTTTAAAAATTTCCCTTTCTCGTTACTTATATAATTCAAAGCTCCTTATATGTAACTGCAATTTCGAGTATCAGAAGTAAAAATAGAAAATATGCCTTTCCTATACCAGATAGGTTCGGGCAATTTAATATCACGAAACATTAGGTACTCAAACGTATACAAATTCTTTTATACCAAGAATTCCGAGCAAATGTTATGAGGCTCAATAATATTAAATAGGATAAATGCGGTACATTACCTTTTTCTGCAATATAACTAATTCACTGTTTGTCACGAGAGTTCTCTATTCGGTAACAAATAGTTGAAGATGAGCATAAATATCCCAATTCAAAAATTGCAATGCTACTCTCATTGATAAAACGTTTTGTAGATCACTTCTCCTCTCACTCACCGATAAGCCTTCGCTTAACGTGGTTGTACCAGAATCTGAGTTTTGTTAAGTTTCTGGCGTCGGAAGTTGTGAATATCTTTACGCTTTTCCCCAAGAGCATTTTTAGCTCATGAAATATTCATAAACGATTCCCAGGCATTCGTGGGCGAGTTAAAATCGTTGTCCCGATGCATATTCAGGCGGCGAAGGTGAAATAAATAGTACGGAGAGTCTTTGATGTGGTCTTACGCTATTGGAAAATAAGATAAGAATTTACGTTTACTTACACGTTTGAAATAGGAACTCATTTGAGAGATGTTGAGTGAAGAATTATATGGTTATAGATCGTGAAGTAATGTATAGTCTTTTACAAAGAGCTGTTTAAGGAACAAGAATCTTATCATGGATGGAAAAAAATTCTTATTTTTTATAGATCTTATGAATGATGTATGTACATTTATATGACTTTTAAATTTTATCTATTTTAAATATGTAAGAAACATTACGAACAACTTCTATTGATTTTCAAAATCAATTTTTACATTAAAATTTGTAACTATCTTGTAGATATGGTTACACTGTAATAGACTTGTACTTCATAATCTGGTTTTCGTATCAGTTGTATTTTTATTAGTACACTGAAGCTTACCTTGCGTTTATATTAGTAGTATATATTATGTATTACTATGTTATACAGCCTGCATAACTTTAAATAACACTCGTCGGTGAAGAAACTTCATATTTAAAATAGAATTATAATAAAGTAAAAATTTTACAATATGTAAAAAGTTCTAGTTAATACTTATACATGTATCTAAATTAGTTTAAATCCACTTAAGCCCTACTTTTACAATGGTTATAGTTACCGCAGGCACATTCATATTTGCTTTGTTTTCAAAATCTAAAATTTTCTTATTTTATCTTTAGTATTGAAACAATAATTGAATTTCTAATAGAGTATACTAAAAATTACATACATGCGTATGTATATGTAATGAACGTAGAAAATTTTAAAATTGAAAAGGTACATCCCGTTAACATCTTTATATCAGAGTTTCTCACTCTGTAGGGAGCACCCACCCCTTAGGGGGTTTGAGAATGTTAAAAAGACGAAATCAAAATATTACTTTAAAAAATTATTAATTTACTGAAAGTAAACAAAAAAATACATTTTGACATAGTAAAAAATACACATTTCACTGATATAATACACTTATAAATGTATAGGTACTGCACAATATATATTTTATAATATAATTACCAGTAGCTATAATATAATTACCAGTGTAATAATTACCAGTCACCCCATGATCTTTTCATATATAAAATTATGTACAAAAATTAACATTTGATAATTTATTTGTTGTGTAATTAATCTCTTAACTGCCGATTAAAAGTTACGCGATTCGCTCCCAAATGCCACCCGTTTCTACGTAGGCGTGCGTATGTGATGTATTGGGGAGTTGGGAGAAAAGAAATAAATAAGCAAAAACACTGTCAAGCTCCTTTTATTGCATTCCAAAGCCTCCAGAATAATTTTATGGATAACATTGCACAGAAAGGATCATACTTCCGACAGACGTATATATACGTCCGGGGAAAACATCGCTTTACCTGAGCGAGTAGTTTATATATCTCCCGGGGCAGTTAACAGGTTTAAATCGTATTGAAGCTTTAGCATCAAAGTATAGTAATATTGAATTCAATGCATTGTTGTTGTATGGAAGTTATGATTGAAAATTATGATGAAAATTATGATAGTGAGAATTGTGGTAACCTGTGGTTACCTCTTACATCCGAAACTCCTTGTCTATCTGTAAACCCGGATAGATGTGTAGGAGAAACTAAATAATCCACAGACATTATTTACAATCTAATTTGATTTATTAATTCTTATTAACGATTATGAAACGGACACAACACAATTCTAATTAAGGTACATAAACGATGGTGGAGTGTAGAGTTGAGATACTCAAATGCGGGGATAATATTACAGACCTTCAACTGAATCTAAGACAGCTTAAATATGCTCATTTACAACTACGTCGCACACTAATAATCAGCTTTTTCTTAATCAAGGGTACGATACCTGAATCCTTAATGCTTCGGATCCTTCACGGATAACTTCAGGCACTTTCTTTAGCTTGATCAAATGTCGATGGCTCCACACTCTGTAATCTTTAATTCCACTGCTTTTCAATCTTCACTAACCACTTCTACTTGCACACATCAAACGTGTCAACTTCAGCTTGTCAACAACTACGTGTAAACAGATTACTTGCTTCACTTAACTTAACCACCTCATTCTTCACTCTCTTCAACTCGCGAAAACTGAATTTTTATAATATTCCTCATTTATATAAATCACATTTGGTTTCTCGATGAAGGTTGGTTGAAAGAAATAGTTTGTTTTAAAGAAAAAAGAAGAAATTAGTAGAAACGCGTATAGGTCCGTCACAGAATTATGATTGAAAAGTGGGTTGCAAATGTTGAAAGTTTGAGAAGCACTGCTTCATATGGTTTTTTATTGGTAAATAGGGACCTCTTGGTCGTAGTTGCAAGACTGTTAACGACATTGTTTTTTTTTTCAAAACGAAGAACTGAGTTCTGGTGTCACTAAAGACTCACCTTTAAAAGAATCTTATAAACTTTATACCCATGGAAGTTCAAGTTTTTCTCGTTGGTGTGAAAGTTCGGAGAGTGTAAGACTGTTTAGATTCCTCTTTCGTCTCTCAAACATGGTTCAGAATTACGAATCGTCACCTATAACCATCGTGTGTATAGTGCATTGATAATAAACAATGAATCATAGACAAAGGAAAATTAGAGTTAATTTTGCTTTAGATTATTATTTTGTGGTTTTCATAATTGCATCTTCACAAGTTATTTCAATGACTGTTTCACGTTTTAATGTGTAATATAATTACACGAAACTGAAGAGACTGAAATACTTTTTAGTGTTAAAAGAATTTCGTGTTAAGGAAAGAAAACATATACTCAACAAAATTAAGTTTCTTAGAGTTTATTTTATTTACACAAATAAGTATATTTTCATATATTTATTAAAAATCAATGAAATGAAAACATTCACAAGAACTTAGAGAAATTTAATACAAAATTTTCAATTTTTTTAAATAAAGCATTTATTGAGGTTTTAGAAAATAATATGATATTTTTCTTTTCGGTGTATTTTTTGGCATCAAATTTTCAATAAACTGTTCGATGTCGCTCATTTCGTTATACATTTCATCACTGGAACGTGTGTATCTAAATAACTGCTCATACTTATCCTAATGTTCCTCATTTCGGATGACGGAGGAACAGGAGTTCCATTATTCACTTCATTTTTGTCGTTGGAATCTGAATCGATGATATTTTTTGAGCTTTTATCACAAATTCCAAAATGTCTTTGTTTGTGCCTGGACCTATACATACATTATCATCATCTAATGTTGTAAATTAAATATTAAGTGTATTGATGGCGCTACAAGTCATGTGAGATGTATACGCGTTTTGGCTTGTAGAGTCAGAATCTTGTAATGTTAACCCGCGTGAATTTCCAAACTAATCCTCTTGGGTAACTTTGGGGCCAGCATTTATTCTATTTCACAGCCTCTTCGCGAAAAACACGAGATAGTTATATGCTAATTAATTCGACTATATAAAGTCTAGATTTCGTAAATGTTAGAGTGAGAGAGAGAAGGAGTTGCCTAGCTGTACGTAAGTATCGAAGGAAAATTATTTCAACAATCTTAGCGCGCATTTGATAGTATTTGATATTTATAAAGTAAAGTATTAGATTAATCATTAAAGGAATCAAAGGAATTGGATTTAGTACCGACCTGAGGTTAGCAAGAGTTCGTCTCTTTGTCAATTCTGATAGCTGAGATTACTTAGACGGGAATATTAGATTTGAATGTTGGATTTGAGTATTATATTTGAGTATCAGGATTAATCTAGGTATTAGAGAATCACTCCGAGGTTTCCACTTATAAATTGAACTTGTGCTTGTTAATTGTGTTTGTCTGTCTTAAATAAATATTTGTTACTATGGCTTTTGTTGGTGATGATATGTTTCCTCCTACACTTAGAGGCGCGTCGGGCAATGTGAGCTCAGTCCAAGATAGGACTAAGACACTACATGTTCTTTATGCTTAGTACTTGTCTTCCGTGTTGTCTGCAAAATAAACAAAATGCCAAAAGATGAACTGAATTATTGAACAGAGAATGAAAGATACATTGTAATTATAATAATCTACCTGACCATGGAATATAATAGCTAAGGAATTCTTCCGATTATACAATAGGAGATTCCAATTCGGCTGGTGTTTTCCGTACTTTGTTCATTTCCTGAAGGGAAATATTTTCATGTTATAAGGAAAAAAATGCATGATAATACATCACGTTTGTCGGGACCGTTGTATTCTTTCTTGTTCACCGATATTTCGTCTTAAGCATTTTCGAGGTTTAATGTATTTTATTGTAATTATAAAAAATCCTTTATATATATTGACGTTGATGAAAGTCCTTTTGCATAGTTTGCCATTTTTTTTTATTACCTATTTCAGTCAACAATTTCCTGGAATAGTCAAAGGGATCTTTCAATTGACGTTCTAATGAATCTTATGTAAGCAAAGGTCTGACTTATTGACTATGCAAACGTGTAGACAAGCAGCCAAACTGCGTGAAGTTTGACGAAATCACTTAGCTTTAAGAAAAAGAGCTCCCAGTAGAGTGAAATGTACAAAAAACACAAAGAATGATAAGTTGCGTTATCAACGTCAAAAAGAAGAAAAAATAGAATGTTCTTAATAATTTTAATAATCCCATTGCAGCTGGATAAAAGTGGTTTCATTGTTAATAACTAAAAGTGTACTAAAATATGATTTTTGCTAATTAACTTCTTTAATGAAGATTTTTTTTAAAATTCCAATACGAAGATCTTTTATTTTCACTTGTATAATTTCTTATTTTTAAATTGATATGAGGTAATAATGTAAGTAAATATTCAAAAATTTTAATGAAGGTTTCTGAGTTACGGGAATTTTATGAAAAAGGAACCTCTCTGAAATTCAAAATAAGCAAATCAAAAGTATTTGACTATATAGAAGCTTTCCTATTCAACACTTTACAAAAATCTCGACATTGGATGATAGATATTTTTTAAAAAAATCTAAAGTAGCAAAAAAAATTAAAAATTGTGTTTTAAAAAATATAGAATATTTAACTCAGATGCAAAAATTACTCAATAAAGTATTTATTTGTCAAATAAAATAATTCCTATATTTAAAAACAGTACTGAGTATCTTATTAAAAATATTCAGAGAATTTTAATACATTTATTTTTTTCTCTTATACGTAATGTAAGAATGCGCATAGGAAATTATAGTATACTACAAATAAATATTTAGTTGCTATGATTTCAATTGTTACAAAATAAATTTTCGTCGATACACGATTTTATTATAAGTACAAAACAAAGGCAAGATTACAATTCAATAACATTGCTTATGATTATCATTTGGATTTATGTATTCGTAACATATATAAATGCATATATTTGAATGAGATTTGTGAATCCATTAAATTAATCCCTTCTGTATAACGGATATATATAAGCGTATTATTTTATTTCGAATATTATGTGCTTCGTTTTCTATTATTTTGTAAAACGATAAAATAAAAGAAAACAACGCACACACATATCTCTTTGTTTGGAAAAATACAAAGTAACTAAGCAATGGAATGCATGATTTGTTTTTCCTTTCTTTCCATTTACAAGTTTATACAGTTTTGTATTTAGAACAAAATATCATAAAACGGATTAAGTAGCAAAACAATCTTTAAGAATAATTTTACGCACATATTTCAGGCAATGTAATCTTATTAGTAAGCATGAAATATAATCTTAAAAATATTATTTACAATGTATATCATTTTGTGAATCTTTGTCTGCTAGCTTGCATAGTTTAAACATCTGTAAAATATTGATTGTTATTAAAAAACATTTAATACTGTAAATGAGTAAAGATGTACTAAGTAATTATAATGAGTGATATATATTACTGCTATCTTTTGAAAATAACGCTCACATCGAATCTTTAAACTTTATTGTGCTTTTGACTCAATGGAAGATTAAAATAAAATAAGACTATTGTATAAGGAAGAAAATTTTATTTTTGCAAAAAATTTTTACAAAAATAATAACTCAAAAAAAAATTTTGTTATGTGACTTTGTCTTTTGCATTTATAATGCTTTAAACACTCGAATCCTAAGTATGTTTCTTCGGATAAATACATAATTTAATGAAAAATCATTTAATATTTTAATCAAATGATATTAGTTAAAGTTATCTCAAGGAATAATTTATTACGTGTTATATAGCAACGATTTAAAAATTTATATTTACTTATTTTCACTTCCTATTAGAAAAAAAGTATTATCAATTTTTTTTAAATATAATTTTTTATGAGCTGATGAGAGTATTAAAATATTAACAATTACGTTAATTAAACTAAAATTATATTTCCTAGTATGTATTCTATGAAAATTCTTCTTCTTAATCGAAGATTTTATTAAAGTACCACTCAGTCCTTACATTTTATATTAAATATAAAAATAATAGAATTTCATTTAAAATGTTTTCACTGTCTTTATTTATGATGCGCACATATCTAAAAATATTTTTTTTTTTTGCTTTAAAATGATGGCATATACATTTCATAACGATAAGAGAATTATTTATTTGAATAAAATAGCAAGGAAAAAAAATAAAAGTTTCCTTTTTCTAATATAGCAGATTTTTTCAATATGAATTAAATTTTTCCTCTAAAAAGTAATATATAATTTATTTTCTTTCTATGGTGAATTTTCAAAAATCTTACTTAAGACTTTTTCCGTACAATTTTAAAAAATAAAATTGAAACTCAGATTTTTGGATGATTAACACACCGTCATTACCATCATATTTTGATTTCATAACCAGACAAATCAATAGTCTAAAAATTTTTTTTAACTCATACCTCTAATAATATAAGAAGTATAATTATAAGAAGTAAATATATAAATTAATATAAATTAATATAATGTAAAAATTAATGTAAATATATTATTATAAATAATTAAAGGAAGTACTGCACAAAGTATAACCATGTGTGTGTATATATAAAGAAAATAATGTGTGTATGAAAATACTTTAGAAGCTGCGAAGCATTTGAAAACAAATCGAATTTATCTACCATATCCCTCTTGGCGGGATACAGACCAATTTAAAAAAATACATTATCCCTAACCCATACAACCTTCGCTCTCAAACTGCCTTATCTTGGATATAGCATCCAAATCCACGTCGGATTCCAGCTACCCAATCTGTTTATGCCTTCCTCTAACCCTCATTTCAAGAGAGAACTTCGACAGACAACTGCTGTTCATCTTAACCTCGGAAGTACGTCGTAAACCAAGTTTACGATGTAAGAGTGGTCACGTTTATTCAGAAAACTCGGGATTTGTAGCAGACGTCTAGACCAGTAACTGCCTTAAGCAAAACACTGGCCCTCCCTCTATTGCCTGCTTTATTAGCCATCACTGAAATAGTGAAGTGGAGCGTGTACTCCCCTGAGCAATGCACTTTGGAAAAAGAGTTCCGGCGCATCTAATCCATGGATTACCGTGAAGTGGTAATTAATTTCAATGGGTGAGTGAAGATACTGTTTTGAAATGATTGACCAGCCGAATCTGAAAGAGTTTATCGAGATAAGTGGTTCGTTGGCGGAATAAGATAGATGCTAGTTGGAAAAAGCAATATTCAGATTGTCTGGCGAAGATATTTATCGATTTCCTGTTACGTGCAAGGAGTAACGACGTATAATGAGATTTTCTTCGTAAGCAAGAGCTGGGCTACGGAATTTAATAGAAAACGTAAAAAGCGTATGTTTCTTTCAAAAGACTACCAAATATCATTAAAAATATTAGAAATAGATAGAACACATGTTTTTTTTATTTTATAAAAGGTTTTAATATATTTAAAATGAAGATCAGATCTCAATTTTATATTTACCGTAAAACGCACACCTTTAACACCAAACTTGTGATCGAAATGTAAAGGGTACGCGTTATAGTCTTGGCATAAAAACGATAGCTACAAAAATAAAAAAAAGAGATGAACGTTGGATTATTAGACTTCTCTATGTATAGGAATACTGTTTATTTAAAAGAATTGGCACTCCTTATATGAACTTCAAGGGTTGTAGTTCTAGAAGCATGCTATTTATTCAAATGCTGGGATAATACCTCGAATAATTGAATTAAAAAAATAAGAGAATATCATAATTACCCATTTCAGGTTTTCTCCTAAAAAGCTGGGTGTGCGTTATATGGCGAATGTACATTAAAATATCAAAAATGCTATTTAATTTGAAAGTGTAGGTGTGTTTTATACGCCGGATTTTAACGTAGTTACTTAATATTAATACACACCTCGGTATTAATATGGTCATTTGATTGGTTGATTTGAATAAGCATCGCTCTCTAAAATAGGACTTCTTAAAAATGTTGTAGTACCCCTTACTTTTTTTACATATAACACAAAGGACTGGAATCATTTCTCAAATTAATTTCATTCATCTTTTTCCGGACTCATATATTTAATCTTCATACATGTACAAAATATATTTTATTTGGAGTGGTTAATTACAGTCAAAGCAATTAACAAAACAAAATAATTCGATAAAATTACACATCAGTGCATTTGATATGCAGGAAGTTTCATGCACAATTTCTTTTAAAAAACTATTTGAATGAAACAGTTTATATATAAATTCAAAAATTTTCAGTTCGATTCCAGTCTCTTATTTCTAAATACTCATTAAAACTAAGTAGCTAAGGCTGTAAATGGAACCTTAAATCCGGCATATAACGCAAACCTTTAACATAAAAAATTACGGGGGCGAGAGTTATACGCCGAGTATAAAAATATAATAGCTTTAAAAGTAATAAAATGTATATGCATAAAAAAATTAGGCTTCTACATATTCTGAAACACTGTTTATTTAATAAAAATTGCATTCTTTATGAACTTAAAGGGTTGTAGTACTATAACTAAACTATTTTATCTAAAGCTTGGTATGATACCTCACAAAAATGAGTTCAAAACCTAAGAGCACTGCAAACGTACATTTCAGGTTTCATCGTAAGAAAACTGAATACGGGTAAACCTTATACGGCGAATATACCTTAAAATTAAAAGATACAGTTTGAAAGTATAGGTGCGCATTATCAGCCGGATTTTACGGTAATTTGTTAGATTCCTGTGTGTGAGGGAGTAAAAAATTCTGAACAGCAACATCTTCATCACTTGCTATTTATTGCCTTCCCAAACTTTCAATATTTGCAAACCAATTTTCATTCATAATTTTCATCACCCCCTTCCCCCTCGTACAATAACAATACATTGGATTTAATAATTGTATTTCATAATGTTTATTACTCTTCTTTCTAAATACGCTACAGGTGCAATTCAACTTATAAATTATTAAAATAAGTATTAAATTTTGTATATAATTTTTTACATGATTACAATTCCATGGGGTCACGTATAATTATCACATTATCGCAACATATTGAATGAACTACCCTAATTCAGTTATGTTCACAGATAAGTTTAAAATATAAGTACTTGAATGTACGATCCTCATAACTTTTTAAAGAGCCACCGCAAGCCATTTAATTTTAGGAATAGAAATAAAAATTTATGAAATTAATTTTCATCGTAGAATTGTGGTTTAAAATTAAGTAACTTATTTAAAAGGTCCAGTTCTATAATTGTAGAGAATGATGCTTCTTAAAGTAATCAAATACTGGAGTATATATATTTAAGACTTTTATTTTTATCTTGGTTTAATTATAACTTTATCTTTCCAGGTGTATCCCATTTCACGAAGGTCATAGAAAATACAAATGGCGATGTCATCTTCGATCAAGTAAGCTGTATTCTTTTCACCTTCGTAATCCTTTGCTTCATTCTTGAAATTTTAAAAAAATTGAACAAACTTTTCTGAAATTTTATATACACATTTTATTTACTTATATTAAACTCATTTTTTGTATTATAATTGGTTGAAATAATGATTTTTGTTTCATTTCTTTACGGTTTTATATTTTATAGTAATATTTATCTAACTATTTGATGATAAAAAATAAATTTTCTATAAGGGTAAATGAAAATTTATATCTCTGCTTGTTTCACGCATATTGAATATTTTTAGAAAAAAGTTGTTGTTAAATAAATAATATTGGTAAATAAATATGCAGTATCTAAGGAAATTTTGTTCGCAAATGATTATATTTATATGATTTTACATAAATTTTGAGAATAAACATTCTTTAAATCCCTTCAATAAATTATTCTAAGATTACATTATTAACGAGCAGATACAGTACATAGATTATAGTTTCTTCGCTAAAATAAAATATATGAAAAAAAGTATGTAGTACTATATTCTATGCAGTAACACACACATACACACACACTCATACACACAAACGATGTATGTTGAGTAATTACTAAAGGTTTTAGCATCCCTTTATAGCAAAATTTACCAGACAACAAACTGAATCTTACATATGAAGGTTGTTTAAAAAATGCCCGACCTATATTCCTAAAATATACTCTTACCCAGGCACAAAACTGTTACACTTATCTCCTTCAATGTTGTCCAATTGTAAGATGTCTCACGATTTTAACTAAAGAAAAAATGGCATTCCTCTTTTTTTTCTTCGGAGGTGAGACTCAGTTGGTAAATTGCAATTCTTAAGCTGTCTCTGCGTGTTTTTTTTCTTTCCTGTCTCTGGAAACTCCCACATTCAACAAAAAATTTAATTTTCTAATTTTGTCAAAAATAATATCCGACAGATTTTCCTAACTTTCTCATTCATTGGCAGTATACTGTTGATTTAGAGCTTCCACAAGCAGAGGGAAATATTACTTTTGTGTATTAGAATTACCTTCATACTTACAGCAAACCACGATTATATCGATTCATTTTTTACTTATTTTTTTTACTTTACTGATTTACTATATTCATTAAAATTAGGGTTGGACATCTATTGAACCCACCTCGCATATGTGCGTGTATCATAATACGATTAATTCAATAACTTCACATAAGAGAAAAAAATAATCATTTTAGGTAAGAAAATAAATTTCCTCTAAATTAAAAATGGCTATCAATAAAAAACGAAGAATGAAATATATAAGTAATCACTCTTAAATTAAATTCGGTTTTGATATTTTGAATATTATTACAGGTATTTTCAGATTCCTTAACCAAGCATCATAAATTTAAATTTTTTCAGATCTGTAAAACATATCAAGTAATAACACCCATAATGTTACCCTACGTTCCTTAATGTCCATTAACTTCGCTAACTTTAATATTCTTTGCAGAAAAATAACGGTCATCGTTAAATTTAAAGTAATGTTATGAAAGTAATCAGACATAAGACCATTAATCATCAATGAAATCCCGAGAATCCTGCCTTGTTCCCCTCCCCTTATATGTGATTATTACACAAGATATCTCTTGACTGTTTGATGAATGTATAAATAATTCGCAACTCATCACGGATTGGATATAATAGATTCTACGGCATATCTGAAGATTTATGATGGATTTTAGTGCTCTGTTTAAGTTGCATAGTTTGTAGTAATTACGATATACTGGAATGAAACATTGCAGTGTTTTACAGAAATGATATTCAACAAATGTATCTACAAGCTGAAATAATAGAGGCGAGTAATCCAATGTCAAACATGAAAGATATCTTCTAGATATTTCGCAATCAATTGAGTGTATTCCTATTATATAAACTGTTGCTCAAAGTTAAGAGATTCTTTATCTGTTGGTTATCTGTTATCCTGGCAGATTTTTATGCAGTTTGATAGGCTTAAATATAATGTAAATAAATAACCTCTTTTAACAGTTATAATACAAACGCATGATCGTGCTAAACATTCCTCGGAATCTGTATGAAGGAAACAGCAGTTCCTGAATAGAGCAAATACATATATATATGGATATGTATATATTAATACAGGGAATGATACTCTCTTACAGATATACAGGCTTCGCTCCATGATAACAGGAAATAAGGAAACAAGGAAAATCATCAGTTCATGTGGCAGTTAATTACACTTGTTCAGAAACTTTGTTTTTCAGAGGTTTTATTGGTTCTCAGGTGTGTTGCAATAGTATGTGGGTAGAAGGACTAAAATAAACTAAAAAATAATTTCAATTTTACAACTTAGACCTACTGACCAAAAATATGAAGATTTTCCAAAAAAAATAACAATTGAATTTTGTCTGAAGTTAAACAACAACAAAATTTCATGATGGAAAAGTTAATCACCTATATCAGGGATGGCGAACCAGTGGCACGCGTGCCATTGATGGCACGCGACACAATATTTTGGGCACTCTACCGATCAAAATTGTTTACATTTTAATTCAAAATAACAAAGTTCAGTATGAAGTAATACGAACAAACGTGAGTGATACGTTGCAGTTTTCTCAGCGATTTTCTCAGTTCTAATTACCGGAAACGCTCAAGTTTTTTACGTTCACCTGATATGAGACTTCAATTAATAAACTGAACTTGTCCGTATTCGATTGGCTGGAAATTGAAAAATTTGAAATGCAACTGATTGATTTGCAGTTTAGTTCAATATGGATTCAAACATTTTTTAAAAAACGGAGAAAGTTGAAATTGATTGAAACATAAATATTAACAAGCAATATAAGTAAAAATGCTGGTCATGAAATTTTGGAATCATGGAATTGGTTTCCAGACGCATTTAACAGTTTGAAAAAACTGGAACATGCTATTTTAACCATATTTTCATCTATCTACACCTGTAAGTCATTATTTTCAGAGATGAATAACATTAAAGATTCGCTTAAAAACCGTTTGGCAGATGACTCCAATTCAGCATGTCTTCTGCTAAAAGTAACATCTTACAATTCTTATATATGTTATTTTTCATCAAATCTGCAACAGCACACTCACTCTAATGTTACTTTAATTTCAGTTACGCGTATAACTAAAACATTTACTACTATGAAGTACAAAATGCAGTTTTTCGTATTAAATAAAGAGTTGGGAGTTGTTAGTATTATTTAGTTGTATTATTTTCCCAATAAATCGCCAGTCAAAATAATTTGAGGCCACATCTATACCTCATTAAATATTTTTATAGAAAAAGTGGCACGCTGATCCATAAATGTTCACCACCCTGACCTAGATATTATGAAAAAAAACCTCCAGGTTTTAAAATAAAGTGTTTTTCTGTCATTTCTAATTTTTAGTAAAACAATGCGTGACTAAACGAAGCAGATATTAACTCTAGATCTTCACTAAAGAGTCTTATAAGAATGAGAAAACAAATATGCTTGGACACGTTATACAAAAAGAAGACTCAATATATGAAATGGGTACATTTTAAGAGTAAAAAGATACATCCAATGATGAATACCGGGTTCGAGTGTGTGTGGTGTTATCAAGTAATAATCATAATAATATCCTGGAGTCCTAGAATGTCTTTCCTAGTTTTATTGGTGAAATCCTTAACAAATTAAAGCATTACATCAATTAGACTGAAACTATCAAGAGAAAAAAAGCTAGTAAACATAGACAAATCAGTACGCCGAAGCCAAGAACTACAAGTAAAACAACTTCACATCGTTATGCTGAAGCCAAGTTAAGATTCCAACTGAGACAGAAACGGTTACAGTTAATTTCTATCGATATAGACCACGTGGGTTCAGAGCGGGGTGTCAACTAGGCTCCACCTACTCAGACCACCCGGATTCTAATTTACAACATCCTGCCCCCGGATGAACCAGTGGGTTCATAAAAAAATGTTCATGGTATTCAAGCAATTAAATTTTAAAATTAAGTATTTCTTGACTTCTAGCACCATTAAATTTTAAAAAAATACATACAAATTTAAAACTATATATACATTGAAAATACAAAATAGTTCAAAACACAATCTTCATGAATCATTCTAGCTATAGCAACAACATTTAAGAGCAAAATACTAGACTGCACAAGTAATTAACAGTATATACTGTTTGGCATCACTGTCTTTGACAAATAACGGTCCTGCAAAATAAATCCCTACAACTGAAAAGGGAGGTGATTCTGTTACACGGACGTCTGGAAGATAACTTGATTTCCTGGATTAGAGTTAAATCTCTTACAAATAATGCATTTTTTCAGGAGAGATTTTATAGTCTGACGTGCTTTCAAAATCCAGTATTTCTCTCTCACCTGAATTAATGTGTGAGATACACCAGAATGAAATACTCTTTTATGTGACTCCCAAATTAACAATTCAGTTAACCTAGACTTGGAAGGGAGAATAATAGGATGTTTCTCATTCGCTGATAAAGAAGTAGTTTTTCCTAGTCTTCTTGTGACTCGCAGAACACCGTTGTCATCAAGGAAGGGGTTCAAACACAATAACTTGGAATCTTTTTGTGTAAAGGTTTATCACTTTTCAAGCAAGTAATTTCACTGGAGTAAAAATCATTTTGAGTTACTTTCATCCAAAATATTTCTGCATTGAAGAGTTCCTCCGATGCAAGAGGACCTTTTTCGAAGTCTTTCCTTCTAAGTGCGTTCACAAAACGAAAAATATAAGCCGTAACTCTTAGCAGTTTAAGCACACTACTATATTTATCTGGATCGATAATTTTCTCGCGAGTAATTGTTAAGTTGACAATAAGACTGGATTTCAACTCAACAGTTTCAGAATCTATTGATTCAAATCCTTTTAAGTTCGGCCAAAGATATTCAGAGTCTCTCTTTTAACCATTCAGGACTGTGCCACAATTTTTCGGAATTTATAAGATCACTGCTAGTTATGCCTCTAGTCAATAAGTCAGTCGGGGTTTGTTTACCACTGCAATGACTCCAAGATACAGGCTCTGTGTTTTCTTTAATTTCCAAGATTCTATTGGAAACGAAAGGTTTAAATTTGGATGCCGAGCCCTTAATCCAATATAGCACAATCGTCGAGTCACCTCCACAGTATTATTCTATTAATATCCTTGAAAATTCTCTTAAGATATTTCACTAATCTAGCAGCGACTACAGCACCCATAAACTCTAGCCTAGAAAGAGTTATCTTTTTAATAGGGGCTACTCTAGATTTAGAAATAACGAATCTAGTATTAAAATTGTTATCAGAAATTTTATATCTTAAGTAGGCCACAGCTCCAAAAGATTTAGGTGAAGCATCCGAAAACACATGTAACTGTAATTCATTTATATTAATTAAACTTGTGGGGGAATAATAATATCGCGGAATCTCTAAATTTTGCAAATGTTCAATTTCTTTACACTTTTCTATAACGCCTTGCTTTTTATGTTTTTTCATAACCAAATTATACCTTTCAAATAATAACTCATCCTTATTAAATCCCAAAATGAATCGTTTTTCTGTAACCTCAAAGTTACTACCTAAATGTTCTTGTATACCGTTTGTCTTTAATTGCAAAGGCACCTCACAACGCCCATTTTCTTTCTTTATTTCTTTTCCAAAATCGTTTAAACTATTCCTTGTCCCATAACCCCTCGTCGATTCATCCCCCAACAAGAAAGTTTGCACCTCCCACAAGCGCTTCCAATCGTTCTGGACCTCCGTGCAAGAAATGTAGCTAACAGATGCATGTTTCACTTTTCGAGGGTCAGCAAGTTGACCTATTAATGTTTCTCCGAAAAGGGTGGGGAGCCTAAACAAATTCTTGTTTATTTTTGTAGGCTCTCCTGTTATAGAATTAACCAAGAAATTCGCGCTAAGTAAAATATTTATGGGACCTTTTTGGAAAGAATCTGCCATTTGACAGCCAGATGGAATCAAGTTACGTAACAGCTTCGGGGTCGAATCCGAATAAATCTCAGCCCCCGTGATTTCGTCTGTCACTAGAGCCTCGATGTTTAGGGATTGAAAGGGGGGAAATCTACTCGTTAAAGTTAGATTTACAACCTCGAATGTTTTCTCGAGAGGCTTTCGATTGGAAAAAGTATAGATTAACAGCGTTTCTTGTCTTACTGGTTTCAAATTTAACGCATTTTTTAAATCATTTCGTATAAAAGATTTCTGCGATCCAGAATCTAATAAAAGCCTAGCTATAACTTTATTACAACCATTAATTAGTTGAACTTCAGCTGTTTGTAGTAATGTCGCATAATTTTCAGGTGAATATTGAGGGTTCAAAACAGAAGACATTACTACTTCCTTTACCCGAGTTTCCGTTTCAGGTTCCTTTACGTTATCTACTTCGGGAATTTCTGTTTTATTATTTCGAAGTGGAGTTTTAATTTTAGTTTTAGGGCAAAACAGCGAATTGTGATTTCACCTCTGGCATGTTTCACATGGTGTAATTTTTACCTTGCATTGTGAAATTAGATGCTTATAAGTCATGCACCGATAACATCTACCCTCTTTCTTTAATTTATAGCGTTTTTCTTCACTAGAAAATATTTGGCATCCAATTGAAGTGTGTGTATCAAACAATGCAAAATATTGTGTGTGAATTACAAAATATGCAAACATTTCTAATAACCGTAGTTAAAGCGGAAGATGAAGGAAAATTATTTTCGAGTTTAGGTTGTTGTGGCTGATACGATAAATTTCTCGGAAGATATCTAGAGTTTTCTGGGATTTTCTGTGAATGCCCTAGTGTTTGCAGATTCGCGAGATTCAATTTCAAATTTAATGAATTTCATTAATTCCTTAACATCCCCAATATTTTTTGAATATTTTTGACGATGAAACTCAACAACTAAATCATGCGGAAGTTGCTTAAGCAATATTGGAATTAACAAATGCACGTAATTTCCCGATGCGACTCCCATAGAGTATAAATTTCTTATGCTAATTTCACTTTCATCATGCAATTTTCTTAATCCTTTTAGATTAAAGGAAGATTTAACTGGTTCAATCACTAAAAGCTTATTCATGAAACAACTAATTAAGTGGTTCTGTCTACCATATCTGTCTTTCAAAAGATTCAAACATGATTTATAGTTATCTTCGGTAAGGGCAAAACCGGAGACAATTTTAGGAGCTTCACCAGATAAAAAAGATTTTAAATAAATAAATTTATCAACATTATTTAAGGATTCATTAGCATCAATTACATTCGTGGAGCAATTGATAAATTCAAGATAAGTGCTGGAATCGCCACTAAAATTAGGAATTTGAAGCTTTGGCAAATTAAGAGACAATGCAAGATTATTAGTCCTTACATAAGACTCATTTGCATCTTTAAAATTTACAGCTAGTTGGCTTAGGTTCTTTTTATTTATTTTATTTTTAATTTTATATTTGACTTCATTTATATTCTCTTGATATTCAAGAGAACCTTCTATTTCTGCTTTAAATAATTCTTCATCCGAGAGTAAATTTTCTACTTCTTTATTAGGAGTTTGAAGCACTATTTGCTTAGCATCTAAATTAAGCAAATATTCAAAAAGTTGTTCTTGGTTAGTTTCGTTCTGTTCATCGAAATTTTCCAAGAACGATTTCACTTTATTCACAAACTTTGTAGAAGCAGAACGAACAACTTTTCTTTTTGCTCTAACTTTATCAATAGCTTCCATTTTTAAATAAAACAAAAACTACAGTACCTTTCAAAGTCCGCGAACACGGTAATCCAATAATAATCCAAACTGTTTAGCACAAACACAAAACACCGCACACACAATTATATAGCCAAGATGATTCCCGGGTTTCGGCACCAATGCATTGTGAAATTAGATGCTTATAAGTTTTTTTTTTTTAAAACATTTATAAACCCCGTGCACCACCGAACGTATAACACGGAGGTAAACAACACAGACAGAAGAAAGGATTACAACACAAACATCCATGCCTTCTCCGGGATTCGAACCCAGTCCCTGCGGCACCGCAGTCAGCTTCACTGACCACTATACCGGATGGGCGGCTGCTTATAAGTTTGAATTAATTTTAATTCAAAGAATTAAAATTAAACCTTTCAACTTGACTTTCTTATTTTCCAAATTTCACACTCTCCCACAAGATTGAAAAAGTTTCGGTTGCAGAGCTATGATAGTTTACATGTATATTGTACTTGTAGATCTGTATATATATATATGCTTCAATTTCTTTTTTTTCTTTTTTTTTAATGGGATCAGTAAACTTTATTTTCTAATATGATGAGTAAGGAAAAAATAGTAATTTTCTCAAATGTTTTCATTTCTTTTAATTTTAAAAAATACGTAAATGTAAAATTGATCTAAAATTTGTTGTATGCAGCATACAGGCATTCCTTAGTTTTAATTTTATATAAAAATGTAAAATCTATTCTTGCAAAAGTTATCTTGTGGGTAACAGAACGAAATCTAATTAGTTTTTTATTATTTTTGTGTTCCTACTTTATGCAGTTTTAAAAAAAATACAATAAAGGACAATTCCAAAAAAGGACGAAATAAGGGACAATTTTCATTTCCTAATATTACTTGTGGGAGAGGCGTAAAATGATTTTGATTTCAATTCAAGGCGGGAAATCCCAAGGCAAAAATTTTCAAGGTAGTAGGATTAGTTGCGTAAAAATATTCATAAACACACAAAAAAATTGTGGTTTTTAAAAGGACGTGTAAATAGCGACGAATTCAGTTTAAAGAATGGAATTTTTATCTTCGTCACATAGCATGCGAGACTGACCGTGTTTGCGCAAAAACGTCGAATGTGTGAGATACGACGCTGACCAAGGTAGCGCTATTCCGAACATAAAAGTCAGTTGAGAGAAACTGTTCACCCATCAAAGGAAGATTTACCAACCACAGATTGTATCATTGTATTTACAGTAATTTATAAATGAACTCTATGACCTTGATATTTTGTTTCGTTTTACGTGTATGTAATTTATATATTCAGTTATACCGACTTACTCTACCCCTACTTACGCGAGCTTGGAGTTACGCAGGTGGTTTTCAAATTTCATCAGTCTTTTTTTTCCATGGCATCACGGAATTAGTTCTTGATTCTGATGTAATCGGTAATATAATTGAATTGTTGTCAATCTTCCCAGGCAAATAAATTTAGAAATGGATAGTGATGACGTTCAAGAACTACTGTGGACTCTCACAATCAGAAACTTCCAAATGATGAGCTCATAGATATACATGAGCACGAGCAAGACATTGAAGAATTTGAGTGTTAGAGATTTGAGTTAAATGAGGAGTTTGAGTGACGGTTTGGAATTTAGCAGAGGGTTTCAGAGTTGGTTTAAAAATGAGCTATAAATTTTATAGAGTTACAATTTTACAGGCAGACTATTTTGTTTGATTTTTTGTCACTCTACATCAAAATAACTTTGGTCTGCGATTTTATATTAGTGTTATCGGATTTTTTTCAACATTTATCTTTTAAATTATTATTTTATTTCATCTTTAGCTCCGACTAAAAATAGTTTATGTGTATTTATTTGCAAAATAATACTCGGACATACTCGAGTTCAACTTAGGTGGTTATCCATTCGGTCTCACCTGAACCTCGTGGGGTATCACTGTATTTAATTTCATTAAAAATACACTCATGTCACTACACTTCGTTTTTCCTCAAAAGAAAGAAATTGTTGAATTTCTAACAATAATATTAATAATTGAAACTTACAATTTAAAAATTTTAATTATCATTAATAACACTAATATATAACATTAGAAGTGAAGAAAATTATTTTTCAATAAATACCCTCATATATATATATATATCTTATATAGGGTTAATGAATAGATTGAAGCTGTAACATATAAAATCAATGCACTAATAGAGTCAAGCTGAAACATTCCCGGTTCGTCAGGCTTACTTTCACATTTCAGTAGCAAAAGCATGGATAGTTAATTAGGAAAAGAATTTTAATTAAATGATGTAAAAGTTACCTCATTTCATTTTTATTAAGCAATTAATATTCTACGCTCTTTTAGGAATTTCAGTTAAGTGTTTGCCTGTGAAGGCACACAAGTTAAATGTGTGTAAGAAGAAAAAAAAATCTTCATTTGTGAAAAATATTGAAGATTTATTTTTAAGTAATTAAAAGATCAGTTAAGATTAAGATTTTCTAATTATTTTACTCATTTTCAATAGATTTATTTTAGAAATTTCAATGTATTGCTAATGAAATTTCCTTAATTATGTTTCTTTAAATAAGTACTATAACTTTGTTTACAAAATAAACACTTAAATGGATGAATGGAAACATATACAGTGAATAATGTTAGTAAGCAGTATTTTTATTTTCAAAATTCTCTAAATGAGTGGTCCTCCTTTTTTTAAATACAGCCATAGTAATTTTATAAGGAAGATTATTACGTTATTTCTATATAGTTCTGAATAACAATATCATTTCTATTCTCGAGAATTTGACTCAGTAAAGAAAAAAAATAAATGGATGCATATTTTAATAGCTCATATATTGTACCTTTCATAAGCTCAACTGAAATCTATAATACTTTACACTTAAGAGCCAGAAAAACTGGTACACCAATCTAATATCGTGTAGAGCCCCACGAACACACAGAAATGCCGCAACAAAACGTTGCATAGATTTAACTAATTTATGAAGATATTCTGTTGACAGTTCACACCATGGATCTTGCAGGGACATCCCCAAGGTCATGGGAATGCTAGGTGGTAAAAATTTCTTAATGACAGCACGTTGTAAAGCATCATCCTATATATGCTCGTTGATGCTTCTGTCTGGGGAATTAGGTGGCCAAGAGAGGGTACAAAAATCAGAAGAATGCTTCTAGAGACACTCGTTACCTATTGTAGACATGTTGGGTGGTGCATTATCCTGTTGGAGTTGTTTACGTTTATCAGAATAAACACATGGAATGAATTGATGCAAGTAGCCATAAAAGAAGTTAACGAACCTCACGAGACTGTCATGGTTGAGTCTATACGTATCAATTCTCCCATTTCATGCCAACTGCACTTGCCCATGCCATCACAGATCCTCCATCAGCTTGACCAATT
>BMAO01024613.1:0-10822 GCA_019973975.1 Trichonephila clavata
CTGTCTAGTAAACAGGAGATCACGAGTTCGAATCTCGTCGGTGCCTTAGGAGAAAGTTTTCTTTTTAAATGTGGTACGGCCGTATTAATCCCTCTTAGCCTGCTTCCGTTGTGTTTAAAGGAGTCTTGTTTCCAACGTTAAGCATGGAATCTGAATCAACCCAGGAGAAGTGAATTCGTTTTGCTGTATTATTTTATTAAAATACAGAAGACTTTTCAATTACTTATGGAACAAAGTGTCTTCAATTAGGATAATTATATTCAATACATAACAGATGTTCGTGGGCGCCGTGGCTTAGTTGGTTAAAGCGCCTGTCTAGTAAACAGGAGATCACGAGTTCGAATCTCGTCGGTGCCTTAGGAGAAAGTTTTTTTTTTAAATGTGTACGGGCCGTATTAATCCCTCTTAGCCTGCTTCCGTTGTGTTTAAAGGAGTCTTGTTTCCAACGTTAAGCATGGAATCTGAATCAATCCAGGAGGTGAATTCGGTTTTGCTGTATTATTTTATTAAAATATTATTAACTTTAATTAAAATATTATTTATTAATTAATTAACTTTTCAATTACTTATGGAACCAATTCTTTTCAATTAGGATAATTATATTTAATACATCTCAGCGGTTCGTGGGCGCGTTGGCTTAGTTGGATAAAGCACATGTCTAGTAAACAGGAGATCACGAGTTCGAATCTCGTCGGTGCCTTAGGAGAAAGTTGTTCTTTTTAAATGTGGTACGGCCGTATTAATCCCTCTTAGCCTGCTTCCGTTGTGTTTAAAGGAGTCTTGTTTCCAACGTTAAGCATGGTATCTGAATCAACCCAGGAGAAGGTGAATTAGTTTTGCTGTATTATTTTAGTAAAATACAAAAGACCTTTCAATTACTTATGGAACAAAGTGTCTTCAATTAGGATAATTATATTCAATACATAACAGAGGTTCGTGGGCGCCGTGGCTTAGTTGGTTAAAGCGCCTGTCTAGTAAACAGGAGATCACGAGTTCGAATCTCGTCGGTGCCTTAGGAGAAAGTTGTTCTTTTTAAATGTGGTACGGCCGTATTAATCCCTCTTAGCCTGCTTCCGTTGTGTTTAAAGGAGTCTTGTTTCCAACGTTAAGCATGGTATCTGAATCAACCCAGGAGAAGGTGAATTCGTTTTGCTGTATTATTTTATTAAAATACAAAAGACTTTTCAATTACTTATGGAACAAAGTGTCTTCAATTAGGATAATTATATTCAATACATAACAGAGGTTCGTGGGCGCCGTGGCTTAGTTGGTTAAAGCGCCTGTCTAGTAAACAGGAGATCACGAGTTCGAATCTCGTCGGTGCCTTAGGAGGAAGTTGTTCTTTTTAAATGTGATACGGCCGTATTAATCCCTCTTAGCCTGCTTCCGTTGTGTTTAAAGGAGTCTTGTTTCCAACGTTAAGCATGGAATCTGAATCAACCCAGGAGAAGGTGAATTCGTTTTGCTGTATTATTTTATTAAAATACAAAAGACCTTTCAATTACTTATGGAACAAAGTGTCTTCAATTAGGATAATTATATTCAATACATAACAGAGGTTCGTGGGCGCCGTGGCTTAGTTGGTTAAAGCGCCTGTCTAGTAAACAGGAGATCACGAGTTCGAATCTCGTCGGTGCCTTAGGAGAAAGTTGTTCTTTTTAAATCTGGTACGGCCGTATTAATCCCTCTTAGCCTGCTTCCGTTGTGTTTAAAGGAGTCTTGTTTCCAACGTTAAGCATGGTATCTGAATCAACCAGGAGAAGGTGAATTCGTTTTGCTGTATTATTTTATTAAAATACAAAAGACTTTCAATTACTTATGGAACCAATGTCTTTCAATTAGGATAATTATATTCAATACATACAGAGGTTCGTGGGCGCCGTGGCTTAGTTGGTTAAAGCGCCTGTCTAGTAAACAGGAGATCACGAGTTCGAATCTCGTCGGTGCCTTAGGAGAAAGTTGTTCTTTTTAAATGTGTACGGCCGTATTAATCCCTCTTAGCCTGCTTCCGTTGTGTTTAAAGGAGTCTTGTTTCCAACGTTAAGCATGGAATCTGAATCAACCCAGGAGAAGGTGAATTCGTTTTGCTGTATTATTTTATTAAAATACAAAAGACTTTTCAATTACTTATGGAACAAAGTGTCTTCAATTAGGATAATTATATTCAATACATAACAGAGGTTCGTGGGCGCCGTGGCTTAGTTGGTTAAAGCGCCTGTCTAGTAAACAGGAGATCACGAGTTCGAATCTCGTCGGTGCCTTAGGAGGAAGTTTTTCTTTTTAAATGTGATACGGGCCGTATTAATCCTCTTAGCCTGGTTCCGGTGTGTTTAAAGGAGTCTTGTTTCCAACGTTAAGCATGGAATCTGAATCAATCCAGGAGGTGAATTCGTTTTGCTGTATTATTTTATTAAAATACAAAAGACTTTTCAATTACTTATGGAACAATTCTTTCAATTAGGATAATTATATTTAATACATCTCAGCGGTTCGTGGGCGCGTTGGCTTAGTTGGATAAAGCGCATGTCTAGTAAACAGGAGATCACGAGTTCGAATCTCGTCGGTGCCTTAGGAGAAAGTTGTTCTTTTTAAATGTGATACGGCCATATTAATCCCTCTTATCTCTTCCATTGTGTTTAAAGGAGTCTTGTTTCCAACGTTAAGCATGGAATCTGAATCAACCCAGGAGAAGGTGAATTCGTTTTGCTGTATTATTTTATTAAAATACAGAAGACTTTCAATTACTTATGGAACAAAGTGTCTTCAATTAGGATAATTATATTCAATACATAACAGAGGTTCGTGGGCGCCGTGGCTTAGTTGGTTAAAGCGCCTGTCTAGTAAACAGGAGATCACGAGTTCGAATCTCGTCGGTGCCTTAGGATGAAATTTTTCTTTTTAAATGTGATACGGGCCGTATTAATCCCTCTTAGCCTGGTGCCGTGTGTTTAAAGGAACTTGTTTCCAACGTTAAGCATGGAATCTGAATCATTCCAGGAGGTGAATTCGGTTTTGCTGTATTATTTTATTAAAATATAAAAGACTTTTCAATTACTTATGGAACCAATTCTTTTCAATTAGGATAATTATATTTAATACATCTCAGCGGTTCGTGGGCGCGTTGGCTTAGTTGGATAAAGCACATGTCTAGTAAACAGGAGATCACGAGTTCGAATCTCGTCGGTGCTTAGGAGAAGTTGTTCTTTTTAAATGTGTACGGCCGTATTAATCCCTCTTAGCCTGCTTCCGTTGTGTTTAAAGGAGTCTTGTTTCCAACGTTAAGCATGGAATCTGAATCAACCCAGGAGAAGGTGAATTCGTTTTGCTGTATTATTTTATTAAAATACTAAAGACCTTTCAATTACTTATGGAACAAAGTGTCTTCAATTAGGATAATTATATTCAATACATAACAGAGGTTCGTGGGCGCCGTGGCTTAGTTGGTTAAAGCGCCTGTCTAGTAAACAGGAGATCACGAGTTCGAATCTCGTCGGTGCCTTAGGAGGAAATTTTTCTTTTTAAATGTGATACGGGGGGGGCCGTTTCACGCAATCTTAGCCTGGTGCCGGTGAGTTTAAAGGAACCTTGCTTCCAACGTTAAGCATGGAATCTGAATCAATCCAGGAGGTGAATTCGGTTTTGCTGTATTATTTTATTAAATATATAAAAGACTTTTCAATTACTTATGGAACCAATTCTTTTCAATTAGGATAATTATATTTAATACATCTCAGCGGTTCGTGGGCGCGTTGGCTTAGTTGGATAAAGCACATGTCTAGTAAACAGGAGATCACGAGTTCGAATCTCGTCGGTGCCTTAGGAGAAAGTTGTTCTTTTTAAATGTGATACGGCCGTATTAATCCCTCTTAGCCTGCTTCCGTTGTGTTTAAAGGAGTCTTGTTTCCAACGTTAAGCATGGAATCTGAATCAACCCAGGAGAAGGTGAATTCGTTTTGCTGTATTATTTTATTAAAATACAGAAGACTTTTCAATTACTTATGGAACAAAGTGTCTTCAATTAGGATAATTATATTCAATACATAACAGAGGTTCGTGGGCGCCGTGGCTTAGTTGGTTAAAGCGCCTGTCTAGTAAACAGGAGATCACGAGTTCGAATCTCGTCGGTGCCTTAGGAGAAAGTTGTTCTTTTTAAATGTGGTACGGGCCGTATTAATCCCTCTTAGCCTGCTTCCGTTGTGTTTAAAGGAGTCTTGTTTCCAACGTTAAGCATGGAATCTGAATCAATCCAGGAGGTGAATTCGGTTTTGCTGTATTATTTTATTAAAATATAAAAGACTTTTCAATTACTTATGGAACAATTCTTTTCAATTAGGATAATTATATTTAATACATCTCAGCGGTTCGTGGGCGCGTGGCTTAGTTGGATAAAGCACATGTCTAGTAAACAGGAGATCACGAGTTCGAATCTCGTCGGTGCCTTAGGAGAAAGTTGTTCTTTTTAAATGTGGTACGGCCGTATTAATCCCTCTTAGCCTGCTTCCGTTGTGTTTAAAGGAGTCTTGTTTCCAACGTTAAGCATGGAATCTGAATCAACCCAGGAGAAGGTGAATTCGTTTTGCTGTATTATTTTATTAAAATACAAAAGACTTTTCAATTACTTATGGAACAAAGTGTCTTCAATTAGGATAATTATATTCAATACATAACAGAGGTTCGTGGGCGCCGTGGCTTAGTTGGTTAAAGCGCCTGTCTAGTAAACAGGAGATCACGAGTTCGAATCTCGTCGGTGCCTTAGGAGAAAGTTGTTCTTTTTAAATGTGGTACGGCCGTATTAATCCCTCTTAGCCTGCTTCCGTTGTGTTTAAAGGAGTCTTGTTTCCAACGTTAAGCATGGAATCTGAATCAACCAGGAGAAGGTGAATTCGTTTTGCTGTATTATTTTATTAAAATACAAAAGACTTTTCAATTACTTATGGAACAAGTGTCTTCAATTAGGATAATTATATTCAATACATAACAGAGGTTCGTGGGCGCCGTGGCTTAGTTGGTTAAAGCGCCTGTCTAGTAAACAGGAGATCACGAGTTCGAATCTCGTCGGTGCCTTAGGAGAAAGTTGTTCTTTTTAAATGTGGTACGGCCGTATTAATCCCTCTTAGCCTGCTTCCGTTGTGTTTAAAGGAGTCTTGTTTCCAACGTTAAGCATGGAATCTGAATCAACCCAGGAGAGGTGAATTCGTTTTGCTGTATTATTTTATTAAAATACAAAAGACTTTTCAATTACTTATGGAACAAAGTGTCTTCAATTAGGATAATTATATTCAATACATAACAGAGGTTCGTGGGCGCCGTGGCTTAGTTGGTTAAAGCGCCTGTCTAGTAAACAGGAGATCACGAGTTCGAATCTCGTCGGTGCCTTAGGAGAAAGTTGTTCTTTTTAAATGTGATACGGCCGTATTAATCCCTCTTAGCCTGCTTCCGTTGTGTTTAAAGGAGTCTTGTTTCCAACGTTAAGCATGGAATCTGAATCAACCAGGAGAGGTGAATTCGTTTTGCTGTATTATTTTATTAAAATACAAAAGACTTTTCAATTACTTATGGAACAATTCTTTTCAATTAGGATAATTATATTTAATACATTCAGAGGTTCGTGGGCGCGTGGCTTAGTTGGTTAAAGCGCCTGTCTAGTAAACAGGAGATCACGAGTTCGAATCTCGTCGGTGCCTTAGGAGAAAGTTGTTCTTTTTAAATGTGGTACGGCCGTATTAATCCCTCTTAGCCTGCTTCCGTTGTGTTTAAAGGAGTCTTGTTTCCAACGTTAAGCATGGAATCTGAATCAACCCAGGAGAAGGTGAATTCGTTTTGCTGTATTATTTTATTAAAATACAAAAGACTTTTCAATTACTTATGGAACAAAGTGTCTTCAATTAGGATAATTATATTCAATACATAACAGAGGTTCGTGGGCGCGTGGCTTAGTTGGTTAAAGCGCCTGTCTAGTAAACAGGAGATCACGAGTTCGAATCTCGTCGGTGCCTTAGGAGAAAGTTGTTCTTTTTAAATGTGGTACGGCCGTATTAATCCCTCTTAGCCTGCTTCCGTTGTGTTTAAAGGAGTCTTGTTTCCAACGTTAAGCATGGAATCTGAATCAACCAGGAGAGGTGAATTCGTTTTGCTGTATTATTTTATTAAAATACAGAAGACTTTTCAATTACTTATGGAACAAAGTGTCTTCAATTAGGATAATTATATTCAATACATAACAGAGGTTCGTGGGCGCCGTGGCTTAGTTGGTTAAAGCGCCTGTCTAGTAAACAGGAGATCACGAGTTCGAATCTCGTCGGTGCCTTAGGAGGAAATTTTTCTTTTTAAATGTGATACGGGCCGTATTTCACGCATCTTAGCCTGTGCCGGTGAGTTTAAAGGAGCTTGTTTCCAACGTTAAGCATGGAATCTGAATCAATCCAGGAGGTGAATTCGTTTTGCTGTATTATTTTATTAAAATATAAAAGACTTTTCAATTACTTATGGAACCAATTCTTTCAATTAGGATAATTATATTAATACATCTCAGCGGTTCGTGGGCGCCGTGGCTTAGTTGGTTAAAGCACTGTCTAGTAAACAGGAGATCACGAGTTCGAATCTCGTCGGTGCCTTAGGAGAAAGTTGTTCTTTTTAAATGTGGTACGGCCGTATTAATCCCTCTTAGCCTGCTTCCGTTGTGTTTAAAGGAGTCTTGTTTCCAACGTTAAGCATGGAATCTGAATCAACCCAGGAGAAGGTGAATTCGTTTTACTGTATTATTTTATTAAAATACAGAAGACTTTTCAATTACTTATGGAACATAGTGTCTTCAATTAGGATAATTATATTCAATACATAACAGAGATTCGTGGGCGTCGTGGCTTAGTTGGTTAAAGCGCCTGTCTAGTAAACAGGAGATCACGAGTTCGAATCTCGTCGGTGCCTTAGGAGGGAATTTTTCTTTTTAAATGTGATACGGGGCCATTTCACGCAATCTTAGCCTGGTGCCGGTGAGTTTAAAGGAACCTTGCTTTCAACGTTAAGCATGGAATCTGAATCAATCCAGGAGGTGAATTCGGTTTTGCTGTATTATTTTATTAAAATATTATTAACATTAATTAAAATATTATTAATTAATTAACTTTTCAATTACTTATGGAACCAATTCTTTTCAATTAGGATAATTATATTTAATACATCTCAGCGGTTCGTGGGCGCGTTGGCTTAGTTGGATAAAGCACATGTCTAGTAAACAGGAGATCACGAGTTCGAATCTCGTCGGTGCCTTAGGAGAAAGTTGTTCTTTTTAAATGTGGTACGGCCGTATTAATCCCTCTTAGCCTGCTTCCGTTGTGTTTAAAGGAGTCTTGTTTCCAACGTTAAGCATGGTATCTGAATCAACCCAGGAGAAGGTGAATTCGTTTTGCTGTATTATTTTATTAAAATACAAAAGACCTTTCAATTACTTATGGAACAAAGTGTCTTCAATTAGGATAATTATATTCAATACATAACAGAGGTTCGTGGGCGCCGTGGCTTAGTTGGTTAAAGCGCCTGTCTAGTAAACAGGAGATCACGAGTTCGAATCTCGTCGGTGCCTTAGGAGAAAGTTGTTCTTTTTAAATGTGGTACGGGCCGTATTAATCCCTCTTAGCCTGCTTCCGTTGTGTTTAAAGGAGTCTTGTTTCCAACGTTAAGCATGGAATCTGAATCAACCCAGGAGAGGTGAATTCGTTTTGCTGTATTATTTTATTAAAATACAAAAGACTTTTCAATTACTTATGGAACAAAGTGTCTTCAATTAGGATAATTATATTCAATACATAACAGAGGTTCGTGGGCGCCGTGGCTTAGTTGGTTAAAGCGCCTGTCTAGTAAACAGGAGATCACGAGTTCGAATCTCGTCGGTGATTTAGGAGGAAGTTGATCTTTTCAAATGTTATACGCCGTATTAATCCCTCTTAGCCTTGTTCCGTTGTGTTTAAAGGAGTCTTGTTTCCAACGTTAAGCATGGAATCTGAATCAACCCAGGAGAGGTGAATTCGTTTTGCTGTATTATTTTATTAAAATACAAAGACTTTTCAATTACTTATGGAACAAGTGTCTTCAATTAGGATAATTATATTCAATACATAACAGAGGTTCGTGGGCGCCGTGGCTTAGTTGGTTAAAGCGCCTGTCTAGTAAACAGGAGATCACGAGTTCGAATCTCGTCGGTGCCTTAGGAGAAAGTTGTTCTTTTTAAATGTGATACGGCCGTATTAATCCCTCTTAGCCTGCTTCCGTTGTGTTTAAAGGAGTCTTGTTTCCAACGTTAAGCATGGAATCTGAATCAACCCAGGAGGTGAATTCGTTTTGCTGTATTATTTTATTAAAATACAAAAGACTTTTCAATTACTTATGGAACAATTCTTTCAATTAGGATAATTATATTCAATACATACAGAGGTTCGTGGGCGCCGTGGCTTAGTTGGTTAAAGCGCCTGTCTAGTAAACAGGAGATCACGAGTTCGAATCTCGTCGGTGCCTTAGGAGAAAGTTGTTCTTTTTAAATGTGGTACGGCCGTATTAATCCCTCTTAGCCTGCTTCCGTTGTGTTTAAAGGAGTCTTGTTTCCAACGTTAAGCATGGAATCTGAATCAACCCAGGAGAAGGTGAATTCGTTTTGCTGTATTATTTTATTAAAATACAAAAGACTTTTCAATTACTTATGGAACAAAGTGTCTTCAATTAGGATAATTATATTCAATACATAACAGAGGTTCGTGGGCGCCGTGGCTTAGTTGGTTAAAGCGCCTGTCTAGTAAACAGGAGATCACGAGTTCGAATCTCGTCGGTGCCTTAGGAGAAAGTTGTTCTTTTTAAATGTGGTACGGCCGTATTAATCCCTCTTAGCCTGCTTCCGTTGTGTTTAAAGGAGTCTTGTTTCCAACGTTAAGCATGGAATCTGAATCAACCCAGGAGAGGTGAATTCGTTTTGCTGTATTATTTTATTAAAATACAAAAGACTTTTCAATTACTTATGGAACAAAGTGTCTTCAATTAGGATAATTATATTCAATACATAACAGAGGTTCGTGGGCGCGTGGCTTAGTTGGTTAAAGCGCCTGTCTAGTAAACAGGAGATCACGAGTTCGAATCTCGTCGGTGCCTTAGGAGAAAGTTGTTCTTTTTAAATGTGATACGGCCGTATTAATCCCTCTTAGCCTGCTTCCGTTGTGTTTAAAGGAGTCTTGTTTCCAACGTTAAGCATGGAATCTGAATCAACCCAGGAGAGGGTGAATTCGTTTTGCTGTATTATTTTATTAAAATACAGAAGACTTTTCAATTACTTATGGAACAAAGTGTCTTCAATTAGGATAATTATATTCAATACATAACAGAGGTTCGTGGGCGCCGTGGCTTAGTTGGTTAAAGCGCCTGTCTAGTAAACAGGAGATCACGAGTTCGAATCTCGTCGGTGCCTTAGGAGGAAATTTTCTTTTTAAATGTGATACGGGGGGGGGCCGTTTCACGCAATCTTAGCCTGGTGCCGGTGAGTTTAAAGGAACCTTGCTTCCAACGTTAAGCATGGAATCTGAATCATTCCAGGAGGTGAATTCGGTTTTGCTGTATTATTTTATTAAAATATAGAAGACTTTTCAATTACTTATGGAACCAATTCTTTCAATTAGGATAATTATATTTAATACATCTCAGCGGTTCGTGGGCGCCTTGGCTTAGTTGGATAAAGCACATGTCTAGTAAACAGGAGATCACGAGTTCGAATCTCGTCGGTGCCTTAGGAGGAAAGTTGTTCTTTTTAAATGTGATACGCCGTATTAATCCCTCTTAGCCTTGTTCCGTTGTGTTTAAAGGAGTCTTGTTTCCAACGTTAAGCATGGAATCTGAATCAACCCAGGAGAAGGTGAATTCGTTTTGCTGCATTATTTTATTAAAATACAAAAGACCTTTCAATTACTTATGGAACCAATTCTTTTCGATTAGGATAATTAGATTCAATACATCACAGAGGTTCGTGGGCGCCGTGGCTTAGTTGGTTAAAGCGCCTGTCTAGTAAACAGGAGATCACGAGTTCGAATCTCGTCGGTGCCTTAGGAGAAAGTTGTTCTTTTTAAATGTGGTACGGCCGTATTAATCCCTCTTAGCCTGCTTCCGTTGTGTTTAAAGGAGTCTTGTTTCCAACGTTAAGCATGGTATCTGAATCAACCCAGGAGAGGGTGAATTCGCTTTGCTGTATTATTTTAGTAAAATACAGAAGACTTTTCAATTACTTATGGAACAAAGTGTCTTCAATTAGGATAATTATATTCAATACATAACAGAGGTTCGTGGGCGCCGTGGCTTAGTTGGTTAAAGCGCCTGTCTAGTAAACAGGAGATCACGAGTTCGAATCTCGTCGGTGCCTTAGGAGGAAATTTTTCTTTTTAAATGTGATACGGGGGGGGGCCGTTTCACGCAATCTTAGCCTGGTGCCGGTGAGTTTAAAGGAACCTTGCTTCCAACGTTAAGCATGGAATCTGAATCATTCCAGGAGGTGAATTCGGTTTTGCTGTATTATTTTATTAAAATATAAAAGACTTTTCAATTACTTATGGAACCAATTCTTTTCAATTAGGATAATTATATTTAATACATCTCAGCGGTTCGTGGGCGCCTTGGCTTAGTTGGATAAAGCACATGTCTAGTAAACAGGAGATCACGAGTTCAAATCTCGTTGGTGATTTAGGAGGAAGTTGATCTTTTCAAATGTTATACGCCGTATTAATCCCTCTTAGCCTGTTCCGTTGTGTTTAAAGGAGTCTTGTTTCCAACGTTAAGCATGGAATCTGAATCAACC
>BMAO01024614.1:0-143961 GCA_019973975.1 Trichonephila clavata
CAGTTCCTTTTCCTTTAAAGCTGGAATTAAGTTTTTTTCCAATTCAGTGAGTCCAACGACATGATTACTAATAGAAATTCTCTTTGAATGAAGATTTTAAATAATTAAAAAGATGTAATTTTTTTTTTTTTTTTTTTTTTTTTTGATAATAAAGAAAAAAATTTTAAAATTGTTATTATATATATATTTAACGTTTGCTCACTTTTAAAAAAATACAATGGAGTTTGTAATAAAAAAACCAGATTTACATTTAAAAATGTTTAGAAATGAAGATTTTAATGATTTTTTGCGATTAAAAGAAAAAATTGTGTATCTCGAGCAATGTAAGGTATGCATTTACGATGTATGGTATCCTGTACCGAGAAAAATGGCTTTTTACGGAGAAGAAGGATTAAAATATACGTTTGCTAATAACACGTTCACAGCCAAGAAACCTGTTCCGATTGTTAAAAAATACGAAGATTACGCAAATAGTTTGATCCAAATGGAAAAAGAACTTAATTTTTGTGTTGTAAATGAATACAGAGATGGTTTGGATAAAATTGGATTACATAAAGATGACGAGAGAGATTTGAATTCTCTTTACCCGATTGTTAGTTTTTCTTTCGGAGCTACGAGAGACATAATTTTTAAAAGAAAATGTTTCGATTCCCTTAAAGAATGGAAGCGTTTTAATTAAGTACCCCCCTACAAATGATTTTTGGCATCATGAAATACCGATTAGAAAAAGGGTTAAGGAGCCGAGAATTAGTTTAACCTTTAGAAGAATCGAGAACAGAAATATTTATTAAGCCCAACGCTCAGCAGTCTTGTTTTTTTTTTTTTTTTTTGTAACAAAAAAGAATCAGATTAAAATCATTTATTTAAACGTCGCATTGTATTTTTATTTTTAAGTTCCATTTACATTCGATACATTGTGAAACTTTTGCTGCAGAACATGAAAATTTTTTACACAATTCGCAACGCTTGGTCGCACTTCTGTATATGGGTTTACACTGCACTCCAATCGGCACAAACTGACGGGCGTGTTTATACTGAAAATAACCATCGATGTAAAGCTCCGTAATTTTCAGTTTCTCGACAGTTCATCGTACCAGTTCATTCCACAGATTACAGTTATGGACTCAGTCAGATTTGCCACAGTTAGTTTTGAAATTCCCAACAACGGATTTTCATTATATTCGAATGCCAAAAAACCAACCACGGGGCTCAAATCCAAGGCCATTTTGACACGGCGTAATGAAATGCATTACGTCTTATATGAGCATACATAAAATAATACTATTTTTTTCTTTGATCATTGGCAAAAAAAAAAAAAGTTCTTTATATGCTATATATGAGTTTGCTTTTACAATGAGTTTTAAAAAGCATGGTTTTGTCGTTGAATGAACCCTTCTCGGATTTTTAGCCTTTCAATATAATAACAATCCGATCCTCGGAATCGATAATTATGGCTTCGTTAGACAATTTAATATCTGAATTAGAAAATGAAATCATTCCAGCGATTGAAAAAACTGACTCACAATTGTCGTCTTACACATTAAGACTAAATTGTTTATTAGGTGTTGTGAAATTTTACGAGTTATTGAAACGATTTCCTATACCCTTTAGGATTGTTTTGAGTAGGCACGGATTTCATTTCTCAGGTTGTGATTTTTGTGCAGATGAATACAATGTAGGACCTGATGCCTGTGATTGTACTTATTTCTTAGAACGATTTCCTCTACCCGTTGAGGTTATGCATAATAAACAGGGATTTCTCTCTCTCATTCCTACGAATGTGTTTACAGCTCAGAAGATTGTACTACAGGGCCTGTAGTTGTTTTAATTTATTAAAAAAAATATTTTATCGTCGAACAATTAAATCAAGTTGTCTTACGGGATGGGTCGAAACATTACAAAAATTGTTTAAGATTTTCATCCCTATGCCGGTGCAACAACCCTTCGATGAGCGCATCAACCAATTGACAGTTTTCTGTGTTTTGCAAAATAAAATTTTTTTAATAATCTCTTGTTGTGTTACTGCTAACCCATTCATGGCCGTGATGATACATTTAATTAACTGAAATAAAAAAAATTTGGGAATTGCGCAAACTAAACTCAAAAAAATAAAAGCTTTATTAACCGATTACAAAATATTATAAGACAAATTAGTTTAATACCATAATTATAAAGTTTGATATTATTTTTGTAACTAAGGTGTCTAGTAATAATGAGATTTTTCAATGTTCTCTAAATCAAATTTTAATAGGAACCAATTGTGCTAAGTAAAATATTAAGGTATCTGTACACCTTTAAAACGTTATTTTCGCGAAAATTTTCGATTTTTGAATTTTTTTCTCTTTAAAATGATGCATAAATTTTGTTTCTATCTAATTTAAAACTTAAGTTATGGGGATTTGAATTTTACTCGGTAGCTACTTTCTGAAACCGAAAAAAACAAGTCTACATTCCGGAAGTTGAAAAAAATGTTTTACATTTTTATTTTATAAAGTATTGCTTAAATATGCAATATTAGAAAATTTATACACTTCAAAATATGAATTTGAGTTTTTAGAATTTTCAAACATATAATGAGCAACAGGTTTCTACTAATATTTTTATCCAAAATCTGGCAGGAAAGGAGAGTGTTTTATTGTTTGTTTACATTTGCTTACGATTGTGCAGCACTTTCTAAATTTCTGTTAAATCCTTTTTTTATTGCTGAAAAATTTAATTTTTTCACGGGGTAACATATTAAATGTACTCAGTAAAAAATATTTTAATAGCAAATTTTACATTTTTTCAAAATTTTTTTTTTTCAGACCTTAATGTTTAAAACTATTTAAAAAAATATTTCTGATGTGTTTTTGAAATGAAACAACAAATGTTATACAATAAAAAAACATTTATTTACATTTAACATTAAAAAACATTTATTTACATTAAACATTAAAAAACATTTACTTACATTAAACATTAAAAAACATTTATTTACATTTAACATTTACATCTAAATTGCATCGTTGCTACGGCTAACGACAATCTAGCTAAAGCTCTTTTCTCAATTTTATCATATAAAATATTTTTGCTTTCGTCACGTTTATAATCAGTCACAAATGTTTGAAGCCAAATGGTACAGTCGGTGCTCAAAGCTACGGCTAACGTTAGGCAGCACGTGATGAAGGGTCTGATGAAAATTGCTTTACAGAGAATTGCTGTAAGCCATTGTACTAAAACATATTTCACGGACTGTACCCATTGCTTTGTACGTAGTCAGTTTCTAAAAAAATTAGCAACAACTTAGCGACAATGCAACAAATTTTATGTTCTTAACTTCTTAAGTCCTTTAGAAATTTATTATTAGTGATAATAATAATAATAATAAAAGTTTATTATTTTAGAAAATTAGGCCAAATCAGGATGAGATATTTTAAGTACTGAGTAATGTGAAATAAATTAACCTTTCTTTATAGTTAGTTTGAAAGAGTAATTCATTGCGTCGAAAAATTATATGGCCAAGAAATTAAGAATGATAAAGAAAAGAAACACAGTAGACAAAAGAAGCTAAAGCATCCGAAGCACAATCGATAACGAACTTATCCCCAATGATACTTGAATCTGGAGTTTTTCCACAACGAACACTGGAAATATTACGTCGTATTTACGAACTAAATCAAGCAATCAATTACGCATATAAATCGAAGTCGAAAATTGGAAATATTAATATCTAGTTCAAAAATCAATTTAAAAAAAATACTATAAGCTGTGTGAATTTTTACGTGGATTGTCAGAAATTCTGGACATATTTTGAACATCCTTTGGTAATGTAACCGAAATTTTAATTACTATTTTTTAAATTTAGTATTTTTGTACTCTTAGGGTACAGAATAGTGATGTTATATTAAAAATTAGAACAGAATTTCTTTCTTAACATTGAGTCTTCAATTATTTCATATTGAGATTTCTTTCTCAAGTACTCAATGAGATTTTTTTCATGTTATGTATCGAATAAAATATTTTCAAGATGAGAATTATTATATGAAATGCAGCGAATTTGGATCTAAATTTTTTAATGTTGTACAGAATACATGCACTGTCAGTTATTCAGACAAAAAGGCTTTACATATTTGTTCGAGGAAAGACTCGCCATGTGTATTTATTAAATTTTTGTATGAAATATATTTTGCATATCTCGGTTATCCTTTGTAATATTTTGGCAATTTTTCTTGTTATGAGCAAAAAAATTTCTTATTTTTGCCAGGTGTATTTGTTGGTTAAAGTGTAGTATGGGGGGAGGCTTTGAATTTGGCAATTTTTCTTTGGATTTGGCGATTTTTATATAGATATTGTTGTTGTTGTTGTCGTGTATGACAAAGTGCAAAGGTATTGTAAAACAACAAAAATAAATAAATAAATAAAATTAAAAAAATAAATAAAAATATAGATATGGTGAGATAATGAATTCATTCCAGCTTCCAGACGCCTATCGCTAAGTGAAGTAGCTTGGCGATCGATTTTGGTCGCCAAAAGTAATTGACATTGCCAAGGGCCCTCCTATACTACACTTTAACCAGTTATTTGACCACTTTACGAAGATTTGCTTTGATTATCATTTAACAATAAAATCTACAATTAAATAAGCTATTAACATTTAATTGAATTTTACTTTTTGGCTTTGCCATGGTTTGAACCAGAAACTGTATCTGTATTTCAAGAGTCCAGTGTTTTAATAATAAACACTTGTTCAGATGATTATTTAATTAAAAAAATAATTGTGACATGTAAGGTCATTCTGTAGGTTTTTTTTTTAAAGTTAATAATTGGTAAATATTAAGATCAATAAAAATCTCAGATTTTCTTTTTTTTAGGCAATATAAAAATTGGTACTTTTCCATTTTGGAGAACCCTTGGCAATGGTTGAATTTATTTTTTTTTTAGCCAAATTAAACTCTAAACACAAAATAGGGTTTAATATCTTCAATTCTAGATTCAAATCTTAAATTATTTTATTAAGGAGGCATGAAATTTTTAACAGCTTCCAACATTTAAAATGTTTATTTTTCATGCAATTGTTGCCACATAAATTCATACAGAATTAATGGAATTTTTTCATTGAATTTTTATGGACCCCTGAAACAGAAAAGTATTCACTTTTGCCCTGCATTTATAAATTCTGTATTCATTATTTATTCTATTTTTTCCCTTGGCACTCGTATTTCTTGAGCTGTTTTCAATGAAACATACAACTTTCCGTTGGATAGCATTTACAGACTATGTTGTTTATTATTTAAGTTTGTGTAAATTTTATGAGAATTTTTTTTAAAAAAATTTCTTGCTGGGATTTTATTAAGGTGGACTGGTATGACATGGGAGTCAATTGTATTGTATATGTTCATATAATGAATTATATTTTAATACTTTGTAGGTTATAAATTATAATGGCTGAAAACAATTTGAAATTTCCTATTAAAATGGAGCCTCGAGTTGCTGCCTTGAAGAGTGCATTATTCGAAATACAGGTAACTGAACTGATATGCTGAATTTTTTTTCTTGAGACCAAATTTTTCACTATTTGTTTAAACTAAATCTGTTTGATTTATTGTTCGTGAAGAGAAATTATTATTGATCATTTAATTGCATAATGATCATTGTCACATTAAAAGTGCTTGAATATTAAAGAGCACTGATCTTGGATAGGTTTATCATACTTTATCTTATTTTTAAAGAAAAAAGCAAGAAACTAAGAGTAAAAACATGTGGATTGTTTCTTTATTGTGTATCTGCATTCAAATTGCAAATGAACTTTACCAATGGTTGTGCCTAAATCCATTTGGGTTCATGGGTATCAAATACAGAACTGGTATTGTAGTGACATTTACACATTATCACAATGGCGTGTGCATATTCTCTTCCACTTTATTTTTTTTTGTATGTATACAATGATAACAAAAGTTTCAATGGAGTTATAAAATTGACCTGAGGCCACTCACTTTTACATGGCCAGGCCTGCTTTTGTTAATATGTAGATTTTCTTTATTTAAATGTATTTTCTTGGTGGCTTCAAGCAAATATATCAATTAACATTTGGGAGGAGGGAATCTTCAATGCATTATTCTGGCAAATCTTTTTTTCAATGATTTTTAAATCATAAATTTTAATAATTTATCAACACTTGTTAATAATATGCACATTTGTTTACATTGAAATGAATCAAAATCATTATCCTCGCTAGAAAAAACTACCACATTCACTATGCTTAAGTTCATTGAAGATTTTCTTCTGATAACATTTTAAAACGATCTTTTATGAAATATTTTGCTGTGTTGTCTTTTTCTCAAAAAATCTGTTATTCAGTTGATGTTCTTTTGGTTTACTAATTTTCTATAGGGGGGGGGGGGGTAACTCTTGATGACCTGATAGACAATTCTTCTGATTTCATTAGAATTTTCAAACAGGTTCTATGTAAATCAATATTTCAAAAATGAATTTCCAGGCATTTCACTAAAATCTGGGAATATTCAACTAAAAATTAACTGACTGAATATTCTACCATTCTTTCACTTAACAGTCAGACTGTGGTAGCCTTGTGGTCTCTTGGCCAACAGGTCATGAGTTTGAGCTTTGTGCCACTGAAAACTTACCCATGTAGAGGGAGCCAATGCACATTAAATATATTGAGGCTCAAACATTCTCCCATCGGTGTGGTGTGGAAGTTAGGAGATGGGAGGGCCAGCTCAGGTGTCATCAATGTCACTTGATCATGGTCCAAAATTAGGTCCTGTCTCCAATGGCCCTCGTGTATCTTAATGGTGCAACATAAATATATACTCACTCATTCTGTTGACAGTCAGCAACCTACAATCATGCTAAGAGTAATCCAACCATTTAAAAAAAAGGACATTCTCTTACACTGTGTTATTTCAAAATTGTTTTTAAAAAAATTAGAACCTGCATACTAAGGATGATTTTAAAAAATAATGTACTCTAACACAATTTCCAAAAAATCTATTAATGTTTAGAAATATTAATTGAATACAGTGCAATTTTTTTATGATCCTAAGAGATCAATTAAGTTTTTTTTTTATTATCATTTCTTGATTTATATCTTTTGTAACTGTTAGCAAGATGTGATGTATGCATGCGTTAAACTCTATATAGTCACAGTTGTTATATAAATATTGTTTTGTATATAAATATGCAATTTTTAAACTGACAGTCTAGCAACTATATTTAAAATGAAATTCATAATATTTATAAACTAAGGTACTTGTGTATTATCGCAACCATGTTGGCAGTATCATATGAAACGAAGCACATGGTTGCCAATTCAGCACATACAACACATGCAAAATTGGGGTTGGCAACTTGGAGAGTTATCTTGATGTTGGCATTTTTGCAACAATACATAAGTACCCAAATTAAATTTTATATAATTATATATTAAGATATCTGTGGTAAATGAAAGTAAGGAATGTCATTGAAATGCAGTTCAGAATTTTAGTTTAATGATTGACTTAAACAAATGTCTGTTAATATGCCATTAGTGGTTAAATGACACATATCTTAAGTGAAAATTTAACTTAAAAATTTAATAAATTATGCTAACACTTTAGGCAGTAGAACACAAATATTTCTGTTATCTGCAATATTTATTGAAACAGTATGTAAATTATATCAAGATAGTTTAAGCATTTTCAATTTCAAAGGTTTAATTACAAGCTGTAATAATAAAAGAATGCATTATTAAGTCTAAAAATTATTTTTCAATTTATCTTTAAATTCTGTAAACAAAAATTTTCATTTTCAAGTTAATATTGCAGTATTAAGTTCAGTTTATATGCTGCAACTTAATATTATATGAAAGATTTTTGAAATTCATAAATATTAAAAATGGCAATTTTTAAAGGTTAGAGTAAAAGCTTTTTGTCCCAATTTTAATTTCGTACATACTTAAATTATTAATAAAAGAATATTAAAACCAAATTGTCATAATATTAATCTCTGTTTATATAAAAGAAGTTCTTCATGACGATTTTGTGTAATAAATTTAATTATCTCGCACACGAGAACAATAATAAAAGGGCCAAAGTTCTGTTTGATATTATGGTTACAAATTAAATAGAACTGGATAATACATGAAAATTACAAATTACAATTTGAGCAATGAGTATGAATAAAGTTGTGTAATTTATACAATGAATGTTGGTTCACCATTAAGTGGACAAAGGGTACCCCCCCCCCTAGTTTTATTGCAAATTGTTGTAATATACTTATCTCTGTGTAAAAAGTTTTTCGTGATGTTATAAATTTATTTATCTTGCACATGAGAACAATAATAAAATGGCAGAAGTTCTGTTTGATGATATGATTACAGATTAAATAGAACTGCATAATACATGTAAATTGCAGTTTTACAATTTGAGCAATGAGTGTAAACCAGCGATACTCAACCAGCGGCCCACCAAGCCTTTTTAAGTGGCCCGGTCATGACACATTGCTCTGAAAAATTCTTTTATTTTAGACAATGTATCAAAAATTTGGTTGGAAACTCTTTGACAAGAAATAAAATATATAAATTTTGCTTTTTGCTGTCGATGTCGTACAGCTGCAAATTGTTATTCTTTTTTCTATTTGTAACAGTTACGGTTAGTGATAACAGACAACAGTGGAATAGTGACAATTTTATGGGTGGAATTAATTTTGAAGAATCTTTCGTACCTTGCAAGTGAAAAATTTTTGAACGATTTGGTGGTTGTCTGTTTTGTAGTGAAAAACAAACATGTATCAGTACTTGTTTGATTTGTCACAAAAGTGCTGTATTTAAAAAATACCAATAAACAAGAATCATTCAATGACATTTTTCCTCTTTCAAGAGTTGATAAATAGGCTTTATTAAATATTCTTTGCAACAGCAACAAAGTGTTTTGTCAGTGGTAATAATAACAGAGGTAACAAAGACATCCTGAGAAGTTTGTTATATTATTGGTAATCATGTGAAACCGTTTACTGATGTAAAAATTGTGAAGGAATGTTTCTTAAATTCTCTTTAAATTTAGTGTTAGTGACAGAATTAAAAAAAAAATTTTAAAAAGCAACAGGAGGTATATATATATATATAATATTTGGATAAATTTTTTTTCTCAGTATTTTAAATTTTTTGTTATCTTGGTCTTAAAGCATATCCCCCCCCCCCCCATTTAACCTCATGTGTTGCGTCTCACTTGAAAGCTAAACAGCTAATATACGTGTGTGGCCTGTGTGAAATGGCTGACATATGTATGCAACACAGCACAAAAAAAGGTTGAGTACCCCTGGTATAAGCAGTTGTATAATTTGTACAATGAGCATTGGTTCACCGTTAGGTGGACAGAGGGTATCCCCCACTTCTAGTTTTATATTAAATTTCAAAGGTAAATATTAAACTGATTTTATATAATAAAATAAAAGAATGATTTTGTGCTGTAAGTTATAAATTTGTTGAGATTTCAAAATAATTCATTGAACACCTAACTGTTAATTAAAGAAATTAATAATTTTTATTTAAAGGTTTCTTTTAAAAGTGAATTTAAATTGCAGAATGTAGTTGTGTTAATAATGTTCTACTTTATTAGGGCATATTAGTATTTTATTTATATGAATTGAACATCAACATTGTTTTTATTCTTGGCAAACAAATGAGAATGTTTCTACTATTTATTGCTTGAAATTATTAATGGAAAGATTATATAATTGCTAATGTTATATGTGTGGTAAAAGAGAAATCTCTCTCTGCTCTATACTGTATAGAGGGGAAAAAATGTTTTTTTTTTTTAACTAAACATATAACTAAATAAATTTTTAATTTTCTAGAATTTCTTATTCCAAACTTTTTATTTGAAAAAATTGATAAATATTTTTTTTTTACTTCCAAATTTTCTTTGTGCTTTCAAATACAAATTTCTTATTTAAATCTGGAAGTATATTTGATATCTTTTCTGAATTTCATATTTTTGCTAAAGTAATTTCTGTTATTTGTATAAGCTTTATATTATATATATATATAAACTTTATTATTATACTTAAAACATAAATGAATATAAATATATATTTAACCAACAGAACCAAATTTTGTAATGTATTATTTATAGATTTGAAGTATTTGTTTTATTCATAGATTTTGGAATGTGTTATTTATAAAGTTATTTTTAATAGGAAAACAAAACGGATCCTGAAGAGTTAGCTGCTATCAGCAGAAATGAGGCTGAACTTAGTGCAGCTGGAAAGAAACCTAAACAGTCCATTGTAAAAACTCAATTAGCTATGTATAAAAAAGAATTAAATAATACAAAGTTAGAAATTGAACGTTTAAAACGAGCTTTAGAACTTGTTTCAGTTATACGAAAAGACTGTATAGATACCATTTCATCTGCATTAACAGGTTTGTTTTATTAAATATTCATAATTTTTTGCACATGTTTTTTTAAAATTATTTTCTGCTCTTTAAATAACCATATTAAGATATTTTGTAAGATTCCATTACTTTGAAGTCATTTTGGAGAGACTGTCCTTTGGCTGTGAATATAACGCTAGTAATGTTGAACTGTGGGCTTGTAGCTCACTGTCACTGAAGACGCGATTTGTAGAGGGGCTGATGTATGGTAAATCTTTTGAAGCTCAATATCCTGTTGGCGTGGTGTGTAAGTTTCGAGAGGGAGTACCAGTTCAGGTGTCCCCTCAGGGGGCTCACCTTATTTAGGAGAGTATGGGTGTCACAATCACGTGGGGCCCTAGTGATTTTTTCCCAGTGTTCACTGTCTTTTGTAAATACAGGTGTCATGACCCCGGGGTACCCTAGTGATCCTTCTCTATTTTTGACCCTCCATCTTGTCATCCAGTTTCCTCTTCCTTCTTTTCCCATCAAGACCACAGATATATATTTAATATTATACATCAATACAATTATCAAATTTATTTTGTTTTGATTACTTATTATTCATTATTAATATATTTTTGTATTCATTTTGTATTGCATTAATTTAGTTTCATTTTTCTTCAATTTCCTTAAATATCTTGATTTTATTGCTTTATTTGTTTTCAACTAACACGGTTGGTTTGCCAACCTGCATGTTTGCTGTGTGCAGCATCCCGTAAGGAGGAAAATGGTGTTTTGGGGATACCTTTCCGTTCCCTTTGGCCCATGCTTCGCTGTAGGCAGGAGTGAGCTCACTCCTGTCAATTGGCTGGTGATAAGTCTCTTCAGTGTCCCCTTAGAGATATTGCTCTAGTGTTATTACTGCAGGTAAGGGGTGTTGGGTTTACCCTTTGGATTCTCACCCTGATGCTGTAAGACTATATTCTTGGTGTACTCCAGGTAAACACCGTACCTGGTTTTTGCCAGATGACCAGCATGCTGTCGCCCTTGTTGGACTCTGTGGTGGGTCAAGGCATGCCAGGATGAAGGTTTTGCTGCTCTTATGGATTAAAATATTCTGTGCCCGGTTAAAGGCCTCGTTTTACCCAAAAATAATTTTGATGTTATTGCTGCTAATTCCAGGTGTTTATTAATTTCTTTGACACCTGATATGTCTAAAAAATCTGCATTTGCTATTCACAAAGCTCTCATTGGAATAGGTGGCAAACCTAAATCTGTAGAACGCTTAAGATCTGGTGGCCTACTAATTGAAACTAGCTCTGCTCTACAAACGAAATTTTTTTACTTGCCAAATCTTTTCTCAATTTTCTGGTAACAATAAGTCTTCACAAAATGATTAATTCCTGCAGAGCTCTAATTTTCAAACCTGTCTGTTAGCCACCTCTGGAGCAAAAATTCTTGATAGATTTTCTGACCGGGTTAGAAGAATAACAATAAAAAAAAATTATTTTGTTATTCCAACAAAACATTTGATTTTAACTTTTAATAGATCTACACTACCTACAACAATTAAAGCTGGGTATCTAAACTGTAAGATTCGCCCATACATTCCAAATCCTTTGCGCTGTTTCAAGTGTCAGAGGTTCGAACATTCACAAACTTCCTGCCACAGACAACTGACTTGCTCTAGATGTGCGTCTGCCGGACATTCTTCCACTGACTGTATTCTAGAGCCAAAGTGCATTAACTGTTCACAGCCCCATCCATCGAATTCTAAATTATGCTCTAAATGGAAAATAGAGAAACAAATAAAAGAAATCAAAACTAACAAATATATTTTACTTAGAAGCTAGAAAAGTAATGCCCCCTCAGATATCCCAAGCATATGCCCAGGCTGCTAAATCTTCAAAATCTGCTACTATGCAGACAGATGAAAATCATCAAAATAAAATGTCCTCCTTTAAATTCACTTCAACCACTTTCGCCTCTCCCGAAACCAAATATATCACTATCCATTCAGACTTGTTTCCACATCATCTTAAACCCAAGCACACCTCTTGCCATCCACCTCTTCAATAGCAGCTACAGTGTCAAAGCCTCAGCCATATACTCCTATCTATGTCTTATGCTGTGCTTTCTACCACCAATAACATGTTCACACCTATTGAATCATCATCCTCAATCATATCCATTTCCCCATCCAACCCCCTTCTGCATCTTCTACAGTACAGGTTTCGAAACAAAATTCAAAAACTCAGGCAAGAAAAAAAAATAAGTGAAGCAAAAATGGAAATAAAAATGGCACTGCACAAACTGCTGAAAAGTACACCTCAACAGGATTCCTCAGCTGAAGAAATGATTGAATATAACAGGGATGAATCAGTTTTAACAAAAATTCCATATCCTATTGAATATTCGCACATAATTACACCCACACAATATCAAAATGGCAGAAAGTAATTGTTTTTATTTAACTGTCACAATTTATATTACTTGCAGAGATGCCTGGTTAAGAATTTTAAATCTAAATTAAATATCTTATTTTGATTTTGTATTTTTCTGTTATATTCTTATTTGACTGTGTGGGAGGACTAATTTTCCCCACTAAAATGTATGTTCGTTTATCTTATGAATTGGATTTTTATATTTTATTTGTGATTTTACCGTGTGCTACTAAAACAGTGTTCTTCTTAGCATTTTCAGATATTTTATAATGGTTTTAGTATTTTAACGAATGTTTGGCACAGTATAGCCAAATTCGGCTCTTGTGCCATAAACCCAAACACTCACTCACCAGTTCAAGTTGTAGTTCTCATTACTTGCGTGTGATTCAAAATTAGGAATCCACCATCAAATCTCTCGTGTTGCTTCAAAGTGTAATGTGAATTAAAATCAAATCAAATGGAGAGTATTTTCAGTATTGTCTTCACTACTTGACTGTGCCTCAAAAATATGAGGACTGTTGTCAGTAGCAAACAGTAGATCAATCAAGTCATGGTATTTAAATACTTTCTACTTACAGATCCTTCAAAAGAAACTCCTCGAGAAATGGTAGCATTAAAAGAAATAGCAGAAACTTTGCCCTTATGGATTGCAGAAAATGAAGAGGAAGCACCCCGACTCTGTGGTGCTATTCAACCTCATGATGACTATGTTGCAAAAGTAAGAATTTTTTAAAATTGTATTCATCTAAAATTTATCAATGAATTTTTACAAATCAAATTATTTTAACTTTTGTAAAGCAGTATTGAAAATTATCCTGCTTTACATTAATAAATATATTGGAAAAAGTCAAAGATAACCCTGCAAAATTTCAATTCATCTGATGTATTTCATTTTTGTATGTAATTTTATTCTTAAAGATAAATAGACAAATAGAAATGAATTTTCATATTTCCAAAATATAATGACTATGATAGCAGTCGTCATGACTAAGGTTGAAGATTATTTAGTTCAATTCCTACTGCTATTAAAGGCCCATTGTAGGAGGCTGATGCATGTTAAATCTATCTAGGCTCAACATCCTTACATTGGTGTGGAAGTCTGGAGAGTGGGGATGCCATTTTTGTGTCACTTGATCAATGTTTGACATTTCGAGGTCTATCGCCAATAGCCCTGTTACTTTATATTACAACGTTAATAAAAATAAACTCAAATTGTAGAAATAAACAAAGAATTTAAAAAATACACTCTGTTGATTCTATATTGTTTTAAAAAAAACTTTCTGCAATTTTAAACATATAACTTTTTATTTAAAAAGTATTAAACAAATAAATTTTATCATTGAATGAGGTTTATGAACAAAAGATAAATGATTGGCAATAAATAATAAAATTAATATCATTCTTTGAAGTACATAATAATAAATGTCAATTTGTAAAGGATCAAACAGATCTGTAATTTAATCCTATTTTAATATGCAATACAATATTTTAGTGTATTTTTCATGGGACTGTGGAAATAAACCCATTCCTGTATGTAGATTTAATTTTCCAAATAGAATCGAAAAATTATGTATTTGAAACCATATTTTTTTAAGTTCAGTTTGCTTATGGAAAAAATAGAATCTTTTGTTATCCTGAAATGAAAGGTGGTTCAAATATACTACCAATTTAAATTTGATTTAGTAAAATTTAAAGCCTTTTAATGTAACTCCTGTAGAATGTTAATTTTTTTTTTTTCATTTCTCAGTACGGAAATTTTAAAGGAAGGTATATCAACTCAAATATCACAATTTCTAATCATAGTTTTAAATTATTTTCGTTTACATATATTATATATATATTTATAGAGTGGACTCGCACTACAGTGATACCTCAACTTGCAAACTTAATTCAAAATACAAGCCATGCATAAAATTAAAATCCTTGTTTTCTAGTTTATATCATTGAAAATCAAACTATCAATTCACAGATTTAGAAAATTGAAAAAAAATAAATGTACATTTATGTATGTTTAACATTTTTATTAAAGAAACATTTGATTTGTTCTTTTTGAAAACTTTGCATTAAACTGAAAGTCATCTTTCAAATCGCCTTTTAATTTAGTTGTTATATCAGTTTCTTTTTGTCTCTTAATTAAAGGACATTTTAAAAATCTGTATAATATTAGTTTGTATCTCCTTGCCCCTTTCTAAGGCATATAATGCATTGCTTTAGATGCTAATTGTTAATAAACTTTAATTTTCTTTTACAATAAACTTTTTATACTGCATGTTTTAATTGGTTGCTTTCTGCTTTTGCTAATTAATGAAATATGAATATAAAAACTTTTGATTAATTTTTACTATATTTTCTTCTATAAATAGCCTGACATACTGCATTATACTTATTATGAATTACTAACAATGATGTTTTAACAAATTTATATCTAAAAATTCAAAAACAAATATGAAATTTTATATATTGAATGGTTCTTATGCTAATGTACTTTTAGATTTGCCATCGATGTTATCGTATTATAATGTTTGACATTTAAGATTTGCAGTATTGAACACGTAAGACTCGTTTTATATATTTTTAAATAGACTCATTATCTTGCAGAATTCACTACTGTATTCAAATTTACATTGCATCATGTATCTTAGTACTATCAAACCTTTTCAATAGTACTAAACTTTTGCTTTACATCTGCTTGCTTGCATTCAACAATAATCCAATTTTATATTTGATACTATTGCATTTTCTGTACATAAATAGAAAAAAACAAGGATCTTTTTTTAAAGGGTACCATTTAAAAAAATAAAACTTTTTTTTGTCATTTAAAGATTTTTTTTTTTTTTTTTTTTTTGTCTTTTCCAAATAGGATATGATTTAAACTTTCTTTTGGGTGTTTTTCCTTTATAAATTCTTCCAATTATCTATAATATTGCAAGATTTAAAAAAAATATTTCAATTGTTACATTTTTGTTAACCTTCATATTTGTTTTAAATTATTTTTAAGATAGTATATAAATCTTTAAATAAACTTCTAAATAATTTGTGATACATTTGCTTTAAAAAAAATAAATTAGAGAATACAGGATAAAAAGACATTAAGTCAGATTGTGTGCATAAAAGTTACTACATTTAACTGAACTATAGTAATAAGTTTCCAAAAAAAATTTTTTTTTTAATTAGTCATCACACAACACATCTAACTTTCAACTTTTTGAAAAACGGCTTAATTCATCAATTGAAAATAATAAAGATGCCTTAAACTAAAATTTTAATATTTTTTCAGACTGGTGATATGGTTGCAGCTTTTGTGACAGTAAAACACAGACTTAATGAATGGATTTTAGCAGAAGTGGTTGATTACAGTCTTGACACAGAAGAATATAAAGTTCAAGATATTGATGAGAAGCAGAACTCTACATATGTTGCAAAACGAGAGAAGGTTATACCACTTCCATCCTGGAGAGCCAATCCGATTGAGAATCCTAATGCAATATTTTCAAAAGGCACAGAGATTTTGGCCCTTTATGAAAACACTACCTGTTTTTACAAAGGTATTGTGCACGAACCTCCTACAACTCCCATTGAACCATATCAAATTTCTTTTGAAGACAGTGACTGCCCCAGTGGGTTTTCTTCACCTACCAGTGTTCCCCAAAGATATGTATTAGCATATAAAAAATTTGACTAAAATTATAAATAACTATAACTCAATGTCTTCCTATTACTTTACTGTGCAGTTCAATTTTTTTATTCAAACTCTGTTCATTTTGAGATGTAATTATAATATGTAAATAAAATTTTTTACTTAATTCTTGTAATTTTTCATTTTAATATATAAAACAAATGTATGTGGGAAATATTAATTCCTTTGATTTTCCTGCAATGAACATATTTTCATAATTATCAATGCACTTGCTAATTTTTTTAAATTGATATACACTTAAATTGCCTAGTTCAATTCATATTGTACAAGGTCTACACTGCTTACTTAATAAATACACAACTTTTATACAATTTTAAACATGAATTATGTTTAAAATGTAATTCAGTGTCTGTCAATATACAGTAAAACCTGTTTTTGTATGGTAGATTGGGACCACATTAAAATTTTATAAATTCTTACATTAAACTAACAACTTCGTCCAAATACTGCGGGAAATTTGTTTTCTGCAATGGAGGAGGACCACATAGAAATTTATGAGAAAGTACTGTCACATAAATTAAATTACGCATGGAAACATTTAGTTTCTCACTTTATACATGGAGAATTTTTGAAAATGCACATACACTTGTCTTCCTGTGATGAATAAATTCAAAATTTCAATTTCATCTCTTGAAGATACAATTTAAATTTATTTATTTTTGGCATCATAAAGTCAGAAGTTTTTGCCATGAAGGTTGGTTGCTTGTAAATGCCACGATAACCAAAAATGCATGGTTGAAGCTCTTTTTGAAATTTCATACTCTTTTCGGAATCTATTGTAAGAAAATGCTTTTCAAATTTGTTGGAAAGCTTTTCCCCTAGATATGTTTTATCCTCTCTCGAAAAATCTGGTTCTTGTCCGTCTTCATAATCTATCAAATTATTGATAATGTCACTGTCATTGAAAGTTTTGTCTTCAATCAAGTGCAGGCTGTTGGCGCATTGAAAGAAATCAAATGAAAGTGCATTGTCGAGAGACTGAATAGAGCATCTTGAAGTGTATATATGTACATTGCAGTGGCATAACCTCCACCTTGTGTGTGGGGGAGGGCAGGATTATAGGCCGCTTAAGACCATCACCTCCTAGATATACAGAAAGCCTCGTGACTGATTTGTGACGTCACTAATAGTAGGGAGACTTTGTCCATCGCCTACGGAACTTTTCAGATGCATTTTTAAATACTTTTTGTTTTTTAACCCAACATACATACAGGGAATTTAAAAAAAATTAATTGATCATTAAATTCTATTTCATGTACATAAAACATAAGAGTAAATATTAGTTTACCTATTTAAATAATAATTGCAAGTATGTAATTTGTATTTACTACGAACACGCATTACGATGAACATAAACACACTTAAAAACATTGCAGCAAATCATAAGAACCTTTTGTATTTGTATATTTTTTTTACAAAACTAACTTTTCTTAACTTTAAAATTTATTTTCAACATTTTATTCAGAATAGTTACAGAAAAAAAAAGACAATTTAAAAAACAGTAACTTTATTGGTATCAAATACAATCACAACATAAATTTCAAATCTATTTTTGAAACAAATCTATACCAATATAATTATAGATATATACAGGAAAATAAATACATACATAAAAATAGGTTACACAATTTATTTAGCTGTTTGTCGGTTACTTTTCTGCCAAAAGCAATTATTCAATTATGCATTGTTGCAAATGTAAATTAAATATATTGTAAAACTTTATTGGTATCATACACAGTAATAAACAAAAATTCACTCTCTGCAATAGCAACATTAAAAATAACCAAAAAATAAACTTCCCACAAATAACAAGTTATCGTAAAATAAGTTAAAAATATTTTAGTACCGCTGTAACGACATCTGGGGAAGGGCACAATAAACTTCCTCTGTCTAAGTTACGTATTAAATCATAGTTAGAATTTAGTTTAAAAGTTTTATTAAGAACAAGTGATTTGGAACAAGAGTTGCATTTCAATTTTTTTAAGTGCTGCTCTAGCACAAACACCAGCTAAATATGTTAAGACAGGTAGATATGGCTGAGCATCACGAAAATCTTTTTCAGATAGTGTAATATTAAAAATATGCGATACTGATGGCTCTAAAGGATTTTCATTACACGAATCTTCTAAATTAATGTCTTAAGTTAAGCTGGCCATAAGCATTTGAAACCAAAGTTTTAGAGGTAAAAAATGTTGCATTCTTAGTTTAGCTTCTACTTCATAAAGCTGTCGAATTGATATTAAATATTGAGAACCTGAAAGTGTCCTATATTTCCCAAAACGACTTTCTAACGCATCCGTTTGAATTTTTCCAGGAAGAAAATACTGAAATTTTAATTCTTTAATGCAATATTTTGACATTTCAAGTAAAGCGTATGTGGTATGAGTAAAAGCAAGATGTGTTTCTTTAGTAAGGGTGCCAGTAGTACAATCTTTTTCCTTCCACGAGTCTAACCATGACAAAATTTTACGCAAGAATTGACATGCTTTGTTGTCTGGAGATAAAGTAATCGGTTGCTGATAAGTATCAAGCAAATGTTGTCCCTTTAAAGGTGTTTTAACATTAACGATTTTCCACCATGTACAAATTAAAGAAATAAAATTTTATGTTGTTTCATAACAAATTAGTTTATGTTGCTCTCCTAATAGTTGAAGCCCCTGAATAACAAATTTATTAAATATCTTAAGCACAAGTTTCACATTTTGTTTTTCAAGATTTGTAGGATATAAAGCCTTCAAAGTTAAACCATAAGCAAACTTTACTAAATTATTACTTTCTATGTCGTATAGTCGTTTAAGTGTAGAGAAATTTGCTTCTAATAAAGGAAACTTATTATGATCTTCAAAATCTGGAAAATAAAAACACTGGCCTGCATTTTTTTTTTGATTAACCCAATTGTTACGAATACATTTAAAAATGTGTACTGAATCAATAACAAAAAATAAAGGATTGGAAGGATCAGAAGGATGTGGATATACAATGCTCAATTTGGGAGGAACAGAAAAGTTGGACATTGCTTTTCGATTTATAGAATTATTGTCAGAAACTACACCCATAACTTTGAATCCTATACCATCAAGTTCTACGGTAGTTTTTTTAACAACAGCAAACATATTTTCTCCATCGATTTTTTTCACCGGCATTACATGAACTACTTCTTTAAGAGGAGAAAGAAGACTTTGAATCTTGAACACATAAGCTGAAGTAGCAGCTTGTTTACTGTTATATGCCATCCCAAGAATATTACCCCCTTTAAAATCTAAATATGGTTTTAAATAGATTTCGTCAAGCATCAGTATGACAGTTTTGTCAACAGATTTTAGGATGTTTACTTTTTTTTTTAATGTATGTTAGAAAGTTTTCATTTGATTGTTCTGTTTGAGGATTAGTTTTTAAAGATGAACAAAGTTTGCGCAAAGTTCTAGGATAGGGAATATTGAGATATCCCGAATTTCTTAAAAATTTATAGGCATGAGGAGATATGGATTGTAATATACAAAAAAAAAACCCCTATCATTTCAGAGGAATATCTAAAAGAAAACTTGTTACAGGTTAAAAATTTGAACCGGTTCAATTAAGAAATGAAGTACAATTTTTTTATTATCATCTAAATCTGAAAACATACTTTCTAAGAGATTAACAATAAAACCAAATGTTGTAGGAAAATCATGGGAGCTTTTCATTTCTACTCTGAGAACCAGTTCATGTAATATTTTATTTACAACAATAACATTATTAACTTTTACAGGAAATTTGTACTTACCAAGTTGACCTATCTTTGTTTGACCTATGTGTATTGACAAATCTAATTCTTTATTTATAATGACTGATGCTTTAAAATAACAGGAGATACCGTTAAGTCTAGCATCAAAATTATTACTAGATCTTTTTTACAAACAACAGTCCATGTCCTGAAACTTCTCTGCATTTAAACACTCGACTAATTCTGGAAGCGACGTAAATTATTTACTTTTTACGAATTCTTCTTTGGAAATGATGCTTTCTTGGATTGAGCGTTGTAAGTGCTCATTTTCTAATCTTTGCACAGGAGATTCTATGATGTTATTTGTAGAGTTTGAAATATATTTGGGGAAAGTTGGGAAAATTGTAGGGAATTTTGTAGTCTAAAACGCTGCAAGGCTACACATATCTTCTCCCCAATTTTTTCGTCATAAGCTTCTGTGTTTCTTTGTATTGCATCATCAGCAAAGTGTAGTTCACAAACCTAAAATTAAAAATATATATATATATATATTGTTTTGCATTGACACAAAAGATTTGTGAGAGTTAACAAAAATTTCTCTGATAATTTTATTTTTTGTAATTTTAAGTGGAACTTTTGTTGGAAGTACTGAAAAATTTTTGATACAACAGCAAAAAAATTTTCGACAACGCTTATATACAAAATTCGAACAAAATTTTGTTTGCTTGTTTTCTCTTTGATTCAATGAAATTTGTTTATTTTGTCAGCAAATGGTTGTCATCAAAGCAAACTTGATACAATGAAATAATTCTTGTCGGGACACCACATAGTCTATATTAATGCAAACAATTCTAGAAAAGAAACAGCCAGTGTTGTCATCAAGGGCTTAGAAATTGGTACTCACTACCTCTAAATGTGGTGTCTTCTCTGACATTTGCTGTCGTAGCAATTGTACTTCAAGTTAACGTTGTGAGGTTAACACTGAGTCATGTTTATCTGTTTTTAGCGTTATTTTTTTCTTACTTTTAAAGTCATCCTAATAGTTCAGAAATCAGATAGCTTTTTTTTGTAGTGAATGTGTTATGCATTTTGTATCTCACATCATATTAATATACAAAATAATCAATAAATGGTTTCTTATGTTCATATTTACGTAGACTATGACCTCTGTATCATAATGGGCTTTCTTTTGCTAACACACAATTAATACTTAAGGAACTTTTGTTGATTCTGTGAAAAGATATTTAGAAAATGACACAAAAATGTTTGTTTGCAATAGCAAAAATATCACACAGTTTTTGTCTCATTAACAAAACTTGATTGGGCTCATTTTTAAACACAGATTTTTTTCGGGCTACAAAATATTTATTTGATAAACAATACGCTTTTCTCATTATAGATATATAAAAATGAATTACCAATGTAATTATCATGTTAAGAATCTCACATGAGAAAAAGAAATGAGTACATTTTCAAATGTCTTATCGAACAACCTATTAAAGTTACAAGTAGACTTTTAAAATTAACATATTTTTACAGTTTCCATAAATAGAATAAAGTTAAATAACTTACCTTTGAATACTTTGATGGAGCAAAATCTTTTCTTGATATAGCATGGATCCATTTTTTTCGAAGGGAGTCCTCTTTGGGGAATGCGAACATTTGCAATTTTTCAGTACCTTTATAATTGCTATTGCAATTCGGTACAACGCATGTGTAGACCATTTTTGTCAGAATAGTTAAAAAGAAATTGAAAATCTATAATAAAAAAGTGAACAAGCAGGTATCCGCACAGAGACAAGCACCAAAATGGCGTAGGCAAGTAACTGATCTAACTGGAATTCAAGCAGGTTTTCTATCCCTACTATGTGTGACATCACAAGCCTATCACGTTGGAGTCACCAGGCCTTCTGTATATCTAGGAGGTGATGTCAAGACCTGACTTAGCCAAGTATGTATTTACACCAATTTATAAAATATTAAAAGCAAAACCTGACTTTGCAGGAGGGGTGGGAGGTAAATTCCCTGATCGCCACTGGTACATAGATAGAAAACATTACAGTGGCCCCAAGGCCATTGAAATTTAAATATCCCATAAAAAAGGACTGCACAAAAACAGGTTCTAATGTATATGCAATTTTCTCTACTATTCCAAATATAAAAATACAACTTTCAGAGTTAAAAATGAAACTACAAAGAAATTCTGATAATTTTATTTTTTGCAAACATCAACATTAAAATATAAATTTTTGAATTTCAATGAAATACAATAAATCATCAAACATTGTGAAGAGCTAAAAATGGTGAAACATTTTATTACAAAAAATAAGTAATGGAATGTTACAATTAGATGCCTTTTACAAAACAATTATTGTGTCTTGCCCATCTAACAAATATGCGGACATTTCTTAGTTTTCTATCGGAAGACAAATGGTCTCAATCACATATATAAAAATATTTTCAGAAGAAATGCTTGTAATTAACTAAGCAAGGTATAAATTAATATTGAAATGAATTTGTAGTGAAGCTAAAGATACATTTACATTCTATTGCAATGTTCAAGATCAAAAGTTGTAATCAAATTAGTCAAGATCTCTTAAAATACCTTCTTTCCTCTTTTCTCCTTCAAATAAATTTAGTACAACTTCATGAATGAGTATATTTTCTTAGTGAACTATATACTCAACCATAAACTTCTAGGTACTAAATATTAAGAACTCTTTCAGTTCAAAAAATGTATTTGTAGATTTTTACAAACAGTGAAATTACAATTTAATGAAACATTTAAAAATATTCTTTTATATGATCAAGAAAATTAAGTTTATGCATAAGTTTGTACAATCAAATTTACATGGCAGTAACTTAAACATTTGTACATGCCCATAATCTTTTAAAATGTAAAAGTAATTTCCTTCATCTCGCTGCATGTGGATAACTATTTTTAAATATTTAACAAAAATCAACCATCAATGTCTATTTATTTGCTTCATCTTTTAGGTGATAACATTAAGTAGTTGAATAAATGTTGTGCAAAATACCCTGTAAAAAAAAATTGAATCCAGAAGCAAAGGCAAAAACACAGCTACCTTTACAAAAATAGCCATACATCCAATTGATAAAATTATACACCTTGTCATATATTTTTACATATTTATACATTAACATTTTACAAGAAATGAATTGTCAAATTTTTAAATGTTTTTCAGAGAAATTTAAATTTTCAATTGGCATCTCAGATCAAATCCTGGGCATAGGATTTGAATTTTGTGTGTTAAAAAGTCAAAAGAAAATCTGGATTTTTCTTTCTTTTGCTTTCAGATTTCATAACACAAATGCAATTGCTATGTATTCGTGTTTTCGGCAGAAGAAGCTGAAGCTGGAAAAAAGTCTTCTGTTTTAAATATTTCTGGAGGCTCATATTTTAGCTGCTTTTTCTCACTGGGTTTTTTCTAGTAGAAAAAGAAACTATTTCATTAAACATACAAGGAATGCATAAATATAAAATAATTTACTCATGCATGGCATTTTAAAATTTTGAAAATTTTTATGGATAATTTTTAAGGAACTGTTTACTTAGCATCATTATACTACTGAATGAAAATATACTATGAAATGAGTTCAGAGGATATTCGAACATAGGGTAAAACACGTTTAACGCGAAAACGCTTAAGACGAAAGAATACAACAGTCCTGACAAACTACTGTGTATTTTCATGCATTTTTTCTTTTAACACAAAAAAATTTCTCTTCTGGGGAATGAATAAAATACAAAAAACACCAGCTGCGCAGGTGAGATTTAAGAGGGGCGTTAAATGAAAGATAGGTGATTTCATGTTTTGTAGAAAGGAAGACTCAAATTTCGTTGTTGGTGCTTTGTTTTTAAAAAAAGATTTTGTTACTTTATCAGGCAAATAAAGTCCGTGCATTTTTTTAATGGCTAATTTTTTTTATTTGGTCATTATAAAGCCACATAAACTAACATAACCGTTAACAGTTAAAAAAAACTAACACAATACATTAACTTTAGTTTCACACCATTTTTGTTTCCATCCTAGCGATCATGATAGTCCTTTCTCACCTCTTCTCTTCTTTATACCATTCTCTTCTTTTTTTTTATATTCCGATGGCAGCACCACCTATACCATTTTTAGATACAGGCGAACCTTACAAGACGCTAACTTGGCTTTGAAATACCCTGGAAACAGACTGTGAAATGAGCCCATTTCATTTATCTAAGATACTTTCACCCTCCACCTCTACACACAAAACATCTCAGCTCTCATCAGCTGGCTTTGGAATTGGAAGATCAGTACATCGCAATGTGAGTAAAATCAGTGAGTTTGATTTTTTTTCCTTCTCTCTTTTAGAAGAATTTTTTTTAACGAGCAAAATGGCAAAGAACTCAAGGGAAAGTAAACTATTTTATTTCAAATGAAGATGGAGAGCCTTAAGGTTGTTGATCAAATACAGAAGACAAAAACGATTTCGGTATCATTAAATTTTGTTCTAGTGAATGAATTACTTCAGTGAGAACATGACTTACAGTAAGAAATGGCCTTAAGTGATGATCAATGATGAAAAAAAAATGGAGTTCAAATGGTTCTGATGAATAGGAATGCTACTGGCATGTGACCACAGTAAAAACACATAAATTTTTTTTACAGAAGACAAGAAGTTGATAAATCTAATTATTTAGATATGTTTTTTGTGTGTGTGTGTGTGCCTTTTTATTTTTTTTTAAACACACGTAAAAATTCCAAACATTATACATATAAACTCTAGAAAGTCATTTACTGCCTTTTGGTGAACTACTAGATAGCCCAAATTAAGTATTGATACAGAATAATGCCTCAACCAAATCACAAAAACCTTCTTGAATTGAAAGAATGTGGCAGTTCTCGATTGATCAGTTTTCAGTCTGGATTTGAACCCTATACAAATGTATGGAACATCCTCAGAAGGAAAATTTGAGACTGAGAGGCAGCACTACTCTTTTAACAATTTGAAGAAAGCTATAAAACAAGCATAGTATGAAATTGATGCACAAATATTACAAATGTTGGTACTTTTGTAATCATGTATTAGAGACCAGATTAAAAAGAAAATTTATGAGATATTAAGTATGGCACGTTGTTGCATATTTTCATTATAGTTAAATATATAGCAAACATTTGGGATACACATTTTTCTTAAATGTCCACTGTATTTGCTTTGTTTTACTATATTTGTTCATTTTTCACATATGATGTTCATATTTTTAGTATATTGTATTTATATACTATTACAAATTATACGATTTTCTCTTTCTTCAATTAGAGCATTGTCATTTTCTAAACCTTTGGGACAGACTGTACCCTTGAAAAACAATTCTACTTAATAAAATGAAAAAAATTCATATTGAAAATTAATATATTTAAGGAGTAAAAGTATTCCAATCCAAGTGTAAGAATTACATGGAGAGAAAACCATTAATAATGTAATTTGTTGTTTAAAAAAAATAAATAGAATAACATGAAATTCAAATTAAGTTTAATGTGGGAGCATGTTAGACAGCATCAATTTTTAAATATAATTATATAAATTTAAAAAAGAAATTAAACCCATTTTTGAAAAAAATGAATTAATTCATAGACATATGGAAATACTCACAGAAAACAAGGGTTTCTGAAGTGTATTAAAAAGCTTTTTCACAGAGCTGCTATCAAGCTGTTCTTCGGCTTCATTCACTTTTTCTTCCATTACATCTAAGTTCTGCTTAATTGTTTTTACCATTTCCTGTAATTATAAATATTAATATTATATTTATATTCACTCATTTTAATTTTACAAATAAATTTTAACTTTTTCTTTTTATCTAAAATATAGAAAAAGATAAATGTCTCAATTCTATTTGATATATATTTATAAAATATAAGAATGTAGTATAGTACTTCTATACCCTAAAACAATTATCTACATTCTTTACAACCTTTACTTTAAAAATTACACAAATGAGGAATTTTGATAAGAAAATAAATAAAATCCCCATTAATATGTTGTACAGATGTGTGAGCTAAAAAAATTTTTTTTATTAACTTTTAAAAATCTACTAAATGCATTTACTCACATATAATTAGCTATTTTTGTACCAAATGAATGGTCACTTTTTTTTTTTTTTTTGCTGCTTGTTCCTGGGACTACAGCTGAAGAAGTCTATACAAAAAAATTCAATCACCTGTTTTAATGAGAAATAGAGTACTATACAGTAGAACGTTGTTTATCCGAACGTTTATTATTCGGAGCGTCAAATATCCGGACCAAAGTCCGGATACGTTTTCGACCAGTGTATTGCTCAACAGTTGTTTTGCGTGAGACCAAAAGTGAAGGGAAAACCAAAGGTGAATGATATTTGGGGAGTTTCAGTTGTGTCATTTGGTAAACCTTTGCATGGAATATTAGATCAGTTTGTTTCCAAGTAAGGGGATGTATATGTGCTCTTTTGTTGAGTTGTGAACTGCTATGGCTTCAAATTCAAAACGGAAAAGCAACATCTTGAACATAGAGACAAAACTTGAAATATGGAACCGTCCATCAAATACTGACACGTTTTCTGTGTTAAAGACAGTTATGGAGTGGTACGAACAACAGTCAGAGTGCTGTCCTACTCAACTACTGCTGCTCAAGAGGATTAGAAACCTTGCAGCAAAAAAAAAACGAATGTGTACAGTGGTACATAAATGATTATTTTCTACAATAAAGATAAAATTGCGACATTTTACACCTATTTTGCTTTTACTTCAAGCACGTTTCCTGCATGTGATGATTTTCAATATTCCTGTAGTGTTCGGTTTCATATACTGCATGGATCGCATTCGGTTTTCTGAACAATTGCATATCCGAACATGTCTGGTCTCAATTGATTCAGATATACGACGTTTTACTGTATATTACTATGTACGTTGGGAATTTTTTTATAAGTACAACGTGGGGGGTTCCCGTTAGCCATGTAAATGATTTCAATGTTTTAACTTTCTCTTTACATGTTTTGAATATGCAACCTTTACTCAAAAAGAAAAATGAAACATAAATCCTTCAGAATCAGAGATTCAAGTTTCCAAATAGTTCATAAAATTCCTATTCACTCATTGGGATGTCTGATGGTACATCATCATCACTTTTAAAACTTTCCATATACTAGAATTTATATTCTCTTCATACACAAAATCATCCACACTACTCCCCATACAGTTATTGAAGATGCACTTTTTAAAAGCTTGGACTATCATTTCAGATGAAACCTTCGAACATACATCTTTCACCTATTCATCATGGTAAACACAACAACTTTTTAAAATTATCACTTTTTGTAAAAGGCTTTATCTTCTTTTACCATCCAATCCATTTATTTAGACCTAAAACTATCCTTAAATGGCTTTAAGTTTACATCCACAATGGTTGGAACATTGATGGCAGACCTTTAAGTAATGTAGCCATTTTTGTTTTAATTGCATAGCACTTGTCTTATATTTTATCTGTGAGATGAATTCCAAACTAACATGGAGGGTTTATGAAACACAGCACCTTTTCTTCTGCATATCCAAGATGCCACACTCAGCCATCCAAGCCTCTCTCTATTTCATGGCACCTTTTAAAACTTCACTTGGGAATTTTACAGTGGCATAACAGATAATATTAGGGCTTCACTGCAAAATCAAGTTTTAGGCCCCAAGCCCAAGTATGTACTTGGAATCAGACTTTGGGCCCCCCTGCAAAGAGGGGATTGCAAGGCATACATTATGCCACTGGAATTTTACAAGGAAGAGTTTTTTACATCATTTTTGTAAGAAAGCAGGTTTCCCATTGCCTTTTTAATTTTAGCATCATTGCTAATTCAAGATAATTCCCTCCACTTTCAGACTTATTTCTCATCTACAGAGAAATGCCAAGCAGCCATATTGTTATTAAAATTTTTAGCGGTCTTGATTACTTACAGTTTGAAAATTGTCATATACAAATTGCTTTGCTTGCTCATTTTTTAACAAAAAAAAAAAGACTGACACAGAAGGTAAGGACTAGAACAGATACCACATATTGTATTCAAGATAAAAAATAAATGGAAAACTGCTAGTTTCAGTAAGGGTTATCAGATATAAAACTATCAACATTAGCATCTAAAATTTTTCTTAAATGTGATTTGGTTGAGAAAATATTCCATTCATTTTACTTGCTAGGCAACATTATTAATCTTCATGGTGACATGTTTAAAAATTTTAGGTATTTTTGCTTTAAATCGTTTTATACATGGGTTTTGAACTTTGGATAAATTTAAAAAGAAAAACACACACTCAGCCTATAAATGGACTAATAATCAGAAATATAAAGCATTAATAAGTGATCGTGAAAGGTAAGTAAGTCATAAAGTTCTTTGTGGACACAGAAATCACAATATTGACAATATTAATTGGATCAACAAAAATGAATTTTATGCTTATTTCCTTTTTTTCTGAATATGCAATATCTGAACTTCAAAGTATATGATGTACAAAAGTTGATAACAAATTGGATGAAATAGAAATTAATTTTAATACATGATTCATTGAAAATATACTGAGAAAACATGCACAATGAAAAGCATTAGAATCAATAAAATACATTCTTTGATGAATGATTTTAAAAAAAAAAAAAAAAAAATCCTTCTTACAAAGAGAATGAAAATAAAATAATAGAAAAAGAAAAAAAAGTTATATCTATCTGAACATCTTTAAAATCACTTAGCTATAGCCAAAACAAAAAAGGATTCAAATTTTTTTCTCACTGTAGCATGGTCATGAATAACATAAAATCAAACTACAAAGGCAAACAATTTTGATATTTCAGTTTTAAATTTTTCTTGCAACAGTAAAAGAAATATCAGCAGCTATATTTTCCCTTAAATTTAAAAATTATAAAAGTAATACCAATGTTATCAAAAAGCATACATTTGTACTTATTTAAAATTTTGTTTCATTTGCACCACATACCATTTGCAAATACAATTTCCTAAATTATTATAAACCCATAGAAAGAATAAAAACCCATAAGTCTTTCCTTTCAACTGTTCATGATCTTTATTACACTTTCAATATCCCTACACCCAACCACCAGGTTTTCCCACAGGAATTTAACCCTATTATGCACCAGATGACTTTGGAGAGATACCCGGAACTTTTTTGGAGTGTTGGTAAACAATTTTTTTTGAAAAGTGACTTAAAAAACACTGCCCTTGCTACTATACATTACAGATGTTCTCTTGATAAATGGTTCCATGTATACACAGATGGTTCAGCAGAAGATGCTATTAAAAATGCTGGAGCCTTTTCAAGTGCATTCAGTATTAGTTATCCCATTGGAAAGTATTCTGACAATTTTAATGGTGATATAGTGGCAACATCATTTGCGATCGATACATTGGAAAGCTGTTCTGAACATAATACTGTATTTTTGATTGAATCTCAAGCTGCCATTTTGTCTCTAATAAACTCAAGATATAATGAAAATACATTAGTTCATTCTTGTAGAACGAAATTAACTGAACTTGGGAAGTCTAGAGAAACCATTGCCCTCCAGTGGATTTCCAGCCACTGTAACATTTCTGGAAATGAGAAAGCAGATAGGCTTACTAAAGCGGAATCTCTCATGTCCCAACCTGACTTTCCCTTGCCTCTACGTAACATCAAAAGAATCCTTTACAATAAACTGCAAATTAATAGAGCCTCCCTGTATGGTGAAGCAGCTGCAGGTAAAAGGTGGAATATCTTGCTTAACAAAAGTGGTAGAGTCCCCAGTTCCCAGCCTTGATCTGTTGGAGTTGCGTTTTTTTGTTTACTTACTGGACTTGACTACTTGCAAAGGCATTTACATTGTATAACATTGTATAGGAGTAATGGATTCTGCTTGTTGCCTTCTGTGCAACCAGGGTGAAATGGATGGTGACCACCTCAAGTGAGTGAGTGAATATTAATGTCACACTGTTCAGCTACACGAGGGCTTTGTGACCATTTTAAACACTGCCCTATAGTTTTAAAGTTATTTATAGACAACTCTACTGAGGCAAATTTTAATTCTTTTTATGCTTCCTCATCATTTTATTGGGTTGCTTGTCGACTAATGGCAGAGATGCCGAAGACGGGCGTAGGATAAAAAAAAACATATTTGCTACTATAAAAAAAAATGAAAACTAATAAAAATGTTCCAAAACTGATTTTATTTTATTTAACACTAAATGGTTGCAACTTACCTCTAAGTGATCTATTTGTACAAATATCTTCTCCATTTCTGCACATTTTTTATGAATCTCAGGAAGTGTTTGATTTAAACATAAAGCATTATCACCACGTACCTAACAATATAAAAAGGTTCATTTTTTAATGCTCATTTATAAGAAAAAATAAAAATATTTCAAATTAAAATATTAAAGTAGCAATTCTAAATTAATAAGTAATAGAATCTTGTATTTTTTTTCACTAAAGATAATGCTTAGCAGTATTAATATATCTTAATGTTAGTATTGTTCTCAGTATTACACTTAAGATAATTTATATGTTTTCCTTAGAAATGTTTTCATTACAAATGGAATGAAAGAAATTGGTTTAAAAAGAAACATAAATGGAATTATCAATATTTCAAATTAAATCATTAAAACCATAATTTTATTCCTCTTGTTATAAATATATAGCACGAATTTATATTTCACAGTGCATAAAAATTTCAATATGATTTTCTTTGTTAAGGGAATAAAGTTAATTAATTGCTTACCTGATTATCCTGAGTTATCTCAGGTTCTTAAATATTGTAGTTTTAATTATTATCCCAAGAAAACTTGGGAGAATCAGAATTTATCAGTATGATTTGTTTTATCGCAGTTTTACTAGGCTAGGAGTAAATATTCAGCTTTGATTGGCAGTTTGAACAGTTTTTAATACTTGCCAGGTTTGGCTAGTATGTTAGTCAAAAGGAAAACTGATGTATGTGGAACATTCTGATTGAATAGAAAAGATTTACCTCAAGATCTAAAGACAAAGAAATTAAAAAAAGGAGAAATTATTGGGCATCAGAGAGGGAAAGTAACTGCAATTAAATGGAAAGATAAGAAGGATGTTAGTCTAATGCATACAATCGAAATGCAGGATGTGACAAATAAACAGGGAGAGACAAATTACAGGCTTAAATGTGTAGTTGACTACAATGACAAAATGGATGGTGTAGATAAAGTCAATTAGCATTTAGCTGCTTATTCTATGCTACACCCAGAAAAAGAAGGGAAAATACTATAAGATTTTCTTCCATTTATTGGATTTGGCCTTGTGAAATTCCTACATTTTGTACTGTAAATCAAGAGGTTCCCGATCACCTAAGCAATTTAGAATGGAACTGATTGAAAAACTAATGTCAGAAAATCATCATGACAAGTTTTTAGCCACATCAGGAAAACCCAGTATTAGTACTATGGTACGTCCACACATCAAAATTTATGCCACACACGAACTGCACCTTGATATTATAACAACAAAGATTCATACATGTTTTATTTGAAGAAAAGAAATTCTCATGGTGCAATTTTGGCTATGGTGACACTAATATGTCAGTACCATAATTATCAAATCAATTAAAAAATCAAAATACTTTAAATCAATTTAATTAAAAAATTAAACTTAAAAATAAAAATATGCATAGGAATAATATTTTATAAAGCTGCAAATCCTTTTTCATGCCTTAACCTCCTTTGACAATAACTTATTGAATTTTTCTTTTTTTTATGCTCATTGTGGCGGTATCTAAGTAAGTCAGTGACAGCCTCTGGACAGGAGTGATCACTTTTGTCTAGTGGTATGTTACGTGCTTACGAACCCATAGATCGCGGGTTTTAATCTTCCACATGGGTGACCTTGGCTAAAAAGAAAAACGCAAACCTTATCATGTGTCGTGGTGCCATCTAACCGCAAGAAGAGCAAGCAAAGTCATGAGAGACCCACTTGAAGCAGCAAGCAAAGTCGTCGGACCCACTCGATGCAGCAAGCAAAGTCGTCGGACTCACTTGACGCAGCAAAGTCATCAGCCTGCTAGTTTGATATCAGAGCATCGCGCCAAGTTGTTGTTTATGTTCGCCAAGATGGGCGATAACATTATAATATGGTTACCTTGATATTTTTATCGTCTGGCGATGTGGTTGCCATGGAGATAACGTATATTAGAAATAATTTTTATTGGTTCTGTTCCCGCGGTAATCCTATTAATTTCAGACAATTTTATTTCGATTTCTTTTACAATTTAACCATTTTTATTGCAATCCCGAATCAAAATATATTTCAGTCTTCTGTTTTATTTAATGCTATTTTCGAATATGGATATTTCTAATATCATTGGTGAGAACTAGGATATTTTTTTTTAAAAGAATGAGTGTTATATTTTTAATTATTTCTATAAATCTTTTATTTTCAATTTATTTTACTTTTTAAAAATGTTTTTTTCGTTTCTTATTCGATGAAATTCGTTGAAGAAATTTGCAGTTTTTGGAACATAGCAAGCTTTCAGTACTTTTTAGTTGCTATTCATTATCAATTTTAATATATATGTAATTATTTTATTAATAATATAAAAATACAATAATTAGAATGTGTAATTAATTTATAATTATTATTATATTTTATTTTATTTCTAAGTATTGTGTTATTTATTTATTATTATGTTATTTATTTACAATTATTATTTTGTTTTTTTATATCTTAACTGACTATTCTTATATCTGTACGATTCTTATTATATTACAATAGGATGATTATTCTTTTTTATAAAATCTATTAAATTATATTACGTGATTATTATTATATAAAATAATAAGAAGTAATACCATATGAATATTTAATAACTATTACTATTTAGTATTATATGAATATTATATATACTAATTTCTATAACAATATATTACAAGATTATTGTATACTGCATAATATTACTATTAGTAAATATGATTTTTTTTATAATATTGATATTAATTATTTATTGATCTTGATTAGTCTCAATCTATTCCTAAATTCTTCATTTGAAATCGATTTTAATGTTTTTCAAAACAGTTCTTTAAAATTATGTTCCTGACGAGTTTTACTGCTAGGCCGCCATCTTGAATTTCATTCCAACGGCATGCACTGCTTGGTGTGATTCTTTATCACGCCAAACAGCGTTTGGCGCCGTGCAGTGATATCAAACTAGTTCCGTCGTCAGACTCACTTGATGCAATAGTAAGAACTCCCACGCTCGCCATAACAACAAATATCTCATTCGTTCGCCTATCAACCAACTCACTGGTGGGGGAGTACTGTGGTGCAGTGACAGCCTCTGGACAGAAGTGGTCACTTTTAGTCTAGTGGTATATTACGTGTTTATGAACCCATTGATCATGGGTTCTAATCTTCCACACTCAATTAACTATTACTTAAAATTAATAAAAAATAAAGATTTTTGAATTATTTTTTTAAAATTTCATTTATACAATTTACCATATCTACAAGTGATGTAAATTCATCTAAACGGGTTAATACGTCTTCAACTTCATCTTCCAACACAGTTTTCTGTAAAAAAAGATAGACACATCATTAATCAACAATGATGCAAAAAATGGTACTTATGTATTATCACATCCTATTGGAGACATATGAAACTAAGCACATGGATGCCAATTCAGCGAATACGACATATAGGAAATTGAGGTTGCTAACTTGGTGAATTATTAATAGGGTTAATAATTGTTGCAATAATACATAAGTACCCAAAAAACAAATACATTGCTGTATTGTAAACAGGGGCAAGCTACTGCCATATCAATGATACAGGGGCCTCCAACAAGTGTAACCACAGTCCCACTAACAGGGCTGTCATATCTAATAAAGGACCTCAAAGGAATTTTGATACAGGGCCCCTTCAGAGGTAACTACAACAGTGATTGGAAATAAAATGATTTAGTTGAAAATATAAAATTGAACTTTAAATATAAAAAAAATATGATCTACTAGGAGATAAAGATTTCACTAACCTCAGATCTTTTGTTAAAATTTTCTAAATATTGCAAAAGGAAAAGAATACATGATAGAAGCAAGAAATATTGAAAAATACTAACCTTCAAGGTTAATAAAATTAACTGAATTTTATAAGTTGAAAAGTCCTTGAAATATAGCAATAGTAGAGTTAAATGAGCTGACTACTTCATATACAGTCGACTCTCTCTAATTCAAACCTTCGATAATATGAGCCTCTTGCTAATTCGAAGTATATTCTTCATCCCTGGAAAAACTCTTGATATTTCAAACTAAAACAATATGTTTTGGTACACTCGATATTTTGAAGTAAAATCTTCGGCTGGACAGACTACAACATGCGATAATTTGAAGTTATCTTTTCTTTCTTATCAATTCGAACACTTACTATCATATAGAGTCCTGTTGCAAACAGGTTGGAGCTTACATGCTCTGTGTGTCTCCCCTGTAACGTAGCCACTTTGATGACCATCTGCCTGCCACCCCTTCTTTGTATTTCCCGATTCCTCAAGTAAAAAGACACTATTGTTGCTTTCTTTCTTCGAGTGGACAATAGACCAGCCACACTTGTTGTCAGCCATCCATATTTTTGTTTAACACATGGCCTTGCTACACACATATCCAGAAAGGATGGTTCGCTATTGTGAAGAAGAGATGCGTAGGATTGTGTATTTTGCATCAGAGTGACATGATAATTTATGATTCCTCTGTGTGAGTTGTGGCACCAAATAGGGCAAGGGCCGGACTGGATCCTGCCTTGAAAAACCAATAATGTTCAGGGCAGTGTCTGAGGGAACCGATAACAGATTTTTTTTTCAAAAAAGATTACCTATGTACAGTACGTATTCTTTTAATAAATGTTTTTAATGCATAAATGATACAGAACTTTTAATTTCTGTAAAATACTTATACCGTGTAATGTGTACTTTTTAAAAATACTTAAAAATAATTCTATACATATGTACAATTGTTGTTTTATACATAGTTTCAAATTTAAATGTGCCAGAAAAAATTTCTCTTCATGTATTTTGGGAGTTTTTTTTCCTACTTCTTGATAATTCGAAGTTTTTCATTGGTTCCTCCAGCTTCGAATTATCGAGGTTCGACTGTATATACATATATATATTTAAATTAAAAAAAAAAATTGAGGATGGCTTGATAAGTCAACAGAAAAATCGTAATCTTAAAAAAATTTCTATAGTACATAATTTGAAATGGTCAGAAAACCATTTATCTTCTTACCAGTACTATTGTAAAAGCTCATTTTAAAATTCGCAAAAATATTATTATTTTTTAAAGTTATATTATTCTAAGCGAATTGTTTCGATTTTTTTTAAATAATACATTAAAATTTACCTCGGAAGAAACATCAACTTTTAAATATTTAGAATATTCTTGAGCAAGATTGGTAACCAAAGAATCTAATTTAGCTCTATCAGTTAAACTTTCATCAAAGGTAATTTTTCCAGAGGTTTCAGGAGATAGCAGTTCGTCTGCCATATTTACGTTTCGGTTTAAATTATATTGAAAAGTGTTGCCAATAAATGTATCAAATTACTCACTAAAGATATTTTTGAAAAGTATTTAAATTAAAAATATATTTACTAATTACATACTAAAAACTATTTACTATGGCTTTAACGAAATTTTCTGTTAATATTTAAAACATTTAGAACAGAAAAGGCGCTATCATTTTTATTTTTAGTAGAGAGGTAAATGGCTTCTCCCTAGAGTTTATCTGTATGACCTTTCATAAACTAATATATACTGATATGGCAATTTAAAAGCAAAATATGCGTGTACGGAACTGGAACAGAAACTTAATAAACAGGCGGACAGCTATGAACTTGAAATTTGTGCGTAAAATTAGTAGTTTCATGATTCACAGTTATCAAGACATTTCTTTTAAAAATTGTTCTTAAGAAAATGAATAAATTCCTTTAGTTGTTTCATTTTTAAGTAATATTAAATGATTTATGTAATTTTTAATATTGTTGTGCACTTACCTGTTGAATAAACTTTAAATTTTTGGAAATTTTAATGTTTAAGTTATATTAAAGTTGAAAGAAAATAAATTTTTATATGCATCTTCGATGAGTTTTTTTTGGAGGAGGAGGGTAGTACATAAGTATTTTTAACATTGATCTGTTTTTAGTAATATTAAAGTTTTATAAAATATGTAAAGTATTTTATTTGGCATTTTCTTGATGAGAAATTATGAATATATCTTTAACAAATCAGGTTTATAGTTCTTGAGAAAATGTGACACAGCTATAAATGTAATTTTAAATTATTTCACGGTTTTAAAAAGGTTTTTCTCTTATTTTGTTTTGCTTGTATATTTGTCTGTGTATCATGACTTCGAAAATTTAAAAAATGTTAGTAAAGGAAAATTTTCCGAATAATTTTGTTTAATATATTTACAAAAAGGTTTGAGTAGTGTGTTTTTTTAAAATTTTGTTTCTTTCTGTGATCTAATTTGTATAATTTTGATGCTCATAACTTTTATTTTCATATTTATTTGCAAAATCTTATTTTATTTGTTTTTCTCTTTATTTTTTTTAAATATCACATGTTTATAGTTCTTGAAAAAATTTAACACAGTTATAAATGTAATTTTAAATTATTTCATGTTTTAAAAAAGGTTTTTCTCATTTTGTTTTGCTTGTATATTTGTCTGTATTGTGACTACGAAAATTTAGAAAATGTTAGTAAAGGATGACTTTCTGGATAAGGTTTCAAAGGTTTTTAAACATGTGAGATCGGTTTTCACTTTTGACATAAGATTTGTTAAACATCTGAAACATTGTCTCAAGTTTGCATGTTTTTTTTTTAATTATTATTAAAGGGAAAGAATGCAGAATCAAGAAAAATGAATTTGTTCAGTACAAAAGAAAATTTATTGCTTATGTTGTAGAAATTTAAATATGTTATATATATATAAATTTTATTTTTAAAATATAATTCTTTATAATCTTCTGTTTAAATTTGGTAGTAATTTTCGTTTGCATTAAAAAGTGACAAAAATATGCTTTTTAAAAGTAATAAAAACTTTTTAATGGTTTATTTTTTTTATAAATATCTATACTTGCTCAATATTTTAAAAAATAAATTTTATCACAAAAATTTTGGAAATAATATTTAAATGATAATTGATTTTAAATATCCTTTTTTGTATATGTTTCTTACTAACATTAAAGCTGTAAACTTTAAGGAAAATTGGTAATTATCAGCAAATTTTTTTAAATTTGCATATATTTTTTCTTTAAGAATTCATGTATTACACTGAATTTCTTAAATTATTTATTTAATCTTCTATTAAATTTACTTATTCCAATTGTTTAAGAATATTCTACATGTTACACAAATTTAAGTAATACTTTTTCGTTATAAATGATTATTTTTCAAAAAAAGATAATTTTTCAATGTAAAAAAAAGTAACATTATCTCTAAATCTAATCTCATTCTTTATTTTGAAAAGAAAACTTCTGGCTGAAATATGTTACAGTGGCTTTTCAATGGAGGAAACTATTTTATTTTATATTTAGAAATGTATTTATTTTATTTTATTTTTTTGGAAGGAGGGGTATTATTCTGAAAAGTTTGATTTTTGTCTTAAAGTATGTTAAACTATTTTATAAATGAATTTTAAACAAGAAAACTAGCTTTGTTTTATATTTGAAATTATATATTTTTTATTTTGAAAATATTTTTTGTTGTGTTTGAAATTTTAACCTTTTTATTTTCTTTTAGTAATGGGGCACAACATTTATGTGATTGTAGAAGATACTCTCTCTTTAATTATATGTTGGTGAATCTGTGAAAGAAGTGCTTGTAATCTAACAATTGATTTTATTGAATACGCTTTAGTTTTTTTGCATTTTTATTTATATGCATATGTATGCATACGTTTTATTTTTTTATATAAGATTATTTTTATTTCTTAGTATAGTTTGTCTAAAATATGAATTTATTTAAATTTGCTTGTATTTATATTATTTTAGTATTTTCAATTATAACATTAATTTATTTTATATGTGTAAATATTGAAAACTGTATAAATAAACACAAGAATAAAAGATACTTTTCCCTTTCACAGGCATTGAAATAACCAAAAACAATACAACCAATAACCAAATGGAATATTTTAAATTGAACAGAATGAAAAAAATTTTAGACAATATTTTAATGCTTATTCCTCTGAAGTAAAAATAATTTGTAGAACTAACATTTATTAATATTTTTTTATGTGTAGTTGATCAGAGGCATAGCTACTGCTGTATCGATACAAAGCACCCAAAATTTATAACTACAGTTCAATTAACAGGTTCTCATATCTAAAGAGGGCCCCCTGGAGGAATTTTGATACAGGGCCCCCTCAGAACTAGCTACACCAGTGGCGTTTGATGTCAATAAAATCTGCTTGGCATTTTGTGCCAGTGAAATGGAAAGGTATCAAATATATAATTTGTTCCTCAATACTTTTTTAATCTGTCAAAAAGATAATAAATTTTAAAATTGTTAGAAAATTGAATGTCATGGTGCCATATTGGTATTACAGGGATTTCTAAATCTCTTCATATGAATCTGCTGTGTTATGGTTTGTTGATTTATGTGCTACTATGTTTTATTTTTTAATTTTTTTCTTTTTTTTTTACAGAAATTGGACAGTTTTCCCAAGCATCTTCAAAAGTTTCACAGAATTCTGCATTACCTGTTGGTGTAAATATTCTTCAAAATAATATTGTTTATTGCAATTCAAATGACTCAAATCAAAACTACTTAGAAAAGCATGTAATTTGTCCAATATGTGGAAGACTGTGTAGTTCTAAAAGTAGTTTATTAACCCATATTAGAGTTCATACTGGTGAAAAACCTTTTACATGTGATTTGTGTGGAAAAAAATTTACACAAAAAGCAACATTGCAGAGGCATCGACATTTACATACCGGTGAAAAGCATTTCAAATGTGATCATTGCTCGAAACGATTTTATCGCAAAGATAAATTATATGAACATTTAAATGTTCATAGGTATAATGCTAGCAAGAAAGCGGGATTTGGTTAAATGATTACCAAATGGTACTTTCAGAAAATAGCATATATTTATTACACTTGTTCTAATTTAAATTACAAAAGAATATTTGTCCATTGGAGAGAACTAGCTGCAGACTAGATATCCTCACAGTTAGCTTTGAAGAAAAAATTACACAGACAGTATAACTATCTACAAATTTTTCTTCTCAGATAGTCTTTTTCATTGAAATTTTATCTAAATTGAGATCTCAAATTTGGCAATGTTATTTGAAATCTTTTTGATATCTGATGTATATTTTATGTTCTGTTTTACAAATTCTCAAACTCCATAGAATTTTAGGTAGACAACATCTTTTATCATCTTTGTCGTATATGATTCATCTTTAACCATAATACTTATCAATGGTACAGATAAATAGTTTAAACTTTAATTTTTCATTCAAATTTGAATTGAAAATTACCTTTTGATGGATTATTGTTCAAAATATTAATCCATTAATTTTCATATTCCTTAAAAATTTTGAAAATAAATATCCATGAATAAATTTTTAAAAAATAAATTTTTATTTTATGATATTAGTATATACATCAGAGAAGGCATTTACAATTTTTATTACAAGTATCGTAATTATTTTGGAACAGTTATTCTAATATATTTCATGTACACATCATGAATAAGTAAATACTATGTATTTTTATTTCACTTACAGTTCAGCTGTTAATTCTTATTGTTTCCATGCGATTTCATCTTTTAAAAGGCGGGTGAGGGAGGCATATTCAAAACAGTTGAAAATTAAGAAAGTCTTGAGGTTAGATTGTATAGTATTAATTTAAAAGATTAATTTTCATTGTTAGTTAAAGAAGTTACTTAATTATAAAATATATTTTATTTTTGAAAATGCTAAGCCATTTTTCATCCTGCTTTAAACCATTTATTTCACTAAATCATTAAAAATATCAAATTTTAAAAAGTCCGGAATATTTTAATTTTAATCTACTAAAAATCTTGAACTTTATAATTTTTATGGGAAAAATAAATTTAGCAATGCTGGTGATATCTTTCTCTTTGCTAAGAAATATCAAGTGATTTTAGATATTGAATCATTTATGTTGTCTTTGATTGATTAGGGCAAATATAATGTAGATTTTGAGTTTGTATTATATATTTCATTATTTTTTTAGGAAAAACATATGTATCTTTATTTATAAAGATGAAGCAATTTGAGTATTTATTTGAAATATAAAAACAATACATATTTTGGGAAACAGTTAAAAAAATACTATTAAACCTAGACTCTAGTTGATATCAAAAGTATCTTAATACCATATACTATTTTTTTCAAAATTTTATATAATTGTTTTAAATATTTAACTCTATTTCTAATAATTTACATAAGCATGTACTTAAGTGTATAATTTAACAGTTTACTTATGTTTGTGATGAATTTTTTTATGAAGTATTAACAGTATGAGTGTAAGAATGAAATGTTTGACAGTATTTTTCAATATATGATAGATCACCCAAGGAACTAAAACGTCATTCACCTAATGGAATTAAGATCTGATGGATTTACTTTTACTTACAACTTATGTAAGTATGGTAACTTTGCAAAATTAAAGGACAATCAAATCAAACCTGTAATGTCATTCATAAGCAATATACATTTGCCTTCTCATTAAATCATTCTTTCTAAAAAAAAATCTTTTCACATTTTCTGATGTTTCTTATCACTTTCATAAACAAAAATAGTTCTCCCAATTCTAGTTATACCATTCATCATGCCTATATATTTTTTTCGTATTGACGTTAACTGTCTTAACATTTTTGCACCAATTTTTCATGTTGAGAAAATTTTCACCTTGTATTAAGCAGCATGTTGCTGGATCCAATCATATAATTTTTTTTGGGCCGTGGGTAGCCTAGTGGTTAGAACCCCGGACTCCAAACCGGAAGGCCCGAGTTCGATGCCACCAAATGCCCGCCGAGTACAAAACGGAGAGCGTGCTCGTTAAATCCTAGGGTACAAACGGTGTCGCCATCTATCGTGTTGTGTGAGCAAAATCGCACTGTCACCCTCCTGGGGGGGGGGGGCTCAAAGCTTAGGCTAACGACAGGCGTAAAATTCTAGCCCTTAGCCACGATGAATTTCGTGGACCTTGATCTGATGTTACTGTCAATCAGGTGGCATAAGCAACAGCAACATATAATTTTTGATATCAGGTATCATGGCTATGTATAATAGTCAAAAGAATTCAGAATAAAATGAGAGACAGCTAGGAGGGCTGTGCTATATTTAGATGTAGGGTAATTTTCACTAATCCAAGTTATGGAAGAGACTTGAATAATAATCCAAAAAATCACGGTTCAGCATTAATGATCCATCATCAAAGAGAAACAGTTTTTCATTAAATGTATAATTCATCTTTGAATTCTGTATATGATCTTAAAAATAGGGAATCAATTGTGTCCATTGCTTTAAACCACCAAAATATGTGATTCAATCTTTTTTGTTAGTAAAAAGCTTCTTAAATGTAGGAGGACACTTATAATAAAGTTGAACTAAATTTATCTGTGAAAAAGTGTACCTTTTTAATCATTTTAAAATTAAAACAAGTTTAAGAAAGGACTTCTTTTTTTAATATCTCAAAAAGCAAAGTTAATTCCTTGTAATAAAATGAACAATAAAGTAGACTATTTATAGTGTTTTTAGAGGAATAATTCTAAAAATATGCACAGTAATAAAAAATTGCACTGAAAGTTTTTAGGAATAGAGGGGATGTTATGAGTATTTGCATTTAAATTTTATAAGGTTATATTTATTTATTTATTACAAACTTATTTATTTTGTACTTATTTTTGTCAAATGCATTTGATTTGTTTTAGAAAAAACTAACAGTATGATATTGGGATTCATAGTTGTATACATGTAATCAGATGTTTCAAGAGTAGAAATTTAAAAGAGAAAAAAATGTGCTAATTATAAAGTACTTCTTGGAATTGATTTAAGTAGATAACTTGCAATAAATTCTGTGATATATAAAAAGTTAGCATTAAATGAAGTTGGTCTGCAGTTCACACACACATTATTAAACTACGTTGTACAAATTAGATGAAGTGAAAAATATAAAATCTATGCTTCCATTTAAAAATCATTTATTTTCCTAATGGAGATATGTTTGTATTGTGATTATACAATCTGTTGAATTTCAGAACAATTTGTGTGCATACAATTTCATTGTCATTGCTTACACATATGGGGGAAAAAAATGAAGCTGAGGTTATTCAGAAAGCAACATTTTCCCTTAAATTTAAATCTCAATTACATTTACTGAAATCTTCATTGCATTAACTTGTTATCCTAAATTAAAAATTCATTTTTGTATAAAATGAGATTATTTTTCAAATGTTTTTAAAACATTCTTTTTTTTTAAAAATCAAATTTGTTTGCTTTGCAGAAAAAAATGTTTACAAGTATTTTAATATTTACACACACACACACAATTAGAAAATCATTGCAACATTATAGCCTTCTCTGCTCATTTCAAAGGAATTGTTTGGAATAAAATGTTTTAATTGCTGCTGTTGAAATTTAATGATCTGACAATTATGTAAAAAAATATTTTTTTTTTATTAACTGTAGTATATATGCATACATAAAAACTGTTTTGTATGTTATGCTATCTTGTCATTTTATTGTTGAAATGGTAAAAGCTTCTATTTTTATACTATGTTAGCTCTTAAAAGAATATTTTGATATGGAATAAGAATATGTATTGTTATAGGTCACATATATGTGTGCCTTGAGAGTTTATAGAATGTTTATGCATTGCTGTCAATTCTATTTTATTTATTTATAGAACATTAGTTCATTTGAAAAAACATCAAAATCAAAACAATTTTCAAAAGAAATTGGTTATGGTATATATTTTTGGAAATGTGGAAGCTTTAATGTACTTCACTGCAGTTTTATAATTGAAATAAAATTTTTATTTTCCGAATCTCTTGTTTCTATATTCATTTAACTTCAATCACAACATTAACTAAATGTTTAAATTAAAAATTTTATTAATTCTTTAACATCTTATTTAAGACAAACTAGTGAATAACTTCGAATGTGGAAGTGTTTCATTAGTACTAATTCCCGCCTTAGATCAAAATGCATAAAAAAAATTTGTTTCAAAATAATGGATACTTATGAATAAATTTTAAAAAGCTGAAATACATGTATCCTGTATTTTTTTTTTTTTTTTAATGTTGAAAATTACTGAAATTTTATTTTGAACACTTTTTATAGGTTCATTGGGGTTGTATCCAATTTCATATTTAAAAAGTTATTTACATTGCTTTTCCATTTCATTTAACTCTCTTCATACACTTCTCACTATCAGCATATGTATTATCAAATTGTTCATATTCCTCAATGGAATTAATAACTATGCATATTTTTTCTAAATTCTGTACACAAATCTTATTTTCTTTAATATCTAGCAAGCAATATTTCAAAAAATAATTAACAAGTATATTAAAAACACATGACAATTATTAAAAAAATTTTAGAATAAAAATATATGCAAAAGTAAGAAAAAAATTTATCTTAACACGTTTATTTGGATGCAAAGAAATTTAGTTTTACTTTAACGTTAAAATCCATCTAGATGTGTTAAAGCTAGAGATATATTGCAAGATTTTTATAAATATTTAAGAAATGTGTACTTGTACTCTTGTGTTTTCTTTTTAAGAGTCAAAATTAAGGGCACTAAATGTAAAATTCTTTCTTTTCATTTGAACAGCAGAATGTGAATATGAACTTAAGATGGGAGGAGCATATGATACAGATCGATATGATTCTCTCTTTATACCTACAAAATGTAAATGAAATTTAGCAGAATTATATGTTAATAAAACGTTCTTTTGAAAAGATTTGCAAAACACATTGTAAGATAACTGCAGAACAAAAATTTAACTAACACAGTATGTTTAACAATCCTTTACCCTTCCTTCAAAAGGTTAAGAGAACTTGTATATCACTCTTATTTAAAAAGGTGAGGATGGCATATAACTTACAATGTTCTCCTATTCAAGAGAAGTGTATAAAGCCCCATCAGAATTTGAAAATTTTATATGTAATATAATGGGCCTTTAAACTGAATCCCAGAAATCCGAAGAAAAAAACGATTCGCTTGAAAATTTTAATTAAAATTGAATAAACATTCATTCAGAAAAGGAAGGGGGACCACTTTTTCTAATCAGCATTGAAACAGAAGGCTGCTTTAACTGGTAAGTTTAAAAGACAAGACTTGGTTAAATGAAGTACAGAAATTTTAAAATAGTTTATTGATTATATAAAAATAATTTTTTATGCATCTCTTATTTAAAAAGTGACAACGCTTAATTGTTCATTTTATATTTTACTTGGTATCATTCACAAAAAATAAGAAATAGCTGTTCATTTTCTAACATAACCTACATGGAACTTTCATTATTCTTGACATTTTCATTATAAACAGAAATACGACAATTTGTTTTTCTATTAATACTAATATTATTTTTGTTCACATAATCAGATTGAGCAACATTGCTTAAATTACTTAAAGAGTAGGATTCATACAAACATTGCAATTTAATTTAATGCAGTTGTAACAAATTTCTTTTTTCAGAATCAAAGAAAGTGCAATGTTACAACAACAAAGCAAAAAGAAAAAGCTATAATGATTTTAAAAAATGAAGCTTATGAATGTATCTCATATATGAAAAGGTAGAATATATATATATACACTTTTTAAAATGTCTACTGAATCATATTTCATAGAAGTAATTTCAGTGCCTGTTTTATTTTACTAAAGGGGGCAGTACAGAATGTGTTCAGATAGAAAAATACCAATTTATGCATTATACAGTCAAGTATTTCATTTTTTTAAAATTGTAAATTCTTTTTAGAACAGCTTTTTAATAAAATTTAAGTATCTTATTTGAAAACAAGCCTGTAATAATTAAATAAATTTATTTTTTGCAACATTCAAAAATGTTTTTGATTCTGTATTTTTCTCAGCTAAAAATTATATGTATAACACTCTGCAGTCTTGTTCACACACAAAATTATATAGTTCAAAGCTCTAGAAAACTTAACATGTTCATTTAAATATGTTTTATAACTGTTGGTATCCAATTTTATGTTGATATTTATAGTTTTATCAATATAAATCCATCAATACTTTACAAAATGATTATAAGAGTGATATTCATTCTGCCTACCACGTATGATGTTAATCAAAAGTCATTTCTGAATGAAAATTCATTACAAGAAGAAAATTGCACTAAATTATGTACAGTAAAACTTGAGGTTTATAAAGGGTGATTTCTACATGAATTTCATACATAGTTAAAATAATTTTTCCTGTTCAAAGAAATGTAACACACATTTACCTAAGCATTTGCTTTAAAATTAACTACTAGCTCATAATGCATCAACAACTATGTCACATGTATGTAAAGATTTTTAAAAAAAAGTATCTATGACTCTGTGTATTTTAAATCTTATTTGTACAATCTCAATACAAATGAAAATACTTAAGTTTTAAATTAATTTTTTTCAACATAAAAATTATTATATATATATTTCAGAAAGAACTACTGCACACAGAGGTCCTTTTAAAAAAATTTATTTCGTAATAATTATTTTATATGTATCCAACTTCAAATGTGTAACTTTCATTTTTTTTAAAACTCAATGCATGGCCGTGTGGTCTTTAAAAAAATAAACGCAAATAGTATTTCAACAAAGACACAAATCACTGAAACAAATAAACACAAGTCTGTTCAGTTTTTAATGATATTGACAATTACCATCCATTAATTGTATATTTCAAAGGAAAGCTATGTATGATATAAAAAAAGTCTCTTGTGAACACTGCTTCATCTGAAGCTTGCAGTTCTTGTATAGAAACAAAAGGCACATTTCTGGACTTCAGCACAACACTAAGAGGTATTTGTTAACATAGTTCATCAATCATAAACACATTCAATAGGATGACAGTAAAAAAAGATTCCTCTTCACTACCAGGAGACCAACGATATAATTAAAAGACATTCATCTTAATTACATGGACTGTACATTTAAAACAAGTTAAAAAGTTATCACAAACGAGGATAGCATAAAAATGGCAATAAATTTTTCAGAATATTTGTTTTAAATTAAAATTCACTATGTTCATAAGAATATTGGAGTACCTACTTTAAAACATATTTTAATTAAATTTTATAACAAAATGAATTAATTATAATGGTTATAAAATTTTTTTAAATTATTGATTACTGAAAATACTTTTTAACAAGATCTGATTCAATAATTCATTCACTTTCATACATATAACAAATGTTTTATAAATGAACATTTTAGATTGCAGAACCTTAAAAAGAATTGTAGAATTATTTAATTTTGTAAAACTTATAGCTATCCATTCACACACAATATATTATTTAAACTAATATGGCAAAGTTAACACAAATCATATGAATATTCAGATAGTTTTTATCACAAAGAGCTTCAATAATAGAATTTAATAGCTTTAGAATGTAAATATTAGGATTTTAGCTAAATATCAATGTGAACACATATGAGATTTATTATTCTCTAGCATTAATTTTTTAACTATACTTTAAAATAATCAGTTTTTTTAAGAAGCTTAAATCGCATAGTGGACTAACTTTAATCACGCATACTAGCAAGTAATATGCAAGGAAGACTTGAAAACTACTCTTTATTGTAGTAACATGTTTGGCACAGCTAATTCCTCAGAAGAAAGCAAAAATTTGAGCATACAGAAGTATTAAAAAAACTTACAGGATAAGGCAAAATCCCCTAGACCAGCCAGGGGTAGTAAGACACTTTCAAAAAAGTTTTTAAAAACAAATAAGCTAAATTTTATAAAGCAAAAGAAAGAAAAGGGGGGGGGGTATAAAACAAAACTTACTCCGAGATGGGGGTGGGATTACGAAAAAAAATATTGCAACAATACTTAAAAGTTAATTTTAAATCTAGGTTTTTTAACAGGAAATTTAACATGTTAATTGAGCACCAAGTCTTTTGATATCATAAAGTGTGAAGTTTTAAATCTTAAGCATTGCGCAGGTTCCAAAACTTGACTTGAAATAAGCCGAGGAACTGATGATAACTTGTTCAAATTTAGATTGTCATTTACATGTATCTTAAGTAACACTTTTCCAGTTGCAATTAATAAAACATGAACGGAGCAAAAAGAAAGTTGGCGTTAAATGATATTTTAAAAAATACAATAAGTTAGAACAATTGAAAGAGAAAGACAAATCTAAAAATGATACTAAAGCTCACATTGTAAAAACTAAATAAAGTGCATAAAAAATTCACAGCAACAGCAGTAAGTCCAAATCACATATTTAAAATTTAATAAAAAAAACTAGATAGATACATACATATATATATATTCATTTTCTTATTTTAAAACCTGCAATATTCAAGTTAAAACACAACACTTTGAGATACATATGACAGTAATACATTTTTAACAAGAGTCTCCTGGTAGGTCAGAGTCTCATCATGCACCTTTAGTCCATTTCAAATAATGAGATACAAGTAGTAATAAATGACACAACATCCAGCACATCATTAGCTCACTGTGTTGATGTGCTATGTGTGAAAGAGACAGTGAGTTTTTGATCAGAGCAGTCACTATTAAATTCTATTGTGATTATTTGTGTCCACATAAATCTTTGTACAAACAAGGTGTGGAGCTCATAAGGCCACTGTACACACAGTATAAAAATGTATCAATGTCTTCTGTAGGTGTTATTGACTTACTGTCTGTGAGAAATCTAAGTCTGGAGTAAGCCTGAAGGGATCCAATGTAACAAATTGGTTCTTATGATATCTATGTACATAACAATATCAAAACCATTTTGTAATTTGTCCCCAATTTCCCCATGGTCAGATTTATAAGTATGAACATAAAATATGGACATCCCCCCCCCCAGCATTCGAGATTTAGGATAATTATTATTGTTACTTTAACTATTTGAAAGTGTTTTGCCAAAAGAAAACCATTACCTTTTACTCTTTCATACAGTATCTATAGAAAACAATTACATTGCCAAATAAAATAAAAAAACTGAATATCTCTTAAGATAGATCTCCTTTAGTGTTAATTTCATACCATTCATTCAACCATAAGGAAATCCAGCACAAATTACAATAATGCATTTTTAAAAGTATTTACAGAACATGTTCTCATTTACTTTCACATTACAACCATCACTCATTAATAACAAGGAAGCAGAACAATTGGATTTGACGAACTTCATGCAAAACTCAAAACTGTACAAACTAACAACCTTGAGAAGCACAAAAATTATATTAATTTTTAATAAAATAACAATACTAACAACCTCTTTTACTTAAAAATATTTTAATAATTATTCTATCATTTTTAATCAGCAAAATAACAGGTACATTCAAGCATTCACAAATTGACAGCATCTTGCGGCATTTAAAAAAAGAACACCTTATGTCAATCATTAATGGGAAAAAAAATTGAGGATGGAAGTTATATTTTAAAAATGGCAGTTATATTTAGCTGTTTTTTTAGCTTTAACTACATTTTCATAATAAACAGTACCTAGCATTGAGCAGATTTGGACTGAAGGATACACTTACATATTCTCACCAATATAATTTGCATGTAGGAATAATTTTGCATAAAAGAAACTTCCTCCCCTTCCTCTTATTATTCTTTTAATAAGACCATAACATATGTACCACAATTTCTTAACAAGTCAAACATTAAGCTATCATCTCAACTGAACAGATAAGAAAATTATTGCTTTTATTTAATCTTTTTTGTTTTATCTCAACAGCATAAAATCATTATCCACAACACACAACAGCAAAATTTCACGTGTGTTGCCCAAGAGTTGTATTTCATAAAAATCCCTCTTACATTGGATTAAGCAATCCAATGTGGGTATAAATTAGAAAATTACTTTAATATAGAAACTAATCATCAAAACTAAATAAATCAATAATCTAGCTCATCACTGAGCACAAATGATCAGGCCCAGCACGGGAAAAAACTTAACAGCTCGACTGCACCTACTAACAAATGCTATTGAGCATGTGATGTGTAACAGTCACTCTTAATCTTCAAGTAACTTAGTGTGTCCATATAAAATGACTACTTTGAACGCTTTTTATCATACAAATACATATATATAGCTAACAAATTTGCTTGAAAAGCTCAAATTTCACAAATCTTCACAAACATCAAGTTTTATATGCAGTTGATATTTGCATATAAAATATTGTATTGCTCTTAGATTAGAAAGTCAGCCAACAACTGACGCGAAAAAAGATAACAGTATTATTGATATGAAGAGCCTCACCTCAATCTATACAGTTAACAATCACGTAGAGCTGGTATCAGCCCATTTCCCTTTCCTGGTCTCGTGGATAAAACAGTTTTGAAATGTTGGCAGAATTCAGTAGAATATATCACTTTAAAGGTGATTTTATGGCAGTTTGAACTTCCGCTATCTGCCATAGTTAATTTGAATAAGCCGAATATATGGATAAATATGTATATTGCCATGGCAACATCTATTCTTCAATAATTAACTTATATAAGAATAAACTTTTCATAATTCTGTATATAATAACTTGATGAGAATAGAACCAATATCTTGCTTAGATATATAAAATATTAAGTTTTTGCATGACAGAAATATATAACCATCAATATAACCTTAAGAATAAAACGCTTATATTCAAGAAAAAATAAAACATCAAAATATTATTTATTAATGACAATTTAAAAATAACAGCTGCCACGTAACAAAATGAATATAATAATGGCAAAAATATTTAAGCATAATTAAAAAAAAAATTTATTGCTTTTATTGAATACAAAGTATGACTTAAAATGAATTAAACAATTAAAGATTTGTTTCCCCATAAAACAAAATTAACAAGAATAAATTTCTTTAAAATGACAAAATTACCTTCATTTTTTGCAAAATTTACTTTTTTTTTTACTAATACACCAGTAACAATCAATTGACGAGATAAAAATATTATTAAAATTTTATATACATAATGATCATATGGAATGAGAAAACAATACAAAAGCAAGGCACAATATATGGTAAAAATATACAATGTGGGTTGAAGTTCTGATTCAGTTAATTCTCAACAAATGGTTAACATAAAGAATCACTTCCACATATTCAGTTCAATATACACAAAGGGAAAATAAGACAATTAAGTAAAGCAAAAGAAGTTTTCTATATATATTCTTCCTATATATCTTTATGAAGACTGGAAGGGGTATTTACAGTTAAGAAGGGGAAAAAATGCTAATAATCATTTATATAAACCATCAGGAGTATAAAAATTAAATTCATTGCAAAATAATTACAATTTGAAAATTCCATAAAAACTCTTTGTTGGTAAAAAAATTTTCCAATTTTGTTTTTTAGTAAAAGAAAATTCAATAAATATATTTTCATTTCTTCCACAAGTTAAATCATACTTCTGAATCACTACAGACATAAGGTTGCCACGGCAAATACCGGCCTCCGTTTTTTAAAGTTTTTATTTTCACATCACCTTCATGGTTTCTTGTGCTAAGATGGTTGCATCAGACCATTTACATGCTGCGTTATGAAATGGGAGCCATTTAAAGTGTTCGGGTGCGGATGTGAGCCTGCAGCATGGTTTGAATTACGCAGAACAGAGTAGACATCTTCCATTTTACTCAGCTGCTCAAAAAAGGGAATTAAATCCCGTAGTTCTGTGTCTGACATATCGTCAAACCATGAATTTACAGGCACCTGGAATTAAACCAAAGCAAAATATTAGTTTAGGGAAAAATGACATGATATATAGAAAAGCTCATAAATAAAAATACATACTTTTATGGGGGGGGGGATGTGTTACATTCAATACTGTTATACCCAGACTAACAAAAATTCTTGTGGAAAAAGTTCACATCATGAAAATAATATTACTAATTTTAAAAAATTTCCATCAAATCTGTATACTTGTACAAAAATAATTAATTACATTTTTACACATTAGTATTTTTCTTGTTTTGCAATTAGATAATGCTTTATATTTTTGCTTGTCTTATTTTAATCTTTAAACTGATAAATGTTATCTTATAACTTGCTGTTTTCTTTTTAATAGCCAGCAAGTAAGCAAGCCTAAAATTTTAACAACAAATCTCAAATACTCAATTTAATTATGTTTCTAGCTCCAACCTATTACATAAAGTGGGGTATTTATTTTTATTATTTATACATTTTTGGAATAATAAATAAAACTTAGTGTTATGTTTAATTCAGCTTCAAGCAAGTTATAGAACAAATATAAAGAATCAGTTTAGGACTTTTTTATATAAAAGAAAATAACTTACTTATTTTCTATTAAACATGCAATAACATGAATATTAGGATTACAATATAGCAATAGAAATAAAAATATGCATTTAAAGCATCCTTTTACTAATGATTGAAACACAAAAACCAGAGAACAAAAGGGCCTTAAAACCTATTTCTAAATCAAATTAATGTAAATATTGGACACATTAGTATAGTAAAAAAAATGCTGTTTTGAGTAATTTCAAAATACTTTTTCAACTTAAGAAAAAAGCATGCACACAAGTTTGGATTGCTGATGTCTTAGTTAACCCTTTAACGTTCATTGGCTTCACACTAAAACCACATACTAAAATTTTTTTTTATTCCAATAAGAGCTGTTTTTGAATTTTTGTTCTTTTTCCTAGCAATAGATGGCAACACTACATCTATATTTAAAGATTGAGACCTCCTAAATAGAAAAATATTGACGTCTCTTTAATTTTAGTAAATTCCATTAGCTTAAAAAAAATATTAAATAGTTATTTTAAATTGTAGCAAGTGGTCTTACTGTATTCCTTTCTAATTATTAATTACAACTTTCAATCATTTTGATAAGTGAACAGAAGACCAGAAAAATGAAATTAAATTCTACAGTTTCATTGCGAAACCTAACTCTAGTAAGAGGCCGCATCACAACTGCCTTAGTAAATGTTTTAGTTATGCAGGTAAATCAAATTAAAGTAACCATTAGAGTGATTTCTGTTGTTGCAGATTGGTTGACAAATAACTTATATTAGGATTGTAACATGTTACTTTTAGTAGAATGCATGCTGAATTGGAGTCATCTGCTAAACGGGTTCTAAGCAATTAATTATTTTTGCTGTGGTTTACTTTTTTGACAAGAGGATTTGTGATGTTTCAAAATCCCGTTTTATAGACAATGTTTCTGAATATCATTATTTCAGAACGTAAAACACACACCTCTCTGTCGCCTTTAATATTAATGCCATATATTTCTAGATTCACCAAAATTGAAATTTTCTGTTACATTTACTATCTACACTTTTTGTTCTTTTGCTAAACTAGCCATATTAAATAGCAGTTAAAAATCGTAAATTTAATATGAATAAACTTTAAAGTACAGTTGTGTCAATGATTGTTGTTGTGATTGTTCATAATACTTCATAGGGAACTTTGTTATTTTGAAATAAAATGCTAACCATTTTGATCATTCGCGTGCCACTGGTTCGACATCCCAGTCCTAGACAATGAACAATAGCTAATGTTTAACCGTTTATAATCTATATAACCAGGACACTAATTTTACGTATTATAATTCACACCATAATAAAAAGTAAAAAATAATATAATTTTGAAAAAGTTTAAAATAGCATTTATCATGATATAAGAAGAGAAGTAGATTCAGTTATTTTATTGCAGTAATAAAATAAATAAAAATGAAATCATACTAAATAATTTTAATTCAGCATGTTTTTTGTGTGAAAATCAAGTATTTCTTATCACATTACTCTTAGTATTAATAAATTTACTTACTGCATTATCTGGATGGAAGATATAGGAAGCAGGAGAATTGTCTACTATGATTACTTTATGAAGATCACGACCTAACCTACCCAAATCCTGAAAGAAATATTGTTTTTAATATAAATCTTAATAAGTCGATAATTAAAAACAAAATTTATGAACCTGCTTTATCTGTTTTACCTTCACATAATTCCCACGATAAAAAACACATGATTCTCTAAAAAGACGTGAGCGGAAAACACCCCACTTGTCGAGAAGATCAGCAACAGGATCAGCATACTGCAAAATAGGGGAAAAAAATTCATTCATAAGTTTTATCAAATTATAAAGCTTGGAAATAGATTTATGATAAAAATACAATTGAAAAAAAAAAACTTTTTCTTTTGATACTTACTTTAGCAAGGCTAGCTGTAAATAGAACACATTCATACATTTCCCCCATTTTTTGCAGAAATTCATCTACATAAGGCCTCTTAAGAACATAAACCTTAAAAAAAATTATACATGGTCAGTTAAAAAAAATCACAGAAATATGACAGTAAAAATTCACAAATAATTAGAATATATTTAGTCTCAATCATATATAATGTGAACCTTTTATTTCTTTTGAAAAGAAAAAGTTTTAAAAAATTAACAAAAATATTTGTTAATGTTATTCATGAAAATCAAAGAATCAAAAATCTAGACTAAAATACTTTTGTGCAACAAAATTCAACAATGAACAATCAAATACTAAGTAAAAAAAAAATTACAAGAACAAATAAATATTTATTTGGTTTATAGTGAAGGTAGAAAACACTTGGAATATTTTATTTTCTAAATTCACCAATATGATAATAAAATTAAGACAAACATTTCAAGTTATAAAAGTATTAAATACATTCTATCATAACAATTATCCAATTAGAAATATACAAATGTACAAGAATGCAATAAATTAGTCTGCTTTAATAAAATGAACCACCCAGTCATGACTGATCTAATTCTTCACTCTTTTAATTTTATGAAGGATTTGTTTTGTTCAAGAAGGATTTGTTTGTTTTCTAATATGACTAATATTTATATTAGAAACCTTAAAAAGAAAATTCAACATAAATGAGAAATAAGATTAATTACACTAAATTCATGTAGCCAATTTACCACCTTATTTTTTAAATTATGACTTCCAACTTATACACCAGAAAAGAATTTGAACAAGTGATACACTTCAACACATAAATTATTCCAAAAAAACAAAATATTATAATCAAACCTTTCTGGTTACATAAAAATTCCCATTCAAGTGCCACACATATAAATAACACAAAACATTAAAAAGTTGCATACATTATCAATTATTAAATCATTTTTTTAAAAAAAAACTATTTTAAGTCCTACTAGAAAATTTCAGTATAATTACAATGTCAATATGACAATAATTTTTCTACAGAACTTTATTTAAACTAGAAGCACTTATCAAACATCTTTCAATCTGATATAACAAAATTATTATTCAATAAAAAAAAATGTTAATTTACTTATAATAATGTGTGCATATTACTTATGGAATATTCAAACAAAAACCATTAAAGTTATTTGTGAATTTTTAGCTCTAAAAACCATTTAAATAACTGAATTTTCATCAACTTTCTACATTTAATTTAAAGAATAAAAAAATTAGCATTGCACATAAAAAACCAATTTAAAACAAAAACTTTTCAAGTTCTGTTTACAAAATTTGATTAGAATGCTTAAATTTCACATTCAACATTTAAAAAAAAAAAAATCAATTTGAAATAATTACCTGATGAATAACTCCATCAATTTCCACAGGAACTATAAAATCAGCATTACTGATTGGCTAAAAAAAATAATAATGTTATAAGTTCATATTATTAATTCACTCAATAAACTATAAACTTTTTCAAAATATGATAAAAAAAATTTATAATCAAACTAAACACTAATTTTAAAAAAACTAGTAATTTTTGTTTGACAAAAATATATTTGTTTTAAATCTAAAGATTAAACAAAAAATTATAATAGGATAGAAGAAAAGAACTCAATAACAGTTCCAACTAGAAGTCAAACTCATATAAGGTAATTTAAACCTAAATACATTGTGTACATAGAACAAACACACACATTTAACTTTCTCAGAGTAACTAAGAATGAATACTAACTTTTTTATATTAAATTATCTTAAACATAAGAAATTTCAAAATTATCTCAATTATATATTTTTATAACAATTTACTCAAAAACATAGCATTACTTATACAGTTAATAGTTGAAAAATATGAATCTTATTTCTCACAAAAACAATTCTGTGTCAATTTATATAATAATTATATAAAGAAAAATTGTAAATATAGTTATCTGAATTCCAAATCTGACTAAAAGAAAATTGGTCAACTGTAGTTAATAAAATAAACTAAATGCATTCAAAACTATTTTTAAAATCAACACTGTTTCTTCCCCTTCAAGATCAAGGTTGCGGAAACTGGTTGATGATGTCATGCATGCATAATGAGATGTAACTGTATATGTGAGTCATGTATTCCCATTGATTTTTTCTACATTGTTACTAGTCAGAATGTTATACTATATGAGAATGATAAAACATTTTAATCTGAATAAATAAATATTTTTATACATTCACTATTTATTTTAAACAACACAGTTTTTACTATAAATACTAACTAATTTAAGAGAGAAAACAGTATTTTTAAGTTGAGATAAAATATTCTTTTACTGGCATCTTTCCTAGTAACATAATTATGAAACAGAAATAAAAACATATGTAATTCACAATAAATTTTAAAAATTCCATTTACTGACCCACAAGTTAACACAATTAATTATTCCTATGATTCTATTACTTATTGATAATATTTAATTCCCGTTATACCAAAAAGCTCAGACACTATTATTCAAAGATTATACCTTAAATGAACTATGAACAAGTGTTTCATCAAGATCAATGACCAGGCACATCTTGTGAGCATCTTGATGTTTTATCTGTGGAAGAAGGTGTTTGTCTTGAGGGAAAAATACCTGGAAAAAGTTATTTTCTTAATTTTTCAGCAAAGCAGTTCTAACTCCAAACATTACTACCAGCCAACCCTATGAACTATTATTCATTAATTTTTGGAAACAACTACACTGAAATATTCTGAATTATACATTATTCATTTAAATGTATTCCATATATTATTCAAATAATAAATGGAATTCACCTATATACTTCATTGTTAATCATGTCATTTCCCAGTTCTTATCGAATTATTAATTTTTAAGAAAATTTTCTGATTAAAGCCTATTTTTGATGAACATTTATATAAAAAACAGATTTAGATTTCTAGTAGACCACACCAGAAATAGAGTTGTTTGATTATAATTTAAAATTTTTTAAAATTATTTATTAAAAGATAATATTTGCTTTTTTTAAAGAATATTTGTCTTGATTGAATCTCTTCTCAAAAAGACAATTTCGACTGAATATTAGAAAGGCAGCAGTTTTTAGAGAAATTTAATGTATAGTAAAAAATTCTAAGTAAAAGGTAAATGCACATACCTATACTACTGACAGGAATGAAATAAAGATAAATAATGAGAAAAGTCCAGAAAATGGTTAATAATATGTTACACTATGCATACCAGTGCGTCTTCAAACTTTTTCAACATACAGAACCCCTAGAACTTGAAGATACTTTTGTGGAACCCCCAGAACTGGAAAGTGTTTCCATGGAACCCCCATACACATACTTTGAAGAACATATCTCAAAACAATGTAGCTCAACATGTTACAGGCACTTTATGTGAAGGCAATTAAAAAAGTATTGCAATTATTATTAAATTTTTTTATAAATTATAATTTACTTATTAGTAATATTAATTTGCGATCCAAGTGTCACCTATCCATGCATTGTAATTAGTAGGTGGGATATGTGCTTGCTTTTTTTCACACAAACTGTCTAGGTCAATTGTTATTAAATGCAATCACATTACATATTCTGAGTTTAATTTGCTTTCATACTTTGTTTTTGTAGCCACTCACGTTGAGAAATATATTTCCCTTAAACACAATGTTCTGAATGGCATTAAAATTTTTATAGCTGTGCAAGAAATTCCATGCATTTTACATGAGAGAGAATTTGCGACCTAAAATTTAGAAGCTGTTCATTCTTAAATTTAGATTTTAACATTGAATCTGCTGATAAGTTGTTTCCTTGCCTTCATTATAGGCGTTTTTCTTCCATAAATGCAAAAAGGTGCATTTTCCATTAGAAAACTATTTAGTTTTGCAAGAAATACTTACTAATTATGAAATTATCTCGTGAGACCCGAGATAGTAAATAATAGAATATTCACAAGCTGGTCAGAAGTATACATATATATAAAGATAAACTTTTTAATATATTTTTATTATATTATAATAAATGTTTAAAAAGTGTTGCAAAATAAAGTTATTATATGTGAATAAAATTTTCAATTTTTGATGAATAGGGGGATGAGCTTTAGATATTTGTAACTATATAAACTTCTAAGAGAACGTGAATCCATATTTTGCATATATATTTATTTCTTCTCGATTGTTTTTTATTGTGACTCGTGGAACCCCTAGGTATGTCTTGTGGAACGACAGGGTTCCGTGGAACACAGTTTGAAGTCCATTGATTGTATACATTCTAAAACTGTAATAACAGACAACATTATTATAATGTGTTATAGAAAGATATTCGTCATTATGTGATATTTTTTAAAAGTGGAAAGCAATGTTCTTGTAATGCATTATATTAATCAATGAACATAAAGAAATATCACACAAAATCTGACAGCATTAATTATTACACTATTTCAAAGTCAAAACATAATTTAATTTTGAAAAATACATATTTTAATGTAGTATAAAAAGAGGGGGAAAAAAAGACAACCAGTAGAATTCATTACATGACTTACAAAACCAACTGGGATAAATGACCAAAAAGAAAAACTATTTAATTTAAAAAAATTATGATGGAATGAAATTTGGAGTGGTTTTTCAAACACATTTTTAAGATATATAGTAGTTTTGAAAATTCAAGCAGAATAGGGGACCAACCAACCAACCTACAAATACCTCAACTATCAAGTTTCCAAAATAATATGAATTCAAATTGCCATAAAATCTAGCGTATAACGTGCACCCTTTTTTAACGAAAAAACCTGAAATGTACATATGCAATACTCTTATGTTTTGAAGTCATTTAATCGAGATTGTATTCCAAGCTTTAGATAAAAATACTATAATTATAGAGCTACAAACCTTTAAATTCATAAGGAATGTAGTTTCTTTTAAATCTACAGTATTTCAATCTATGTAGAAGTCTAATTTTTTTTGTGTGTGCTAATCTTTTCTTTATTTTTAAAGCTCTCATTTTTATACCTGGGGTATAACGCACACTCGTAAATTTAGATCTTACTTTTGTGTTAAAAGTGTGCATCATATGCTAGATTTACGGTAATTAACTCAACAATCCCTTGTTCTGTATTGTGATCTGAACTGTAAATATTTTAATAAAATAAAAAACAAATATTACTATCTGGTATTGTTTTAAATTGTTTCAAGTCATTCTGTGAAATATACTAATTTTTTTTCTTTGCTTGGATTGTGAGAAACTTGAACTACCAAGACTCTACTGTAAGCAATAAAAATTGTCACTAACAATCACGATTAGATTTATATCAACATAAATGTACGTTTGGTAAAATTACTCAATTCAGAGAACAAAGAGCAACAAATAATCTAAAATAATCTCAATAAAATATATCAATTATAAAGTTAATATTCTGTACCACAGAAGCATTCTTTACTTACTTTACTTCGCCTACTCCCATCCGAAGTTACTTCAGCGTGGATAGGTGGGTTAGGTCGTTTCGATTTTGCGCCAAAGCAGCAGAGTAGAGAATTGATGAGACCTTTATGACGAGGTTTTTTCACAGATGTTAAAGCTAAAAATATCAGTAAATTGGTGCAATTAATAAATGAACATTCTGCAGCTAATCATGATAGAAAAAAAGCATAATATAGGAAACAATCACACATTTAAGTCTTATTAAAACAAAATTTTGCTTTTCATTTATTTTGATTGAGTTATTTAATCTTCATAATAAAACTTGAAAATTCCCTCAAAAAAAAAAAAAAAAAGAAAGATATTTAAAAAAAAAAGTATGTCACATAATAATAACTGAAAGGGAGGAATGTATGAGATGTGAGAAACAAAAAAAGTCCTTTTAAGCAAAAAGTGTGTACGACTATTAATATTATGACTTTAAATTGATTGAAATTTTCTTTTATATAAAAACATAATAATACAAAAAAGTTCAAAGTCTACTTTTGAAAGAGATATTATATCTTAAAAAGTACAGGCAAAGACTAAAAAATATTATACTATTTAATCAAATAAACTACCCAGATCATTTTTTGATATATATTTATATTGATAATATATTTATTAGAATGTTCAAATACTTAACTACTTCATTATCAGAATAATTCAAGATTGTCATTGACAAAAAGTATAACTAAGATTTGGCAATCCTTTTAACTTCATACATTATTATTAACCAGTACATATTTTGAAATTCTTCACTCCACTTTTTAGCTGAAAGTAAAACAAAAATACAACGCACTGAAATCCTGAAGATATTTTTCATTAAATATAAATTTAAATGGAAACTTGCCACAATTATACAGGGACAATGATGATGCCAATTCATTCCTAATAAAATTTTTTAAAACACTACAAATATACATCTAATTGATCATAAGGTATGAACACACAAAATGAAGCCTGTAAGTATTGATAAAATTTAAATCACATTACCCTGACATCATATTCCATCAAAAAAAAAAGCAAATATTTTAATTCTTTATTAAACCCTTAAAAGGTTCAAAAATAAATCTGTCAAATCCCAATCAGTTTAGTATGAATTTTAACATGTTGATTGCCATGGTATAAGATAACTTGCACTATGGCACTCAATGCAACATGACTTTTAACCTTTCTACCCAGTTGAAAAAATATCATGCTTTAAATGCATTAGTTTAATTGACCCACTTTCCAAAAATTTATAATAGGCTTTAAGAAATATTTTCTCTGTAGTTCATAATATTCATAATTAAAGGAAGCATTTTTTCGTTCATTCTTATCCCCCCCCCCCTAGACCAGGGGTGACCAACTTGTGGTATAGCTAAGTTGTAAAAATGGCACACGAAGACTTATTGAAAAATTTAAAAAGATTATAATAAATACTACATTTTTTTTACTGTTTTATTGAAAGGTAATTTTCTCAGACAGAACAAAAAATTAAAATTTATTTTAAATACACTTAATAAAATTACAATAGAAAATTATAATGTATAGACTACACTCCTTCATTGTTGTGTGCATTGGTTTTCCAAAGGAAGTGCATTCATGAGATTCTGGGATTTGAGGGAGCGTGTTTTAAAATATCTGGAAGAAAACAATGGACTGCCCAGTGAGTGCTTGCTCCTCAAAAAAAAAAAAAAAAAAGATAGACTTTGAGACTTAGTTTCTCTTACTGATACTAAAAGACATTTAAATAATTTAAATTTAAGATTACAAGGAAAAGAATGTTTTTTTCCAATTTTGATTGATCATATATCTTACTTGTGAACACACTTTTTTTTTTGTCTCAATTTTGGAGAAAAAAAGAAATTGATGCACACCTAAAACAACCCAATTTTAGTAGCATCTTTGAGAACAAATCCCAATGTAGATGACTCAGTAAAAAATTTACAAATTGAAAAACCATATTAAAGAAGTACTGACTGTTGAATGATCATTTAGAATTAAATTTTTCTTGTTACTCATTTCTGTTTTTCACCTAACCTAACTGTGTGATTGAAACAAAAAAATAAATAAAACTTAAGTTTGTACTTTTATCTTATTTATTATACTATTTTTAAATTTCCACTACTTAGACTTGGACAAAATATGTGCTATTTAAGTAAAAATTCCATAATAATCCCTTCATATTCTTTGTTGGAAAAGTTTGAAGTGGAACACATAATTTTTTTTCAATCAGGATAGTGGCACTCTTCTCAAAAAGGTTGGTCACGCCTGCTCTAGACCAATTACTGGATTCAATAAAAGATTTCGAAAATACTAAAATAAATTAAAGAAATCATAAGTTTTAGTTACAACTTTTATTTACGTATTATTGACAATGTTTTTTTATGATGAACAACAAGATTTACAATAAATATTAGCATGTTCTTTTAATCAAGAAATATATCTGACATATACTACATATCTGGTTTGTGAATTCTTCCATCTTTTTAAGGTCACACTCTCCAAATCTTCCTTGTTAGGGTGTCCTGACATCTTAAATTTCATTTTTTGCAGCAAGTAATTTCTTGTTCATTGTTACGGACATGATTTTTTTCCCCTTAACATTTCTATCCTTCTTAGTAAGATACTTCTCTATAGCTTTACTCTTACCAAAAAATTATTCTAGCTTTAGTTTCATTACAGAAAAAATTTATCAATGGTATCTTTTCCTTTTCTTGTAGAACTTTTCCATCATGATACAAAGTGGATAGAAGATTCACATATTTATTTTTCAGACACATGACACAAAAGTAGTATCCTTTTGAAATCTAAACAATAATGATATGTGGTTATAAGATGATTGAAATTTATTAAGACTACAGATTCCCCCCTTTCCAATTCAAAAACAGTTTTCAATAATTCATTGGTAAGGATATAATACATGAAAAAATTATCTATCCTAATATTTCAAGAAATAGCCTCAATTGATTTTACTAGGCACAAAACATTTCTTAGATATATGCAGTGCCCACCATCAGAAAAAAGGCTTTCTTATACATATTTTAACAAGTTAAACAAAAAAGTTTTGACACCAGACATCAACCATAATTTAGTTTAGTATCTCCCCCTTTGGCTTCAATGGTAAATATTGTCTAAATGAGAGCACTTATCACAGAATGATATAAGCTGTTCACCTATAGTTAAAATTTTCGTTAGGAATACACAGTTTCCTCATTTTAGTTCTAAAATATGTCAGGTTGTTAGTAATTTCAGCATTGCATAAGCAATCTGATTCATCAGTTTCACATTCAATTCATCAGACTGATTACTAAAATCCTGTAAAAACTTTCTGATCTCCTCTTCAGACAGTTATGATTTGCTATGTTATATTGCACTATAAAATGCAAAGCATGTTTACATAATACACAAAGGTTTTATCTCTTTGAAACCCAAACAACAATGGCAATGATTTTCAGTCACATGAGGATTGAAATCCAGGGAAAATATAGTTATGTGTTGTTTTTTTTAAAGTTTTAGCAACACAGAACCTCTCAATAGTCACTTCAATAATTTATCAGTAAAGATATAATCTGTGAAAAAATTATACAGTATCTTCCAAGAGAAGTACCCTCAGCTAGGGGACAAAATAACTTTTCTTCCTAGATTTATGTCACCTTTACCATCAGAAAATGTTCCTGTATATGTTTCAATAGAGTTAATGTAAGATGGTCTGACATCAGAAATTAACAATAATTTAATTCTGTACTTCCCCTTTGGCCTTGGTTAATCAGAGGCACATGCAGACTTCTTTTGTAGAAGGTAACTCTAACATATACACAACAGCACAAATACCATTTAATAATAACAGTGTCATTGTTTCTGTATTTCAATACACTAACATCACCTATTGACCAATTACAAAAATGCAGCATATTAAAAATATTAAATTGGTTTTACAAGCATATCTATGCATGTTAATAATATGGGTCAATTTGACGACACAGGCAAAATGACACATTTATCCCTTTTACTGATTAAAAAGATATCTACAACTCTGAAAACATATATTAAAGGAACATTAACTTTCATTGTATATAAAGTTTGAACAATTGCAATAAAAAGCTGCATAAGATGTCAAAAGAGCAATTTTTAAAATGTGTTGAATTAAGCCAAACAGAATAGAAAAATTAATATTATTTTGGACAAATACAAAAAAAAAAAATATTATTATTATTTTTACCAGTATTAAACTTTATACAATATATATAATTACTAGATTTTTCATTTTAATATTTTATTAGTCAATTGCATTATATAAAACACCAGAATTTTGAAATCAAGCTTAAATAAAAATTATCCAAGATATACTCTGTTTTGCAAATATATATATATACACACTTTAAATTACATCATACTGGTTAAGATTAAATGTTTAAATTACTATTATGCATAAAAAGGTACCAGTTTCAAAAAAAATCTTCCCAGAATGATAAGATTTATGCCTTGCCAAACTAGACTTATTTTTAACAACAACAAGACTTGCATTTTAACACAATGGAAATATTTATATATGTAAATTACAGGTTACTCAGGACAAAAATAATTCAGAAAACATTTGAGACTTATGAGTTTTCCAACCAAATAAGACAAATTAATGTTTTGAAATACATTTCGTATTTGCATTTAAAATAAATTTCTTTTTAAATTAATAGATCTTTGATACAATCTTTATTCATCAAAAAGTAGAGTTTTGATAAAAGTGAATACAGATTTATGTATTTCTCCTTTTGTTTCTTGACTCTACCTCACTCCAATAGATATTTCCAATTTTTTGAAAGTTTCAAAATGAACAGTAAAAGAGATTATCGAATTTCAACAATTACTTATGCTACAATAATAGAGTACTGATTCTTTTTAGATGAACTGCGCGAATTCAACCCGGAGTATTCTTCCGCTCTGCTGGCGGATGACAGCCCTAAAACCAGTTTTCCATTCGATGCTGCAATGGAATCTCGAAATCCGCTAAATGTTGGACTGGCCACAGACGCCGACCTCAAGCTTAGGCAACTTTGCAAGACTAGTTCTGTGTGCTGCAGGGTAAATAGACCAAGGGTAGCTGCTGCTTGTTTTCATTTAGATGTTAAAAACGTTGAAAGAAATCTTCCGGAGAAAGGTATTTGGACTAGAGTACGCGCTCTGATCCACACGAGATATTCCAAACATGTGCAAAGAGAAAAAGTTCTTAGTTACGAATTCCAATATGACGGGTTATAAATAAACTGTTTCTCAACTGTATAACATTTATTTGCAAAATATTTACAGAAAAAAATGATTCTAGAAATAATTAGGAATACTATTCCGCCACGTATAGATCGCAGAATATTATTTTATATTAATTTAGCTGTGTAAATTTCAAAGCAGTGTCGTTAATATTTATCAAGAGAAGCTGATACAATTTTTTTTTGCAAAACGCTAAGACTAAAAATTCATTATGAACAGCCATGTCTAAAGAGGTCACTCAACTCTAATCGAACACGTGGTTGACACATAAGGATCACACAGTACCCCCACCCCTCTCCCATTTAATAAATTATTCACATACGCAAATCATTAAAAAGAATGTTCGTCCAGTCTTGAATTACAAGTTCGATTGCACGTCCCACTAAGTTAAAATAAGACGCTTACAAGGAAAGGAAAAGGCCCTTATTAATTCTTAAGTGTATACACTTTTATTTATACATCAAAAGAAGCTATTTTCAAAAGAGGCATAATTTTAGAGGCTCAATTTCTATTTTTATTTGCCTCCACTCGAACATTTCATATCGAGTTCCAGTAATACTACTAAATGCTTTCACCGTACACTTTGCATCGTACATAATTTGAGATTTAATCAAGTTATTGCTACAAATTGTACTAAATGCAACAAATCGAAAATTTTTTTGTTCCTCATTCTTTCTACACATGTTCGATTTTTTAAAATTAAAATCAAAGGCCTACAATCGCAAATAAGAAAATACCTACACTCTCATTCAAATCAAATATTAAAAAAAAATTACAATAAAGAAACTTAAAACTACAATTAATTACATTGACATTTAATCTATGGTGTTCCTACTCCAGGAAGGAGTAAACCACCTTGATAGAAAAAATAGAATTTTAAAATTATGCAAATGAAGATCTTAAGTGTTAATAAAAGATTAAATACTTAAAATTTTTACTTCAAACACTCAAGAATTATTCGGAAAAATCAAAGAAAAGAATGCAAGAAATGAAAACTAGTGAGAAATCACCTAAAACGATGGAACATTCGCAACAGAGCACAGATGTGCATGCATAAAACGGTGACCCGAAAAAGGCAAAGCTAGATTCACAGAATGTTAGAGCTTGGAAGCGACAACACAAGAGCTAAATAGTGACACAAATGCAACTTTAATCAAAAAGAAGCCAATCATTAAACTTACAAAAAAAAAAGTGAATTTCATCAAAAAAAAAAAATCTGCTGAAGATAATTCAGCAAAAAATTAAATAACAAGACTACATAATTTTTATACAGATTTAGTTTCAATCAGTAGTTAATAACGTAGCAGAAAATTTGTAGTGAAATTATTTGTACTGTAATGAATATAACAGTAAATAATAATAACCCTTTATTTAATTTATCCGAAAAAATATTAAACGATTACCTCTAAACGTTAGTCATAATTTTACCTGAATCTATTTCAATGCTACCCAACATTTAAGATTTTCTTAGAAAGTATTTATGTTAATGATATAATTTTTATTCTTTATACTTTTATTTTAACTCGTATTAAAGTATTTAATAATCAGCATCCCTGAAATCGAGATTTTTAGAACATGATGCGTACTTCATTTAATTTCATTCATCTAACAGATTTCTTTTTTAAAAGAAAAAAGTCTTGAAACAAGAAGGGGATAGAGGATCAAAACAAATTCACTTCCAAAATTAGATAAGTCATTAGGATTCTTTGTGAAATAAGGCTTTTCTATATAGCTTTACAAAATAAAAATTATCTATTTCATGCGATTACAGCCAGACCTCTTGAGAACATACTACCGAATGAATCTTTTATTATGCAAAGGAAAATAAAAACATCACAGAAAAGTCGTAGATTTACATCTCCTTTTGTTTCGCATTTATAACATCCAAGGACAGAAAGGTGGAACCACTTTTTGCGTAGTTTTTTTTAAGCTATGTTTACATCACATGTGCATAGCTTTATAGTTGATAAGGTGAAATACTTAACAGTCTCCTTTTAAAAAATGGGTGAAAAACTGGGCAGGAAACTTATTTTGACCCGAATGATATATCTGAACTTTTCAAGGATAAAAATGCATGTTCTGTGCTTTAAAAAAAGGGTTTAAAACGAATCTCGTTGACTTATTTCATTTAAATATAAGCTTAATTTGGAATACAAAAATTCATTAAAACGCAAAATATTTGTATAGCTCCAAATCCATTAAAATCTTAATGGATTTAAAATCACTATTTTCAATAAGTATATATTTTCTTTTTTAAAAAAGCAAAAATTTACAAAAGAAGATAAATTAATAGAATTTTTCTCACACAGTACGACAGATATTTCCGTATTCTATTCATAAAATATATTTTTTTAATATCAGTTTTCCGCGATTATGACAATCGCATTTTACTCAAATATTGAAGATAACATTAGTTTCGGAAAAAGAAATGTGCGTGTATTTTCTACAACTAATCTATTGATCAATAACCAGATAAAATTGAAAACGAGCTTCATATTATACGAATATATGTATCAGAAATAAGAAATATAGATCCAATCATGTAGTCGTATTGCGTCTTTTTGAGATAGTTAAATCTACCTCAAGTTCCCCTATCCTTCATTATTAAACACGCTTTTTTTTCATGGAATGATGTAAAGCCTCAAAATAAATCTTCTTAAGACTCTTTTAAATTGAACATGACCAAAAAATAAGATGTGTAAAAACTACAAGCTATTATAATTTTTATTTTGTTCCCAAATTCAAGAATAAAAGAAAGAAAAATTCGATATGTGTGAACATATTCTCGTTATCTCTGAACACACACACACAGTAACTTTCTAGAATAAAATTAAACAAAAAAAAGATAACATTCACTAAAATAATATGCTTGCCATTATAAAAATACGCCTGTAAAGCATAATAAAACGCAGCATCACACAGCAGACTAAGCATTCTTCATAAAATATAACTTTTCCGGATTGATAACACAACTTTTTTAAAAAAAACTACGGAGAAATTTGTTGCAAAATCACAAACAATAAATTTTGAATTTTCATTAAAATAGGTAAATATTATCGAAAATCCATCGTATATATATAGCAATTTTATTAAATTTTAGAAATTATAACACTAGTGTAGAATTACAAGTCCTTCAAATGTTGGGAACCATCCTTAAATTAACAAATTGAATAAAATATAATAAATTTAAACAATAACATTTTTAAACTACAAACGGATATTAAAAAGAAGTCGCATAAGAAAATGGCTTACTTTCAACTATATGTGGAGCTTTTATTAAACAAACAGCTTCAAAATACGAAAAATAGTAGGAAGAAAATGACATTTTTTCAAGTTCTACTGCATGACCAAGTGTGGACAAGAAGTGCGTTGTTTCAGTTCTGCAACTAGAGGTTCGATTTTCTGATAATAAAATACGAAGTTAGCTGTGGTTTTCCCCATGAGTAATATCAATGTGGGTAAGTTTCATTAGCTGGTCCCTCGTGAAGGCATCTCTCTTACCAACTCATCTCTAGAATAAACCCCACAGTCATCAATTAATCAATAGTGGGAGTTCAATGAGCTACCATTACAGAATAATAAATTGAATTTTAAAATTTTCAAAGTAATTGCCTTTACATAAATATCACAACCACTGCAATTGATAATAAAAAAGAAAAATATGATTTAATTTCTTCAAAATCGTCCGTGCCCTGCTGCTTTTCTAATGTAAACAAAGGTTATCTAAATTGTTCGCCCCCACGAAAATCATTCAACACATTTAGGTCTATAGTAATTTTTTTATTCCTTGAAAAAAAAAATAATTTCGTTTTCAGCATGAAATACGCCTCGTGTGGATTAAAAAGCATTTAAGCAATTACTTTTAAAAAAATAGAATGTGCAACATTGTTAGTATATGAATTATAGCTTTATTTGTTGCTCAAGAAACACAAAAGTGCACATCAAAAGTTCTTTAAATGTTCTATTTTTTTCATACAAATTGGTGATAATTGTAACACATGTATATAAATATATATATATTTACTACTTATATATACTGTTTCTTTAAAATATTTTTCAAAAAAATACACTCTACAAACGCAATTTCCCCCCTTTTTAACATGTAAAGCCCATTTTGCACCAACAATAAAAGAGATGCAACACACAACGTATAAATATTCGGATGAAATACACATTCAAACTTAGATCAGTAGAGTTATAAAATTTGTTCCTTTTCACAAGAATGGGAATGTCAAAATATAAAATTAATGTTAAAGCATTTTTTTACCTGAAAAAAATTGCTCCAGTGAAGTCATTTTCTTTACCATTAAGTGAAAATATACTTAACTGAACAATGTGGACTTCTTTCAGGAAGAGCTAAGAAATTTCGCGTTCAGTGTAATTTTTTTTAGAATTTCGAAAGAGCATTTGAGGGCAAATTTAAAACATTCTGTAACAGGCTAATATGTTTACATAATTTTTTTTAATTCCAAGATACAAATTATTTTAGTCATAGATTCAGGGACTCCACTATGTCAAAGGGAAGTACATAAAATAAGCAATAGATCTACGTCAACATTACGTATGATGGAACACTTAAGTACACTCTATTTTTTGAAAATGGAAATTTTACATATTGTCTTCTTTTTCTGTCATTCATTAATATTCTTTCACAGCTTTAAAAAAAACAACAACATAATTTGTAAAATAGGACAAATAATTGAGCAGAAGGGCACAATTCAGTTCATCAATGAAAGAAACAAGGTAAAAAAAATTTTTAAAAAAATCACACAAGCAACCACCATTTTTTATTTTTAGCCGTGGTTTCAATACGAAACCCCCCCCCCCCAATTCAATTTATAATTGTTTTTTAAAAAAATAAAACTTCCATCAAAGTTTAGCATTTTAAAAATGTGCCCCTCAAAATATTTTTTTTTTCTGGTTTAAACAATGTAATCTTTTTTTAAAACCATTTAATAATGAACGATTATCATATAAATAAGAAGGAATACAAAGTAATGGAATTCAAAAGACAATAAGGTAAGATAGGGAGACAACTTCGAAAAACTTGTCTAGAATATATGTACAAATTTTATTTATTCGAAAATTTTAATATTATAATAATGTAATATTTTTCCAAGCATAGTATATATAAGTATATATATATACATTAAATTATGTGTATCCTAAAAATATGTAAGAATTATTGGTAAGAAAACTTTTTTTTTTTACAGCCAATGCAAAACCTCATGTTTTTACAAGAAAATAAATTACCATTTTACTGAATATTACTTTTTTTCTTCTCAATTTGTATCTTTCACAAAGAAAAAAATACTACTACCGTATGAGAAAAGTAAGAAACCCATATTAGAATCATCCAAGATAAATGATGCATTCTGCAGTAACTCGTTTTCTTCATAAAACCTCAGATTCAGAAAAAGAATGCTAATAACAAGAGAAAAAGAAGGATGATAGTAGATAGCAGTGACTTAATTTATTGCGTACAAGAAATCAATGGTCTATCTATTGTTTCGTAACAGTAGATCACTAAAATGCAAGGCCAGTCAAGGTTATGAGGGGGGGGGGGTAACAAAAAAAGAATCACCCAAGCAGAAAATAGCACAGCATGCAATTACTGTTCACAATATTAATCGGATCTCGCGCATCTTGTGGCTGTAATAATACATAAACAACTTATAAAGAAAAAAAAATAAAGAAAAACTTTGATTCTTAGCTAAGTGTACTTATTCACATGATCTGATTCTAAAATAAAATCATAAAATTTTTGTAACACAATTTTTATTTAAAATAATGGATTTAAAACAAAGAAATTTTGAAAAGTGTGAAAATATACGAATAAGAGGAACAAAACTATTTCGTTACTTTATTATATGTTCAACTCAATGCTATTCGAAGAAATTAAGTACACTATATTTGGTAATGTCAAGTGTAAAACATGAAGAGAAAAATTTTAATTTTCTGAAACCAATCTGAATTTGATAAGCAATTCGCTGAAGTAGTGGAACTATGCAAATATGTTATGCAACAACCAATTGTGGAGTTTCAATTCAAGAAATAAGCACAAAATAAAAATTTAAAAAAAGCAGCCATATAAGCCAACATTACGAAGAATTAGAGGAGTAACATGTAAATGATGATTTAAAAAAAAAGTGTTTAGAACGTTTGCACTACTTCTTTTCAAATAATAAGTGTTTCTATGGCTTCCACTGTACGAATGGTAGATAGCAAGCGCTGACTTCCTGTGAGAAGCCTTGAAACAGAACAATCAAATCAGCTGTTGCTTTTTCCTTAAGGCGGTATCACACGTAAATTTTCCGTGCAACTTTTTGGCCCAACTTTCCGCCGAATCTGAGGTTAAAGGGTTACCGTAAACAAAACGGCATGCTCTGACGTCAGCTACGCTCTTTCTCCACATTGAAACATTACTCGCCCGATTTTTCTGCTTCGCGCGAAAACGATTATCCAATATTATTTCTTTTATTTTGTGCTCGCGCTTTTGTTAAAGGGGGTAAACAGAAATGAAGTATCATTCTGTTTAAAATATTACACGCCGTTAAAATATTGTACATCATTAAAATATTATACGCCATATCTGGTGCGAAGCTACCACAATTACCGCCATCTTGTTTATGACGTAGGGCGCCGAAGAACCCCATTGACTGGAATTTCAAGCAACTTTCATTTGGAGTAACATTCTTAGCTCACTGGCAAAAAGTTGTTCGAAAGCCACGGACTAAATTCATGTGACGTCACGTGATCACGTGCTGTTTGTTTACTACTGTTTATTTCGTTTTTAGTTTTACATTATAATTTTTAAAATGTCTTATTTTGCTCAAATGGTTGATCGATCATTTAAAGAAACGGTTATTGTAGGAGATAAAATCATTTTTTAAAATCTGAGTGTTTTGAACTCGTACTTGTTATTTGTCTGGTTATCTCGTACATAATTAGCTATTTGATACTGTAACTGAGTTGTTTATTTGGATTTAATAGTTTCAATTTTCATTGCTAAAATTATTTCTGCTTGATTATGTATCCTGTTCTCATAGTTACATAATTAAAATTGATTTCAAGGCCAATTTTTGTTTTAAAAAATAATTTATGTAACTTAGAAGCTTTTTCATTAATTTTTTCTGTTCAAGATAGTGTTGAAAGTTTTTGTAGATACTCTCAAATGTATGTTTTATAAAAGTTAGTATGGATTCTGGTTTGAGATTTCTGGTTATATTTTTAAAAAATCTTGTGTTTTTTCCAAGTTTAGCGAGAAAAAAAATTATTATAAATCAACAAGGAAACAGATTTTCAAATCCATACTAACTTTTTTCGCAGTAACCTATGAAACATAAATCACTTAATATGACTAAAAAATTTAAAAATTGGGCATTTTATGAGTTTGAAAAGATTTAAATTCTTTTTTTTTTTTAAACAGTGAAATAATAGCTGGTCAAACTGACTTTTTGCTTTCAGAATCAACATAATATAATTTGAAAAAAAAAACAACATAAATTGTATTTTTGCTGTCACTGTCTCCAAAAAACATTTTTAAAAAAGTGTACTTTTTAGCTTTAAAAACAAAGTGATTTAAGCCAATTTAAAAAAAAAAAAAAACAATTGCTGGAAATTATTTATGTCTGGTTGTACATTTTTTCTTGTTTGAAAAATTCTTATTTTTGAATACTATGGCCAAAATATATTCAATTAATTTTATGACCTGAAAAGTTTATGAAATGTCCAACACAATAATCTTGTGATTCGCTGTTTATATATATATATAAATGTTATTCATCATTGAAATTGTACAGAAATATTTGTTTGGCTTGATACATTTTGAATTTAATTGTGAATGGAAATTTTATGCCACTATTCATTTATATATATATTGTATTTTTTCCATCTAATTTGCAATTCATAGTGCTGTAAAAATGAAATTCATTTTCACACCAATGGATAAATATTATTAATCAAAAACTTTCATATTAACTCACTTTAATATGAAATGAACAATGGCTTAAAGTAAACTTTTTTACAAGTTTAAATTGTATTTTGGAACCATCTTTTGTTTATACATAAATCATTATTTTCTATTATTTTTATGAATTATATGCAATTTAATAAGAGAAATATTTAAAATTAAGAATAATTAAATTGAATTTCTGAAAATTATTTCACTTTTTCTGATGATACATTTCCTTAATATTGTACAATATAAAAGTAGATCAACATGTTATAGGCACTTTATATAAAAAAAGTATTTATTAAAAATTTTAATGTAAATTTTTAATATAGTACATATTTGCATTAATAATAACTTGTGATCCAAGTGTCGCATACCCATGCACATGTTTTTTATTGCGTGATGTTATTTTTATAAAAGTTTTAATTTTTTTGTTTGATGCTTAATATTGCAACTGCTGAAGGTAACTTTTTAATATGCTGAAAGAGCTCTCAACACTTGCTACAGTAACTGCAACTTAAGAAAAAGTATTAAAACAATTAATACATGTAGAAATAACTCATTATATTTATTTAGCATGTATTGCAATATATCTTGTGTGTTATTTAAATCTCTTACATTCAAAATCAAATTCTGTTGCTAACTGATTTCATCTACATTTTTGTTGTAAACTTAACAAAAGTCTTGTAACCGTTTTCTAATTCATGTTTTTTGCAGGTTTTTAAATCAGAATTAATATTTGGTATACTTATATAAATCTATTCGCATAATAACTGTATCAATATTGCAGTGTTATAAAAGTAGCATGTAAATTCCTCTACTGGGTTTTTTAAAAATTTGCTAAATGATGCACAATTCTATTTTTAGAGGTTTTTTTAAATTTTGTTTACATATGATAAATTAACACAGGGTCATATTTATTTATTCTATTAAACTAAAAAAATTTCCATTTATAGCTGTTCATATTATTTCATGGTATCCACAAAGTGGGAGATTATTAAATGATAAGAATTGAATGACAAGTCTTTGAAATATCAATTTGAGTCGTTACATTTCCTTATTTATAAAAACTTTGCCATGTTCAATTTTTGTTATTTTATTAGAATCATTTTAGATATCTTTATATGTATAAAGTATTTATATGTAATATATTGTAAAAATAAAATTCATTTTCATCAAAGAACTGATCACCAATGAAATAAAATATTAATTTGAATTTTAAGTGTAGGTAGGCAAACTTGACGTAAATGTAATATATTTTATAGACAATTGTTACTTTTCATCTCTAAATGCTGAAAAAAAATGAGAATTCATTCATAACATTTTTGATATATATAAATTCCCACCCGTGTGAAGAACGAGTATACCAGTTAATAGCATACTAGTACAAATGAAAAAAAAATTAAGAACTTTCTATAGTATTGATAAAGCAAACCACAAAATTACAGGATCATTTCAAATATCTTACACTGGTAAGCTTCACTATTATAAAATATGCAATTCATGAAGTTGTAAAAAAAAAAATTTCATCAGAGGATAAATATATATGAAATACTTCCCTATCAACTCTTAATATTTTATGTACAAAATTATTTTAAAAAGCTTAACATTGTAAAACAGATACATCTATAAAATCCACAAATCATTAAGAAATATCCATAACTACGAGGAGTGAGCAGAAAAAAAGGTTACAAGTCGAATAAAAAATATTTATTTACAATAGACAGAAAATACAAAAAGGGAATTAAGAGGCATATTCACCTATCCCATTTCGTCATAATCACCAAGTCTATTTAGGCATTTATCATAGAGAATGCAGAACCTACTTGTTTAATCTGTCTAGGTAGAAATCAGGTCCTTGTCCATTGAGCCAGTCTCAGTACAATATCACAGCACATCAGAAAATGATATACTGCGTGCTACCATAGCTCAATCCCAGCTCTGACAAGATTTCAAGCAGAGTTACCCGTTGATCAATCTAAGTAGTTTCTTCAATTCGTGCCATGGTGATTACTGTCCTTGCAACATGTCTGCTCATTGCAGATGCGGACACTTTTTATTCTTAAAAATCATATCACGGCTCGCACTTCAAAACGATAAAAATTTCCAAAGAGTCTTGCCATTTCAATTTGCATCGACCTGAACCATCTGGGCACTTTCACTTTCTGCCCGCAAACCAGCTGTATACCAAGTAGCACGATCTGTCTCCACTTTTGCAGAAACCATCTTTGTTTTCCGTTGGAACATAAACCGTTGCAAACACCTGCTTACAAAATGTTGGAGTGCCTCCAGCAGGACAAGTGTATGTTGCACTTATAACCTTAAGTTTAAAAAAAAGTACTAAATATTAAAAAGAAATAAATTCTAAAATTAGATTGTAAATTTATATGAGTTTTCGATATTTACATATTAGTCTACTGATTAATAAATGTTGAAAGATTTGTGCCAAAGTTAATTTTCAGCTTAATTTAAATTCAATTATTTTATCTAAAGACCATAATTTAAATGAATAAAAAATTTTAAATAAGTGAAAATTAACAGGTTTTTTTTAAAAATAAAAACACATCATAAAGTGCTTGATTTAAAAATACTATGCCTTATAAGAAATTTTAGTAACAATTTGGGAGAATCTTAAATGTAAATACAACATTTCTCCATATTGAATTTAAGTTTTAAATGAAAAAATTTACATTTCTTTTTCAAAATGGTTTGGCATTTCTTGCCTTTACTTTTAATGTGTTGGAATCAAATTAGGATTTACTCATAAATAGCAATAACTATGTAATGACTAAAGCTTAATAATGCATATTCATTAAAACAGAAAACAATGCAATTGATATTCAATGCTACTCTAAAAAATAAGAATCAAATTATAAACTTATCATTGATAATATGGCTATTCAAAAAATTTAAATTTGTCCATTCACATTTCTTTTACAGAAGTTTAAAAAGCTGCTAAATTTGAATAGTTGCCATTACTTTTAATCTTTTAGAATCAACTTATAATTCAATGATAGAAAGTATATAAATTAGAACACAAAATAATTTATAACTTAACTCAGAAGTTGTTCTGATCTGAACAGATGACTTGTACTTTACTCTCTTCATTTCTGCTTTTACAATGCTTTTGATAAAAAAAATTAATAATTCACTGAGCAATCAGGCTCGGTAAGTGACATGTTGCTCACAAATTTGTCATCGAATAAAAAATTAATTGAGAACTAAAATAACTGAGAGCTATATCTAAGTGAATCAAGAACTATAAACAAATACACCAGCTAACACTAGTCGAAGCAGACACGAATACCTAATTAGATAAATAAATTACAATAAAACAAAAATTATGTAAAAAAGTTGTGTGTGTGTGTTAAGATTATATCCTAACAAATATATACACTAGAATAATGCAAGAAATACAATGATATCACATATTTTAATTAGATAAAATTAAAGCTAAAGAATGTCAACAATTTGCATATACAGTTCTACCACGGTAATGCAAAGCAGGTGCAATTGTTGCCCAATTTGTCATGTGATTCCCCGCTTGGCGTCTGTCTGGAGTGAATTTCGTCCATTGCTATAGCAACGGAATAAAAATTGCACGAATTGGACCAAAAATTGCACCAAACGTATAAGTGTGATAAGGCCTTTAGTAGTTCACCAGTCCGTCCTTTTACGATTATGGAAATAATTCCAAACATTTGTCCAAAGATCAACAAGCCGGTAGGCCAAGGCTTAATACCCTGTGGAAGATCGATACATCGCTGATGTTACCAAGAGGAATCGAAAAGTGACCTTCACATGTGTGATATCTATGCCTGCATCGGTAAGACAATATCTATTCCTTGCGCCATAAAAAAAAGAAAAAATTCAAATTAAGACAATATCTGTAATTACTATGAGCCGAAAGGTTACATATGAATCGTATATACGCCCGGGTATTTCTCTATCCGCCCAGTCTAGTGGGGCACAATTTAAGTGGTGTTGACAACATGTGAACTGATCAATGCTATGTTCACATAAGAGCCGAGAGTTGTCCTGGAGCCAGAATAAATGTATATTAGGGTCTGGAGAGAACAAGGCAAATATCTTCGATTACCACTCATTTTGAAGTGGAAGCATCATGGTGTAGATAAAAGATTTCGCTATGATATCGCACCGAGCGGCACATATATACACAAGGTTCTTTCCTGGTATTGAAAAGAAGTTTTAGAACCACTGTAAAACTGAACACTACAGCAGTTGGTCTTTTGTTCGTCCCAAAGAGGCGATATCGTCGACGACTACCCTGTCTTTAATCCCACTGAAAAATCTCTGGGCTGCCTGCGGCCGTCTTGTGGCTTCACGTACCCCAGTCACTCTCACAGAGCTGTGAACTGTTCAGAAAGAACGGTGCTTACTTGACTTAGTGGAGGTTGCTTATCTCATGGAAAGCATGATCACATGTTGTAAACTTCGAGAACATGCGGGATGCTTACATCCCCTAATAATACAGGTTTTGCTTCCTTTGGATTAAGTGTTAATTATTTCATTTTGTAATTTACGAAAATTCAATATTGTTTTCCTCTTTGTGAGCAATTTTTTGCATTGTTTCACACACAAACATATTTGCCACTTCCTATCGCATTTCATGTCAATGAAAGTTATACTTGTTGATTAGTTCGCATTTTCTTGCTTTGTCCTTAACTTTTGGAAATGAGTGCACACAATTGCATAAAAATTTGAGATAAAATATTGGAAGAATTTCATTTGATACACAAAATTCTAATTCTAAGTTATTTGCCACAAAATATTATCCATTTAGAATGTTTCAAGAATATCCGATTTACTAGCTGTGTAAGAAAAAGCATGTCCAACTATCAAAATTGAAAAACACATTTATGATAAAATAGGATTTTAAAAAAAAAAGGAGTAGAAACATTAAAGCTAAAAAAATATGCAATTTTTTTATAAAAATTTATGAAAATCCAATCGAGATACGATTTTGGCAACTTAGTAATACAAATGAAGATTGCAACACCATGTGTCCGTAACATTAATTCAAATAACAAAAAATTTTAAAAAAAAACCAGATTCGCATTAATAACTATAAATACAATCCATTGTTCTTCAGCTCAATTATGCAATTATTACCAGGCACTTTTTAAAAAAAAGTTTCCTTCACATAAAGCGAAACAAAACAGCATCCCAAGACAATTTAAAAATGCTCCAGTGTGGATATAATTATTCCTTCCCTTTAATGATGCGCTTTCCAAGTCGTCCTTGGAAACGATATTGTCCCGCTCCTAGTGCCTCAACTCAAAAGTAGACGAATGAGAAGAAATAAGTAGTCGTGTCACTAGTCTGGTCTTTTATTTCAAGAGGACACACAATACCAAACATGAGACGTAATGGGTGCGTCGGCACTTACTCTGGGATTGATGCCAAATTTAACCGACAAAATCGGAGTCGCTTTATGACTGATAGTTCTTCGCTCGCCCCCACTTTCAATTACACATCAAAAAGCCAGAGTTGTTGCGTAGGTCACGTTTTCAAAATCGCTGCAAGACATTCCTAAAGCAACTACGTAACTTGAATTTCGAAGTGAATCGAATTGCCTGGGCAAGTTGACCGAATTAATTAAGGTCACGCGTGGATCATTGAGGGAGCCCTAAGTACCTAACACTGGAAATGCATAAATGTGAAGGACCAGGGCTTGACATACATAGGAGCACGAGGTCATAACTTTCTTGCCATTTCCTCGATTTTATTCGTGGAACTCACGATCGTATAAACATTCCTCTTTTTTCCGTCTTCGTCTATTATATTTATTTTTATAAAAAGATATCCTCCGCACTAGCAGAAGGAATATTATACGCAAAATCACCAATTGAAAATTTAAAAAAAAGCTGAATAAACTATTCTGAAAGGCATTTCAATTCTTAAATTATTATTTAACTGCTGTCTTAAATCATAGCAGTAAAAACAATACACTCTGTCTTACACAGTTCTTGATATTATTAATCAATATTTGCCCTAATCTACGGGTTCTAGAAAAATTCAAATAAATCAGAAACTTCAAAACAAATTCGCTTATATGTATTACATTACATAATATTTTATTAGCAACATTTATTTACCACTCGAAGTACTAATAATAATACTTGAAAGAAAACAAGCTCATTTTGTTAAGAACTCAAATGACCCTATCGCAAAACTAAAAAAAACTCCAGCTGAGTCATGCTCTCAAAAAAAGTAAACAGAAATTTGACTTATTTCCAAAATAGCCGAGTTAACCAGCGTATTAGAAAAGCTTTAGAGGTGGTTTGTTCTTTTCCAGCGGAGAAAAATTGAAATGTGATACTTAATCATTTTCTTTGCTTTTATACAGTATAGATAAGGTTATCTGCTAATCTAACATGCATGCTTTCTTTTCATTTAAAAATTTATTGAATAATTTAAAATAATTACCTCTCTCTCACACTGCCATTGAGTAAATAATTACATCAAAGTAGAAACAATTCTATGTTTATGAACACAAAAGAAATCAATTGTGCATTGTTTGAACAATATATTTACATGGACTGATTAAATTGAACTTAAAAAAATTAAGGATTTGTTCCTTAAATTGTATAACCTTTAACTAATTAAAATGATCTAAAAACCACACAAAGAATCTGAAGAAATTAACAAAAACAAGTGCTTAATATCTTTCAGAAGTCTGTAAGAAACTCATATAAGCTCCAAACATCCAGACATAATTTTCAGCGAACACTGTAATTAGGGATTGCAATACTGCACCAAAAGTTCAATACTGGTATTCAATATTTTTTAGATCTTATTACAGGTTTTAATACCAGTAGTAGAAGTTTTAGGAAAAGAAAGAAAATACAGGAATTTCTTTATTCCAGTTTTATTAGAAAGTGTAAATATCACAAAAAATTAATTTGTAATTTTTAAATTATAACAGTATATAAAGCATCACAAAAAAGTAAAGGAACATCTTATTTATTTAAATCACAAAAAAAAGTGTAAATATCACTATTCAGTCTGTGGTACTATTACAAATTTATTAAATGTGATCTTAAAGAAACATAATGCATTAATTGTACTGTAATTAAGCCTGCAACATAATTATGAGCAAAAATTACCAGCTGTAGAAAACGCTCTTACGGCATCTTCGCTAGTTGGTGGTATTGTAAGAAATATGCGATATAGTTTTTCCAAGTATTTACCTCTAAATCTCTCATCTTCAAATAAATCAATTTCTGTATTGTATTTTGGTTTGTTGAAATTTTTTTAGTTATCGCTAATTCTAATTTTTGTTCAAGAGACAATTCCATTTCACTATCAACAATAGTGTCATAATCATCTTCGATAACTGTACTGAATTCTTTTGAATGTGGATAAGGTTTGTGAGTAAAAAATTGTAAGAAAACTTACTATAAACTTGATCAAATTTGAATTGGTTAGTCTCTTTTCTTCTTTTTCATTTATAAAATCATGATATGTAAATACAAGTATGATATGCAAATACAATGTGAATAACAAATTCCCCAATTTGAAAAATATGGAAATATCACTTTTTTACAACTATAATCTAGTTTTCACAGATACGAATATCAGACTATGAATCCTGCATGTGTGAAGTGTTGCTCTGAGCTGTAATGGAATAATTTTGGCCCCCTTGGATAATTCACATATTTTATCACTTCTCTTGACTGTACGATGCAACTTTATATTCACAGTCTAAATTATTTCACCCGTTAGGGAGACATAAAAACCAAAAATGCATACTATTTTGCTAGGCTGGCGATCCCTGAACATATAGTGGAAACAATTTTAAAAATTTCTAGTAAATATTGAAAAATTGGTATTTAAGATTGTGAATACCGGTATCACAAAATTGTACAAATGGCTCAAAATACTGGTATCTTAGTATTGCAATCCCCAATTGTAATTTAAGTTTGATTAGAATTGGCATCTCTCATTGATAAGAAAATGAGTTTCTAATCTCTAGCAAAATTGATCTTTTCGAATTAATTTTGTAGTATGAGGGAGCTTCCTTTTGCATCTTTATCACTTTTTTAGGTATGCATATCTTGTGATCTTTATTGCCAATTAAAAAATTCTTAGGACATTATCATGTTGAAGGTAATGAAACCCCAGACATCAATTTCATCTGCCAAAATAATGATTTAATTTGATAGTGTTAAAGTTTCAATGTTTGTAACACATCCTGATCTCTAAGCACACATTTGTACAAGCATTTACAATCATCGGTCTTATTTCAGCTGTAGCAAATGCAATCAAAAATAGATAAAACAAAAAATAGAAAACTATTTTCACATGTTTTTTACTGTTAAGGACTAATTTTCTAATTTATCCAAACAGAATTGCTACGTTTAATGTAATAATTTTAAAATTTGAAATGATTTATTGATCTAATGTTTGAACAAAGCCCACTAAATAGTGCGAAAGAAATTATGTAGAGCATATAGAAATGTTCAAATTGTGGACGACCCAGTGAATTGTCAATAAATAATACAACTCTAAAATCAAGCGTTTTCCTTCATGTAGACTTTTACTTCTTGACATGTTAAAGCATGACAATTTCAAAGTAAGTGCTGTAAGAGATCAATTTCTTATAAGTGGTTTCAACCATATAATTTTTAGAAGCATTGCAATCCAATATTGTAATACATCAATGGAATGAATGGAGCGATCCTTATGCTTATCACAAATGTTAAGACTGTATCTGAAATAATTTTTAAATGAAATAAAAATGGGAGGGGGGAATCAAATTCAAATTACAGTTCAACATAGTTACAATATTTTTAAGATACATACGAAGTCAATTCCTCAACTTTTTTTTAGTGATAAAGCTGCTAGAAAAAATGAAATGAAACATTTTTAGAATATCCTAGGAAATATAAAAAAATACTTTTATATAATACTTTACAAACTAGCAAAATATCAAGAAATTTGGTAATATACTGGCTTGCCTTTATGTAATTATTATTCTTTTAAAGCAATAGAAGAGGCAAATCTATAAATCTGAGAATTTTATGTAAATTGCAGCTCAATTTTTTTAAAATTTCAAATCATGTAATATAAAGACTTGAGATCCTATTACATCAATAAATAGCAGCTTCTATTTTTCTACAAAGGAAAAGTTTAACAGACAAATTTGTAACACTATAGCTCAGCTTAATTACAAAGCTACCACAATCTTAACTAAAAATGGATAAATAGGAATCTGATCATTAACAGAAAATACAAACATAAGATAAGCAATGAAAAATGAAAACAAAAAGCAATACAGTGGCAACTAACATTTAAAAATTTGCAATTTATGCTATTTCAAACCGATAATAAATAAAAAAAAATAAGTTCAATACTGAAACTAAAAAAATGAAATATTGAAACTTAATTAAAAAAAAAAAATATTAGGGGAAATATTTCAGAAATGAAACCAAAATTGTGCAAAATCTGCCCACCAAAAGAAAACTATTTTACTACATGAAAAGTGAATTACTGAATTTTCATATGCAAATCTCATGCATAGATTGAAAAAATAAAAATTACAAAAATCAAAACATAAAAATAATAAAATATGGAAGGAGAGACATTTTCCCTTCATTTTATATATGTTTAAGAAAAATCATATTTATTTTTTTCTTTGATTCTACACTTATTGTAAAAAAATTCCCCAATTCCTAAGCAACCAAAACATGGCGAAGTCATTTAAAATTTGTTTTTTGCCTACCTACTTTTTAAATATTGAGAGTACAGCATCCCATGTGTACTAAACAACATCATGATAAAACCAGATACAAAATAAATAAAAGAATGCCCTTGAAGATAGGACAAAACAATAAAAAATGCTTAGCATGCCAGCTAGACTGCATCAATAACACATTAATCACAGGTTTATAGCTCATTGAAAATAAGCAATGCACAGTGTGTTCATACACTAAAATCAAACAAGTTATTTCTGTAGCATTTATAAGCCATAAGTTTTGAACTTTTCTTTCAAAATGTATGTGAATAAAAAAATATAATATATATTTTGTTTTAAATAAAACAAAAATTTAAACATTATGAAATATGAAACAAACAAATTTTTTTAAGTGAAGTAAATTTTAAACTGTGACATTCAACGGTTAATTTTTTTATTATTAAATACTTTAAAAATATTTTCTCCCCCCCCCCTCTTTTAAAAAGTTGAAGCTTCCAAGTAACATGTGCAAAGTGCTAATTATTATTACTACTTTATTTACATAATTCCATTTTTCATATTATATCATAAGTATGCAAGTATATATATTATTTGTATGAAAAAAAATTATCAAAAGGCATCCAAATGAGCATCAATAGAAAAAATTGTATGGCTACTTTAATAAAAACAATTTGATTTAAATCTTTTTTTTAATAAATGAAATTCAGTTAAAAAGGATTTTCTTCTAAAAACCATAGCAAAAACAGAAAATGTAGATCAACTGAAAAAAAGTATTGTAATTAAGCTAAAAAAATATTTATCAATTAGCATTTTTGAATAAAGCAAATGATTAATTTTCAATTCTTTAAATTACATATATAATGCATCCCAAAATTGTGAATATACATCTCAAAACTATCTTTATAAAAAAGCCAAAAATAACACCCAATATCTATTTCAGTTCAATATTTATAAGAATAATAAAATGCACAATATGAAATGAATGCAAAACACATTTTAATTAACGAATGGTTTACATCCAAAGCCTTAAATTTGCATCACAAAATTGAGAACATATCCTATAAAATTGCACTTTTACAACATCATTTTTTTTTTACTAAGATACAAAGATAATTTTTAAGAGAAAAAAACTTTTCAGAAAAATAATGAAAAGAAATTGATCTGAAGAACTGAAAAGAATATTAAAATTCAGGACATTGTCATTTATATATGTGAACAGAAGGTAAGTCATTATTACAAGATGACATTGCAAAGGATGTACCAAGACAATTATAGATATGTATAAAAAATATCCAAAAGTATACAAAAATTTGGGCAGATTGCTATAAACCTGAATGAGGAAGCTAAAAAATTTCCAGTTTGATGATCAAGAGAAACATTAAAAAAAGGGGGGGGGACATGAGGTGAGCACTGCAAAAGATCCTTATTTTCTACAGAAATAGAACGATGTGTTTCTACAAAAACAATTGGAAGAGTACTCTGGGAAGAAAATTATCTAAACAGAAGGGGAAATGTATAGCATTTTCTAAAAATTCTATTTCAAAGCCTCGTGATTTTTAGAGTAAAGTATTCAGTAAAGAAAGCAATACTGGATCTACAGTTTGGCAGAACATAACTCAAAACTTTCTCCAAACAAGGATGGTGGTTGGGTTCGTGTTTTGGATTGATATCAACAAAAGGGGCAGGAAAATTGTTTTCATTGACACAATCATTGGAGAAAAGGAAATACTTAAGCAGAAATTAAGTGTTTAGGGTTGCAGTTTACACTTTAACAAGTAGTGACCCAAAACACATAGTTAAAATAGTTATGCTATGATAATAGAACAACTATACAATGTAACTGCACAACACAACTCAGTCTTCGATCTCAATGTGACCTCATTTAAAAAAATCTGTTGAAAAACACAATATATTAGAAATAAAGAACACCGAAGAACAGTAAAAAAGGAATGGGCAAAAATAAAAATACCTACAAAAAGGGCACAAATTATAATCAACACAAAGCAGTGCCATTTTGAAGTCATTCTGAATGCAACAAAATATTAACTTTACATTTTTTAATTTTTTAAGACACTAGATTTTATATTAGATTAACACTCAAATTTATGACTTTGAAATGCATAACTTCCAAAATAAAGTTTAAATAAAAATATTATCAAGTCCCTCTCCTCCCCTTTGGATTGTATTTTGATTCTATAAATGTTAAAATTGATGGATATATTTCCAGAATATTTTCTTAAATATTTAAGAAGAAAAAAAAATATACGGAAGCCCACACATATTTTTAACTCTAATAATTACTATCTTATACTTCGTAGATAAATCTTACATACATTCATGTATATATATATATAAATCAATTCCATAGTTTACAATAGACAAATTGCTCATGTCATCTACTTTAAATGCAACTAGGCATTGATTCAATGCTTCATAAAAACCAAGAAACATAAGATAAATATACAAATAAGAGAAAAATACAAATCTGTATTTTTTTGCTGATTTATATCATTGCATGGCTATTGGTGATATTCTATCACATTTGACAATTTAAGCAGAGCTAAACTAGCATAATCTATTAACCAAAAATATTAATATAGTAGAGGCCCAAAAACTCTATCTAATGTGGACCGAAAGGTGGCCGAGTTTGAGAAAATACCAGGCTATCGAGAATGGGATTTAAAAAAACTAACTCAATGGATTCTCAGTAAAAGTGCAAAATATTTTTCTCATCTTTTTTTTTTTTTAATTGAAAAAGTACTTTTGTCCTTTCCAAAACTGTTACCTCATGCATAAAATTTTACTTTTTCAATCAATATTTCTCTTAATTTTCTTACATCAATCTTTCAATTAATTATCATGGATCCACATTTTAAAAAATTACCTTAGTATTACAATAAACCTATTAAAAATAAAAAATACAATTTTTTTTAAATGAGCTTTAAAATATATAAATATATTTTTAATGGAAATAAAGACACTTTTTTTTATAACTTTACATAAAAGATGACGTAAATGGTTGAAAAGATATAGTTTCTATGACATTATGAGAGAATATGAAATGTATTTTTCAGTAATAAATAGAAATTAAACATATTTTATTACAAAACCTTGTAAATCTAATTATAAGAATATATTTTGTCATTAAGGGACAAACTAATATTTTAATACACTTCTTAATGCTTATTATTTATTTTGCTAATATATATACGAGTTTCAATAGAACAAAAATGGGCACAGACAAAAAAATATTTAGAATTCACTATCAAGATTTATATTTTTTCAATGTAAGAGTTACACAAAGCTTTTATTCAACTTCTAATAAAATCACATTTTATACTTTAATTCAAAAAATAAACAAGTTTTGAGACATTCTTTAATTAATCATATGTGGGTAAAATAATTTAATTAAGACCATGAAAAAATATCAAATGCATCAGGAGCAAAATAAATAAACCTGAAACCTATTTGTTCAAAAATACAACAGCTCACATTTACCTTCAGATATTTACAATATTTTTGATAAAAATCCTGTTGTATAAAGTATTGATCATATAAGTTTTGACTATGCGTCAGACATAGAACTTGACAAAAAAAAAAGAGAAGATCTTGGCGACTTTTGAAAGGAAGGTCCTGTGAACCACATTTGGTGCTGTTCTCGATAATAACAGTTGGAGAAAAGATGTCATTTTGAAATATATAAGACTTAATAGTGATGATATTATAAAGTCCATAAAACTACGTAGAATGAGACGGGAAGGGCATATAGTAAGAATGAGCCCAGAACGAACAGCATTGAAAATATTTAGTGCAACTCCCTCTTATAAAAGAACAAAAGGAAGATCCAAAAGGAGATGGAAAGATAGTATGGATGAGGACTTTGCCATTTTAAAAGTGAAGAACTGGAGATCAATTGCTGGGAGAAGGGCAGAATGGGAAAAACTTCTGAAGAAGGCTCAGACCACAAAGGGCTGTCATGCCAATGCTGATGATAACATTTTTGAAGTTTGCAAAGCATATTTTATTATAAACTGAATTTTTCATATATACTGATAGCAGTACTTTTCAGTCACAGGAATTATGGGATGGTAACTGCTATTCTGAGGTAATGTTAACGCTAACATTGGTGATATTATCCAAAAAGATACATTCTCTACAAACATGATGGAACAAAATATTGTGTATTTTCAATATGTTGCCATGTTTGGTATCATGATCCCTATAACACCAAAACACTGTAATGCTTAACTATTCTTAAACTTAATAATAATAATAATAAAAAATTGGTAAATATTTCTCTCATGATTTTTTTTATTCAAGATGTGCAACAATCAAGCCCGTTTTATAATTTGAATTAAAACTAAACTGATATATTTTACAAATAAAAATTATAAAATCACCACACTAATTCCAAGTTTAAGTGCAAAATAATGTCTAATATACCGTTACAACTAGCATAATTAAGATACTTATGAATTATCTCAACAATTGCTAACGTTCAAGATAACTTGCCAAGGTTGCCACCCCGATTCCCCCCCCCAAGTACCATATACATTCAATCGTCAATCATGTGATTCATTTCATATAATGTTGCCAACAGATAGTGATAATTCATAAGTACCCAAAATTGTTTGTTTACAACAAAATATTTTCAAATTTTAAAAGAAAATAATAGGAAAAAGTTATATCCATTACCAAATTCAGTTAGAAATTTAATTCTATAGCATTTTAAAAGTTGTAAAAATATTAGAAATATTCTTAATAGAAATTATAACATTAAAAATGGACCATTTTTGATGTCACAAAACAAGAAATTTGGATAAACCATAAAGAATGCATTACGATCAGAAACACATATCAAACTAATTTCAGAGCTTTATTGTATGGAAAATCAAGTAATATTTTTCATTATATTTACATAAGATTCAATCTTGTAAGTTTGAAAAGATTCACATCATGCTGATAAATGATTTAAACATTTTAAAGAAAACTATTTTAAGTACATTTCTTCATTAATAAAAAAAAGTAATGCAACAATCCACAGAACATATTAAACAAAATATCTTATTAGAATGCAATGAACAAAGCATGAATAACAAAAATACCCAACTTAATGAATTAAATATCATAAAATTTTTACTATAATTGTTTTAGTGGTGTAATGGTATGGAATATTTTCACAACTCTCACTGTTTAGTTTTTAACAAAAACACTATCAGTGGCTTACAAAGGTAACTTTTGCGGGAGGTGTTTAAATTCCAACAACATTAAGATGAAAGTGTTAAGGTGTTACCTTTATGCTAAAAATTAAAAACTTCTTGTTGCATGGGAGGTGTTAAAACTTTTGAACCCCATTCTCATGTACATAACAGAACTCTGGTTTCTGATTTCCTGGATTTTTCCATTCCAGGAAATCCCAAGAACGTGATTGTCATTCTCGGGAATACATCAAAATTTAAAACAATTTATTTTAAAATAATATCAATACTCATTTATATATTGAGCTTAAGATAGAAAACAAAATCTCCAGAATGAAGTATTCTGAAGAAATAGATAATTATTCTGAAGAAAGACATTATAGCAAGTTCGAAAACAGAAGAATTTATTTAGTTTTATAATAAATATGCCACACTATCTTTATTTCGCAGATGCTGTTACAGGCTTGATTTTTTATTTTCAACTTTGTCATACTCACAGAAGAAAAATCTTTCCCCAAATTAAAAGTTGTAATTTTTTTTAATGAAAATTTATCACTTTTAGCACTACAAGCAAAAACTGTTAATGTGGAAAAAATATTAGAACTAAAGATTTTGTAAATTAAAAATCTAAAAAAAAATTCACATTTAAAAAATAATTACTAAAAAATTAATGTTCTTTTACTGACTCACATGCATTGGAAAATTAATCAGTCGTAAGTTGAATCAATTATTTCCTTAATGTTACATCTGAGAGATAAATATTTGGAAATTTATTTGGAACCCAGGAAAGAAACCCTTACTCAGAACTCTAATTCAACATAATGAAAAAATATAAATGTTAACTAAACTTGAGCTGAAATACTGTACATGAAAAGAAATTTAAAGCTCTAACAGGATGATGATCCTATAAAAACCACCTTAAATATTCTTCTGAGGTTGTTATATGATTAAAGTTATAGCAATTCTTTATTTGTTTAAACCTAAGCCAGTACTTACAGATTAGCGTAGACACAGCCAAAATTGTGCCATGAGAATAGTATTTCTTCAAATAAAACATTAAGAATCTTTGTTGTTTTGATATCATGGTGCGAACCACACATGTGACACAAATTTTGCTGCGGTGACGCTGACGTCTAATTGATTAGATAAAAAAATTTCTAATATTAAGTACAAGTCAGAAGTGATGAAATGCTTATGCAGCTTGATATCTTACCCTTCTAAATAAACAATCTTATTTTAAAATTTTGTTGGATAATTTTTTATTATGAAAATACAAAATGGATAAATAATCGTTCAGCAAGAAAAAATTAAGCCAAAAGGCTTTCAATACAACTAAATGTCAAAAAGAAGAAAAACAAATATTAATTATTAAAAAAACATTTCAGGAGTTAAAATAAAGGAATAAAAAAATCGGATCCTTTAAAATGTTTCCATATTTTAAAAAGAGTAAGAAAATATTGTGATGTGTGGGTGGTGTAATAAATTATACAATTATAATTTTAATTAATATTACATAAAACATTTTCATCAATTAATTTCTTCTATCAATACAATTTTACAAGCCAAAGTTTAAAAAAAGTGTCTTTTTTTAAAAAAAAAAATATTTGGATCAATGATGAAACATACAGATATTTTATTCAGGTTACATACGATTTTCACACATTAATAAGGAATGTTTTGGAGAAAAACAGGTTAGTGTAATATTGCTTAGCAACCAGATTAGAACAACAACAAAAAATTATCACAATGCATTCATTTACGTTAAAATATATGTTGTCCAACATTGAATCCTTTTTAATTTATAACTACTAATGTGGATAATTCTTTATTTCAAGAGATAATTGCAAATCTAATCACAAAATACAGTCCAAAAACTTATCACTTGGATAAGAGTTGTAAACATCTTGTTACAAAAGTATATTTAAAATATAGAATCCACAAATTAAAGGAAAACACACTAGAGAAATAAATCAAAAAGTTAACTGTAACAAGACTATTGAATTAACAAGCTATAAAAAATATTTTTTGTGATATTTTTAAGTGCAAAAAAAATATGAACAAGTAATAATTCTTAACAAAACAGTTCAATGAGCATCAACCATAGAGATAAACTAGAAGTGATCACTACAAAAAAGCTTTAAAATAAATTTGCTTATTAACTGTAAAGTAAAAATTTTAACAACTCCAAACAATTTAATATGTTCTAATTTTCTGTTTTAGAATAATATGCATATTGCACTAATACTTTAAGAGACAGAATTATTTTTATCTATTCTATTATTTAAAATTTAAATTAAAAATCTACGAATTACTGGATTTTTTAAATGAATTTTAAAACAAACATTTTTTTCAAAATAAATGAAAATTAGTTTCATGAATTAAGTTTCATTATATAAAAATGCATATATTCAAAATTACATATTTTCCTTCATAATGTTCAAAAACACTACATCAAGAATTCCTGTTTCATGTTCACATGAACTACTTAAAACAAACCAAAGAATAAAACTGTTTGGAAAAGTGAAGCAAAAATCCTTAAATTAGAGGAATTTCAAAATTGAAATAGAAAGACCAACCATGTTTGTTTACATAAATTTGGTTATATCTTAATTTTTTTTTATAGAAAAATGAGGATAGTAAAAAGTTAAATTCACAGTTGAATCAAAAGCACATAAAAATCCCAAAATATGTGTCATCTAATTTTCCTCCAGTTTTTAAGAAACTTTAGTTTATAAACCAATTTGGTCATTGCAGCAAAATTGCCGCCTTGCGCGAATCATATTTTGATATCAAAACAACAAAGATTCTAACATGCTTTACATGAAAAAACAATCAATCAGATTTTGGTGGAAAATAGCACGAAAGATTGATTTAAGGTCTTAACAAAACAAAAGTAAAAAAATGTTTTTAACCATCCCAAAAAATCATTCCATTTATTAACTTTTAGAAAAATGAAATAGGCACATGAAGTCTTAACTTCACACAGATCGTTATAACTAAAATGTACATTGTGTTTGCAATTTCAGAAAAATAAGTTTTAAAGCATAAAAAAAACCAACTCTCATGTAATAAAACAAAGAAAACAGATCAATGTGCTTCATGTCATACTATTACTTCTTTGAATAGCTACAGTATACAGAATTAAAATCGAAAATAACCACATTTTTGTAATTTGTGTTGCCAAGGAAAATACCCCATTTAGAGAACTAGCCAGAATTTGGTTCCAAAACTGCTCAAAATGTTTATAAACCATAGCTCCAACCGATTTTCAATGAAACATTTTCTTTACAGAAACATTTTTTAATAAAAAAATGTTTAATCCTACTTATCTATTTAAAAGACGAATACTGAAAAAACCACTTTAAATTTCTATGTTGCTTTTTCATTAAAATATATATATATATATATTTACATTCATCAAGTTGATTAAATTATAAAGGCTTTGGATATAAAAATAAAGTTATCTGAATTGAAATTAATTGTTATATTCGAAATTAAAATTTTTTTATAGAAGGCTCTGAAAGATAATGAATTACAGCATATCATAGCATCCAAAGCATAAAAATCATATTCCTTCAAAATAGTAAAAAAAAATTATTCCATAGAAGAAAATGTACAATGCCACAGCTAAATAAATTTTCAGTATTGTAATGTAGCATTGGCGAAACTTTTGTACATAAAAACTATTTTGAAGATAAAGATCAATGTTTTTAACAATACCCAAATTCATATAATAAATTCACTATCATTTCTCAATTCAGTATTTGATTTGAAATGTTTTAATTGCATAGAAATGGGAGTCAATGGGAAGATTGATTGGTTATTTTTTAAAGATGTGTAATTTTGTTAAAACACAAAGTAAAACTTTACCAACAAAAAGCTTAGAATCAACTTCACTATTAAATTAGTATGTTTATGTGTATTACTTAAATGATAAAATATTGAATTTAATTCTGCCTATGATAAAAGTTAAATTGCACACGCACATGTTATATTAAAAAATTATTCAAAATGCACTGATTGAAAAATAAGTGCATAAGAAAAATTTCAACTATTTTAGTTAATCCCTTTGGCAAAGGTAAGCACTTCCCTGACAACCTGTTTTTACTTTCGAGATAAACGAGTATTCTTGACTAGGAGAAAAAAAATGAATAAAAATATCAAATAAAAACAAGCGAAAAAAATTAATTCTAATAAAAAGATACTATGAACATGCAAATATTTATATAAAATGGAATTTAAATTCAAAATACAAAAACGAACATGAGAAAACAAATTTAAATCGGAAACCAAAGGGTAATTACATTTTAAAAACAACGAACTTCTCTGGTACTATCCATTTAAAAATTTACCAAAATGTTCTACCCACAAATAACAAAAATAGTTTACAGCATTTCGGATGCATTAGCCGCAAAATAAGTCGTCACTCTGTGTCAATGTTTATGTGTAACAGCTGTTAAAATTTTCTACCAGAAAATAAATACACACATATAGAATTTTATGCTCAGCATACATATGACTGTATTTTTGTAATTAAAAAAAATACATATGCGTATACATGCAGTAGGGAAAAAAATTAAAACCAGAACTTTTTAATTACAACGTTGCTAAACATAATCCATTTAAATATGACGAAGGAATGTTATGAAACTATATCTTACAAATTCAAGGGCATGTTTATTTTATTAAAACTATTATAATTGAACACGATTACAATGAATAAACAGTAAAAATTGGTAAAATTTTTTTTAAAAAATTAACCAATTCCGTAACAAGGATCCACGATATCGCAAGAATTTTTAATCCTTCATTTACTCCTGTAACTAGGCCTAATTGCTATCGTCAATATCGAGGCGTCTGTTTGTTGTCAAAACGCGGGTTAGAATCTATGCGTGTAAACAAAAGTTACGCACTGGATTGACATATGATTATGCATTCTGTGAACAACGATTTTTTTTCGCTTATATTCAGCGGTAAACGAGTAGAATCATGGACGAAAATTGAAAAAGCAGCAAAATAAAGCGCATATCGCCAAAAAATTTCATTAAAAAAAATCGCAACGCAGCAAAGGCGCCATTTTGGACATGCACTAACCTCTTTCCGGAGGAAAACTTGTAAGTTGTTCCTCTTCCCTGCTTGCTTGAGTTATAATGGACGTACTGTCCATTTAGTCTCCCTTTCTTGAAGCCGTTTCGATGGATTTGTATCCAAACAGCTTCAACTAAAACACCATAAAATAGCCTAAAATTATCCGAGATGGTAGCAATGGCGCTCACATCATGGTAACTCCATATGATTAATTCTTAGTGCGCGTGCGCGGCGAAAACCTCCATGTGACCCTTCTCAAAGATGTTGGATACTGAATGAATAGGGAGAAAATTTGCTATCACATTTTCAACCTGTCGGGTTCAAATCTACACTTTCGCCAGATTTTCTCGTTACGCTTTGTATCAAAATTGCTTAACATATTGTGCACTTCAAAACCATCTCACGAAACGATACGCTCAGATTTTATTATTAGTCTGTAAAAATGAAAAAAAATTAACCTTAACTCAAATTAACCTACTTAACTCACTCAAGTTGAAATTTAAAAAACATTCTCTCTGTCTCCGAAACACAAAGTAATAAAAAAAGGGAATTTATTCAGCTTTGAATATTTTATTTCTCTGTCAAAATAAATATTTCGTGTACTTAATTTTCAAGTCTGGCAATTTTGTCTGTATTTGAATAACTTTTTTATTTTTTTCTTGAAAATTGATTGAAAATTTTAAAATAAATGTTAATTATTCATAGATTTTTTTTAAAAAATTGTAATTTTCTCTGGCATTTTAAATATTTTTATAGAAATAGGTAATTTGGAAAATTTAATCAATTTCCAAAATATTCAGATTTTTCATAATGGTATTGGTTGAAAGTGGAAAAAAAATTAAGAGAAAAAAACCAGTGTTATTTATAATCCACTATTTTATTCTATTCATTCTTAAATAAATTATGTGAATCCCATTAGTTCCAGTATTAGACTATCCATTTTCTAACACACACAAATTATTTGATGTTTTTAATTTAATCGTTTTAAAAACCGACGATTTAAATCAATCTTGGATTGATTTAATATTGGCCCTAATTTTAAAAACTGTACATATTTTTCCAAAAGTTAACAAGAATTCGAGCAAAATTTAGTGACTCGGAAAACGTTCGGATATTTTTAGACTTTTTTCGCCTTATTATTTTTAAATAAGAATTTATCTTTAAAGTTAAATAATTGTTTCACAAGAAATTTCTTAACAAGTTTTTTATATGGCTTGTTTTTTTTTCCTTTCCAATTCTACCCATTTTTTTTTAATATTCAAATTTTCAATAATGGCAATAAGAATTTTAGTCTTTTTTATATATAATTATTTCTATAAAAAAACATCATTCCGAAATTAGATTTTTAAAAAAAAACTATTTTTGTTAGTTAATTTATACTGATGTCGAGCCATCTGTGGCATAGCCGAAGAATTGTTCGGATAACACTAACATTTGCACAAAAATTAAGCTTTTAAATTTTTTTGTCTGAAGAAAATGATACTAATTATATGGAACTTTATTATCTGTAGATTTATTGTTTTAAAGTTTTTTTTTCTGGAGAAAATAAAACTATTTCGTTAGCAATCAATCACGAGGGGAAAAAATTTAGAGAAAACATTTCTCCAATAAAAAAAAAAGTCTAAAAAATATTTTGTTTTATTCTTCTATAATAGTAAACAAATTAATATTGTATAAATATGTAAAGATTTCGGAATAGATCATACAATCACACACACAGTATTATAATACTTATATATGTGTATAATTATTATACTCATATATAATACTTAGATATGTGTATAATTATTTTGTTGCATTATACTTAACGCATTATTATTACGTACTGTAATACCACAACATATTTCACATTGTGCTTCCAATGTGTTGAAAACTACTAAATTAATATTGTTAGTTACATGTGCTGTGTAATATTACAATTGTTTAATACAATTTATTTCATTCCTGAACTAAATTGCATTTGTTGATTAGTCAGTTTCTAAGGGTAATTAAAAGTTGCATACGTATTTCTTTTAATTTGCAGAAAAGAAATTATTCTTTTAAATAATAGTTAATCATCCCTAGAAATATGTGTTTTCCTCCTGTCAATCAAGATTATGTTTCATAAAGTTTTAGTCCCGGGATGGGCATTGCGTCGATCGCGATCGACCGGTGAATCGCCAAGACATTTTGGGGCGACCACTTAAAAATTTTACCAGTTAATAATTATATACGGAAAATTCAAGATTGGCTGACAGTAAGCAGACTAAGCCTTCTAATGACTATAACTACGAAAACTAACTTTAGATGAAAATATCTTATTTCTTTAATGTATTTTGAATTGTTTCATAATAAATGTATCATTTGATGTAATTATATTTGGGCTATTATTATTAAGTTTGTATCGCGTTTTGCTTTAAACGCGGTTTTAAAAGTGTTTTTTTTTTAAATTTTAGTTATGTAGGTAAGTACATATTCCGTACTTATTATTAAGTTATAACAATAACCTCTTTTCGTTACCTCATCACACCTACGACATTGGGCAGTAGCGTACACAAGAATTTTTAAAGGGAAGGGGGTCGAGGGTTGAAGGCCTACCATTCTCGTATCATACCCGAATACGCAACCAAACATATTTTTTTAAAAATTTTTCGATTGTCGGAAACAAAAAGCAGCGAAAAATAAATTACTGAATATAACTAACATTAATAAATAAAAAGAATTACTAATATCAAATACTTAATTACATTTTACATACTATATATGTACTTGGAACTACAATGAATTGGAAGAAAATGAAGGGTTATGAGAGGGAGGGTCCGGTCCCATGGACCTCTCCCCTACCTTTGTGTGTGCCATTGACACTGGGTGGACCACAACTCCTTGAAAATAGGGGAAGTAGCCCTCACCCTGGAAATGTCTGCCCACCACTGTTTTAGTCTGTGTTTAGTCATATCTTACTAAAGACAACACGATTGCTATTGGCGATGGACCTCGTAATTTTCATCCATGGTCAAGTCATAAGGACAACATCTGAGCTGCCCCCTCCGAATTATTGCACCTTGTCAAAAAGAGAACTTTCAGCCTCGACAGATTTAACGTACATCAGCCCCTCTACACGGCGGGTTTTCAGTGGCACTAGGGCTCGTACTCGTGACACACCGGCCACGAGTCCGTCGATCATGAACACTAGGTAACCGCTATCCTCCATAATTAATCAAAAATCTCCTTCTTACATATAAAAATAGATGATAAAAATTTTGAATATTTAATTTTTAGAAAAAGCATACAGACGCTATTAATTCTAATGTTTAATGATGCTATATACAATATTCATTTATAAAAACCCAAAGAATTTTGCTCATTACATACAAAAAAAAATTACATTACATATTGCTTGTAACTGGAAATTATACACACTCACACAGACACACACGCGCATATATACGTACAAACGTCGTCAAAATTTCTTTTTAACTCTTGAAGCTCATTATTTGGAATTCAGCAGTATTTAGGAAAAGTATCACTTCTATTTTCTTGGTTATCTTTGTGAAATCTCAACTGTCTCAAATGTTTTAGATCCATTTGCTGCGGAAATGTAAAATTTTAGACATGTTTAGAAATTTAAAATATGCCACCAATTTTGAGTTTAATACAGACATCTTCTTCCGTCACGTTTTTATTATTATTATTATTATTACTACAGGTGAAATGTGTACACATTTTCCAAGGGAAAAAAGAGTTCTGTAAAAATTGGCAGCTACAGAACAAATATTTGAACAATTTCCGCTCAGAGAAAGCTGATGCAGAAGATGAAGACGCTGACTATGATAGATTTGATGAAAACCGTCACATGGTGCCAAGTTTTCTTCATATTTTATTCCTGTCATTTAAATTGCTTGGTTTTATGAATTTTGTTTGATCTCAAACAGGTTAATAACATGTGTAAACATTTATTTTGAGAAGTAACTTGCTGTCTCAAATAGCTATTCATTTACGGATGTGTAACACGAAAAAATACTGCAATACTTGTATTTTTATTGATGATCCATTATATGACAAAATAGCATCAAAAATTTTACTGGACATTAAAATATAATGTATTGCTCTAAAGTATAAATAATGAAAGAATAATAAAGATATAGGTATATTTTCTTAGGTAGAATCTTTTAAAAAATACGTATGTAGATACTGATCAAAATGTTCTACTATAAAAAAAATATTTTTATCAGGATTCATGCGCTTGTAAGCAATTTCTTAGATGTCCATTATGTCTAAAAATTCCAATTAATCCATCCATTTTTACAATGAACATCTATGAGAAGTATATGTATAGCTTTATGCAGTGGCGTAACTCAGAATATTAGGGCCCCCCTGCAAAGTCAGGTTTTGGGCCCCAAGCCGGATCTTTCAAAGGATTATGACTTGGCATCAGTCAGGCTTTGCCCCCTCCCCGCAATGTGGGGGTGTTCGTTACGCCACTGGCTTTATGAGTTGAATTTTGTAGCTTGCTTGATACAAATCACGGTCAATTTGACTAGTGCAATATGTAGTGTATTTTGTAATGATTCTTTAAAATTTATTATTAGAAATCTAATTTACATTTATATCCTAAAAATTAGAATTTCAGTACATTATTGGGAGACATCATCCAAAAATTCGAAGATTTATCTGTAATTACTTTGAATTTAGATCTGCAATGGCTTTAAAATTAAATTAAAATACTAAGCCTTATGAATGAGAATGATAAAATGATGCATACATCAAAAAGGTTGCTAAAATTATACTACTCATAATTTTCACACAATCATGAAAAAATTGTTGATCTTTCATCTTATATTCTCTAAATAGAGTGAATAGTATAACCCCCGAAATTTTCATAAAAGTAGCGAAAAATTCCAATATTTAAACAGGAAAATAATATGTACACACACAAGCACATGTATAGGCCTCAAGACTATGTTTTAGTTCCAAAGTCTAAGAGTTTGCTACTATACTACTGAGGCTATATTATTTTTGACCTTTTTTGTATTGTTATATTTCTGTTTATTGCTTCGCTATTTTAGATTTATGGCAAAATATTTATTTACACAGATATTTCAAACTTCAATTAAATAATCAATGCAGTATTTTAAATTCTTTTAAAAAAATGTTAGCATGATTTTTTTTATTGTCATCGATTAAGAGATAGTTCTTTATTTACATTGCTTTTTTTCTTTTGGCAACAGTATATTACCGTAACCATAAAAGAACACACGCGCGAAAGAAAAAATTCTTCATCTTATCAAGAAACTCCAAAGAGAAGAAAAAAGGTATTATCAGAAGGGAAAAAATGTAAGTGTGTTAAAATAAAATAAAAACATGGCTATGATACCATCTCAGAACAGAGCCTCAACTTCATCAAGATCGTAAGATAAGATGGCATTTACAGAAGTACTTCAAACCACACGACTCCCGCGCTGTTCGATTTTATCCAAAGAAATCGTCTGCGATCATGAACTCGTGTCGTCATATGGATATATATATATTTCAGAAAAGTAAATGTGGCCTGTTCGATAGAATAGAATTGTCTTTATTTGCGAATGCGATCTCTTTCCCTTTTCAACTGCATTTTTATTGTCTTGCACGACGTAGCCTAAAACAATAAATTCAGTCTCTTTTCATCTTATCACTGCGCGTAAGTGCAAGATGTTCTTTTTTATGTATATCTCTTTCTTTTCTTTTTTATGAAAATCACTGTTGGGTGAAAAGAGCGACATAACTTGACGCCACTGATGCACAGCGCAGTTACGTTCTTTACGCCCCAAGAGGGAATGCAAGTGTTTCAGCAAATTCTATTGGTTACAACAAGGAAGTAATCATCTAGTTTTTGTGAGATGCACCTTTGTTGAGGGTTTCGTCTTCACATATATACAATGCTCCTCTTTTTTTTTTTTTCTCGTTGAGTTATTTACATTGAGGAATAAAATAATAAAAAAAAGAAACTGTTTTTGTTTGATTAAGTAAATATTTTCAAAGACCAGTCACTAATTTGTTTTAAATAAACGTTTTCAAAAATATTTTAAAATACAATAGACTTTTAGACTAAATAAAACTTCGTGTGTGTGTTTAAGATATTTTTCTCTCAGTTTTGAAAGGGGGATGACTACAATAATTTTTTTAAATCTTCTATTTTGAAACTGAATCTTGTTTTCATGCTTGCCATCCTGCCTTCTTTGTTTACAAAAGCTTATTTTCCATGAATTGTTTTATAATTCTAAAGTACGTCGGCCGAATTTTCGTAGCTTTAAAACTTTATTAAATACTAGCTGTTACCCGCCCGCTTCGCTGGGAATTTCGTGATGTTTTATAAATTTTTACTGCTTATATATATGTATAAATTATTGATATCTAAGTCCTGCATTAAGAATTCGATTGTATTGAAAAATATACTTATACCTGTAACTGTCACCTGTTGATAAAAAAAAGGGGGCCAGAACTCATCTAATTTGTGTTTTCTAAAAATCTCTAAAATTGAAGCATAGAATGATGTTTGCTCTTTCGTCACCCAAAAACCAAGTGGATTCCCGCAAAACCAATTTTCGGTGGATCTCTACTCCGTAAACTGAACATGCAATCCAAATTTCAAGTCTAAATCTAACAGAAAAAAAAACAAAAGTTTTACTATCAATATCTCAGTAATCCCGTTGAGAGCCGTTTTCCAAAATAACCGCTCTTAGCGGATTTCAACTCAACAAAAGAAAAATGCAAACCAAATTTCATTATTATAGTCCTTGTAGCTCGAAAAATGTAATTTTTTTGTCAATACGTCCCAGTAACCCCCTGCACCCCCCAGAACTTGATTTGCTTAAAATACATTCTTAGTGGATCCCTATTCAACAAAAGAAACATGCTTAACAAATTTCAAGTATATGGGTCTAACAATTAAAACAGGAATTTTTTTCTGTAACTCCTCTTGACCCCTCGCAACCCTCCTTGGGGGTCAATTTTCGGTTTACTCTTTGTTAGAGGAACTCTATTCCATGAAAGGAACATGCCTACCAATTTTCAAGCAGGATGATCAAATAGTTTAAAATGGAAATATTTATCAATTACGCCTCTTAATCTCTCGAAATTAAACTTAGTAGTTGATATTCGCGAAACCCATTTTGTAGCGGTTCTCTACTTTACGAAAGGAATCTGCTTATCAAATTTCAAGACTGTACGTCTAATAGTTTAAAAATGGGGATAATTATCTATAACGCCACTTGAGCCCCGCAACGCCACTTCTGGGTCTCTTTTCACAAAACCAATTTTGTAGGGGAATTGTACACTATGAAAGAAATCTGCTTAGCAAAATTTGAAGACTGTGCGTCCAATAAATTAAAAATGCAAAAAAAATTTATCAATAATGCCCCTTGAACCCCCGCAACGCGGCCTAGGGGTCGATTTTCACAAAACACATTTTTTAGTGTATCTCTATCCTATGAGAGGAATCTGCTTACCAAATTTCAAACTGTGCGTCTAATAGTTTAAAAATAGAAATAATTTTTTATATCTGCCCTTAACACCCCGCAACACCCCTTGAGGGTCAATTTTTCCCAAACCTGTTGTGTAGCGGATATTTACTCCATGAAAGAAACATTCCTACCAATTTTCAAGCAGGGAGGTGACGTAGTTTAAAAACGAAAATATTTATCTAGTACGCACTAAATCCCCCGCAACGCCATTTAGAGGTCTGTTTTCACAAAACCTTCTTATAGCTAATCTCTACTCTATAAAAGAAATCTACTTATCAAATATAAAGACTGTGCGTCTAATAGTTTTAAAAATGGAAATAATTATCTTTAACGCCCCTTAAGTCCCGCAACGCCACTTGAGGGCAATTTTCACGAAACCCATTTTGTAGCGTATCTCTACCCTATGAGAGGATTCTACTTACTAAGTTTCAAGACTGTACGTCTAATAACTTAAAAATCGGAATTTCTGACGCCCCGCCCCCGCAAACAATTGCTGCTAATTTGAAATTACAAACAGACACTTCAATTTATTTATTTGTATAGATATAGATTGGGATTATAATAACTATTGTTTAAATGTGACTAAAAATGTAAATAAAAAAAAAAGAAAGGATTAAAACTAACCGGAAAACTTATCAATTTTTTGTTTCTTGCATTGCTTTTTGCTTATGAAGCTTTGATTTATTATTTTTAAAAGTGCATCCGAAACAGCCGATGCTCTATTAACTGAACAGTGAGATTCTCCTTTCATAAAAAAAAAAATTATGGCACGTGTCAGCGTATTATCATGTGCGCGTAACACTATTATGTCTCATGAACAGCATCGGTCGCCAGTAACCAAAACAACGACTTCATTAGCTCAGCTTTGCGTTCAATTTGGCGTTCATCTTGGCATTCAGTTTCACGTTCACCCGTATAGTTTCCGTTCCCGTAAGAATACGGGAATAAAATATAGCCTATGTTACTCCCCGTTAATGTAGCTTTCCATTAGTGAAAGAATTTTTAAAATCGCACCAGCCGTTTCTGAGATTAGCCGGAACAAACAGACAGACAGACAGACAGATAGACAGACAGACAGACAGACAGACAAAAATTTTAAAAATTGGTTTTTTGTTATGAGTACCGTATATACTTTTAGTGCATTAAGTAAAAAGCTGCTAATTTGAAATTACAAACAGACACTTCAATTTTATTTATTTGTATAGATTAATTTTGAAAAATAAAGCACACATTTAAAAAAAACACCTCAGATTCTGCGTAGTAGAAGGAAAATAAAATATGGTTCTCAGGAAAGATTATTAGGAGTTTGTATTGCATCAAGTGAATTTTAAACGTTCTAAATTTCTTGCACGAAATATCTTTACATCCATCTGATTTACTGAAAGAATAACGGTATGCGTGAAAATGTTATTTACATCATTTTCATAAAGAAATTCAAGTCAACAAGAAATCGCATTGCATAACGTTTACTGATTTTCAGTGATTTACATACCTAAACATATAAAATATATTAATCTTTTTTTTTATTTTTACATTTAGTGTTTCCAACACATTACTTGTTGCTCTGAAAAATCACACGAAATATTAATATTGAAGCTCTCTCTCTCTCAAGCGTTTCTGTAATGAAAATATCCTAAGAAAAGGCAGACAAGGCATTATATCATATACCTATACAAATAAAAAAACCATCTGTGTCAATAAAATACTACTTGTGTTCGTCTGAGTTGTATTTTTAAATAATATTTATCAAAGCTTAAAAAGAGATATAGATTCAGAAAACTATAAAATGCTAGCAAATTGCAAGCATCGTACGTGAATAGAGCAATAAAAATCATTTTACAAGTACCATGAAGCATATAATATATAAGGTTATATTAATTTTTGTATGAAAATACCAGTATCAAAAGGCACGTATGTACGTATGTAGTTGAAAAATGTATAGAAAAAGTTTCGCAGCTTGCTTTCAAGAACGGAAAATAAGCCTTAGAATGTGTTAAGTATTCTATGATTTTTGCAAATCATTCTATCTTCAAATAAAAGCTGGAATAGAGTTATGATTGGAAATCCAATCTCAATTATTTTTAAAAGAAAGTGAACAAGTTTTGTTGGATTTTTTAAAATAGTATTGAGATATTTTCGATAAACAGTACAAGTTTCCTTTCCTTTCTTTTCCGTATTTTCCCCCAAACGATTAAAACCGTCATTAATTTTTTTTAAAGCAATCCATCAAAAAGATATGTAAGAACAAAAAGATGATCTTTCTGTTGCTTATAATTATAAGAAATGAGATAAACTATTTGTTTTAAAATTTAATTAAGATTGAAAATTTATTGTTTGAATTATTGAGAATAGATTACAATTACAGGAATCAGAAGAACACGAATCAGAATCTTTTTGAGCACCACTTTTAAAAAGTTGTAGTTTGGAATGAAAGGGGGAAAACATAAAAGCATTAATTATTAATCCCTTACCTTGAAAAAAACATCGAAATTCTAATAAAAATGTCTAAAGTATGAAGACGTATTAAAACTAATTAGAGTTATTCTAACCGTTAACGAAGAAAAATATATCAGAATTAATAGGATTTCTTTTTCATATCAGTTTTAATATTATCTTTCAGTTTGTTTGGAGATGTTAATTCAGTTAATCATTTGAACTCGATTTATTTATTTATTTATTTTTTTTTTTTGTTCAAAAATAATATTTACAGGGTATTCCTGAGCTCTATATCGATAAAATAAATAGGAAATCGTGCTTTTCAAGATAAATATTTTTTTACCATGGAAACCGAAGTTGCAATCCATTTACACAATTAGAATAATTATGCAGTAACACATTATACGCGGTCGATAGTTTGAACAGAAAAAAAGAAAGAATCGTAATAATTAATAAAACATGGGTTTTGGATCCTAATCCATTAGATTTCTTTCTCAGAGGTCACCCAAATGCATTAGTGACGACACACCTGTGAACTCCCTGGAAAATGTAATCGCTAGAATCATTCTTGCAGTACACAAAATTAATTCCATACCTGAAATATACGAGAGGGTGCCACAATTCATCATCTTCCTATGTCAGTTGTACAACAATGTCCTCGGATGTTTCTCTGAGAAGTTATTTTGACTCCTGAAAAAATAATTCTGGAACTGTCTGGTAACAATTAATAAAATGTTTTTTCATTTTCTCTGACAAACTATCGAGTTTTATGTTATCGTACTTTTTTTTTCTTAAGTAAATAAGCATTTCGTTATGTCTGTCTGGGAAAAAGAGAAGTAACAATATTCGAAAGATACAAATGTCAATAAAACGTAAGAGAGAGAGAAGGCTTAGTGATTTTCTGTGTATGCTTTTGAAACGAACATGAAATTTTGAAAGTCCTACGAACATGTTTTTATACTGACAATAAATGTTATATGTTAAAGATGTTTTGGAAAGATATGCAATGATGCTAAAAACAGAAGGGGTAAAAATAAATGTTAAACGTTCCAAATTTTTGTCAATTCACATTTTAATTATTTACCTTATTTCTGAATTTGTAGAGTTCTTGTGGATTTTTCTTAAAATTTATTTCTAAGAAAGTATCCCTGAATCATGATTGTTTATTGACATCACACTTAAGAAGTAACACTGGAGTCATCGGTGAGGGATCTCTTAATAGTGATATATGGTCAAGCAACAAGGCTCAATTTAAGAGAATGACAAAAGTAAGCCTCTATTTTTTTAAAATTCCAATGCATTATCATTGAAAAAATTCATATTTATTTTCCCTAGTTCCTTTTTATGTATGATACTGCAAAAGAAACTCATTATAAATCATTTTTAATGCTTATATGTACAATGATGATATATTTTATACATAAAACATTAGTTATTGTGATGGTTATTTTCGAATAATATTTCACAGGAACGATAAAATCAATCTTTACAAATATAGAGTTTATTTTGTAAGTAGGCAAATATTTTTCAAAAAATATTTTTTGAAAAATAAAATGATGAAATGATTTGGATCTTAACTACACGAAATAGAAAATAGAAGAGTTCGCCTACTCCTTTTAAAGCGTTAAATTATTAATACTTTTCTTATAATAAATATGTATAACAAAAATTATTCTATTTCGAATGAATACGAGTTTTTCCGGTCACTTAAGAAATGCATTGAATGTGTAATGTATATACAGGTATAGGCACTGGCTTAGCTAGTCCTGAATGGGCCCTGTATCAAGGTTCCTTGAAGGCCCTTTCTATGGGCTCATTAACATTTTGAGATTTTTTTGCTTACACATTTTGGGGCCCATCAAAGCTTGGGGGCTCCGTATCATTGATACGGCTGATACGGTGGTAGCTACGTCCCTGGGTATAGGACAAAATAATAGGAACACCCCACTTTAAAATGAGTCGTCCTTCGACTATCCAATAAAAGGCCAACACGTGTGGCTACAGTGGGCCACCTAGTGGCAGCTGAAGGGAAGGTATCAGTCAAGCATTTGGCAGTGTAAGAGTTACATGAGAAAATTCTGTTCTTAGCAAAGAGAGACAATGTTCAACTTCTCCGACGTGAAAAGAGGAATGATAATTGGAGCTCGCCTCGCTGGAGCGTCCATGTCCAGAACAGCCAACCTTGTAGGTGTTTTCAAGGACCACTGTGACAAGGGTTATAACAACCTACCGAAGCCTGAGTAAGGTATCTTTTGAGCAGCACAACAGTGGGCAAAAGTCGAAGTTGAAAGACCATGCAAGACGGGTGTTGAAGAGGATAGTCGCTCCAAAATGCAATACTACACTGCCAAGATGAATACCCACCTTCAGAACGCCGTATCCATGAAAGATATTCAACGGGGGCTGCATGTTGCTAACATTCATGGCAGAGTAACTACTCCAAATCCGTTAGTTTCGGCGTGGAATGCTATGAAGAGATTAGAGTGGTGCCGGGACCAACTAAACTGGACACAATGGCAATGGGAACCAGTCATCTGGTCTGATGAATTCTTATTTACATTATTCCAGACCACCGGAAGTGGCAAACACCGTCAGAAGCATTTCATGTTGATTGTCTGGTTCAAACCGTGAAACATGGAGGAGGTTCTTTGATGGTGTGGGGCGCAATATCTTCTCGTGAATTGGGACCTCTCGTTGTTCTTGGGAGAGATGATTCACAGGCGACCATTATCGAAGCATTCTCGCAGATCATCTTCATCTTATGCTTCAAACTCTCTTTCCTGGAGAACGTCCTGTGTTCCAAGATGACAACGCCCCTGTTTACACGTTTCGCTATGTTTAAACATGACTACATGAGCATGAGGATGAAGTGAAACATCTATAGTAGTGTCCCTAGACACCTGATTTGAACATCGTTGAGTGTTTATGGGGTTTTTTAGTAAACAAAGTCCGGGTTCCATTTCCTTTTTCATGCACACTATCTGGACTAGAGACGGCCCTGTACAAGGAATGAGTGCGAATTATGATGAACTTTGTTCAATATCTTTATTTGTGAATTCCACATCAAATGAAACCTGTCTTTCAGTTCAAAGGTGGCCCAATTCTGTACTAATAAAAGAATTTCCTTTTTTCACAGGTGTCCCTATTATTTTGTCCTATACCTGTATGCACTAATGTCAACTCAAAGAAAGAAAAACACTTGAACTTTCAATACTTTTACATTGTTACTCATTGTAATAAATGTTATTTATGAAAGGTTATGTGTAACAATATTCTCCACTTATAAATTTAGCCTCAAAGGAGCCGTCACTGGATTTTTAAGTATTTCTAGAATTTCATCAATCTTTACAAATAAATAAAATTGAAGTGTCTGTTTGTAATTTCAAATTAGCAGCTTTTTACTAAATGCATTTATAGGTATATACAGTACTTATATCAAAAATTCAATTTTTAAAATTTTTGTCGGTCTGTCGGTCTGTCTGTTTGTTCCAGCTAATCTCGGAAACGGCTGGTCCGATTTTAAAAATTCTTTCACCAATGGAAAGCTACTTTATCAGGGAGTAACATAAGATATATTTTATCTCCATATTCCTACGAGAACGGGAGCTATGTGGGTAAAACGTTGACGTTGCTTACTCCCCGCCAAGTTGGCGCAAAATTATGCATATGGTCAATAATGGAAATTTTAATAAAAATTTTCTCACATTTGTAACAAATAACTGAAACACAGTGTAATTTAGCATCTTTACAAAAAGCAATTTTTTAAATGGTTTTTTATTAAACGTCTAACGTGTATTACGTTACGTTTGTTAAATTTCAAACTCAAACTTTGAGAAATATCGCCAAGTTGGCTAAGAAGTTCTCTATTCCGATAATCCCAGATATTTTAATGCAAATTTTCTCCCACTTTTTAAAAAGGGAAATGAAATAAAGTTTTAGCGAATTGCGCGCGCGTGATATTGAAAATTCTATGGTAATATTAATTGACAGTTTCATAAAAAGTTTTGATTACTTTAGTAGTTTTGATTAGTTTAATTTGTTCTGAAAGTATTTATAACTTTGAATTTTTGGAATAAGTACAAAGACTACATGGCGGAAGATATTTTACCAAAGAAGATTTTTTTATACCAAATATGCCTTTCAATGAACACATCTACAACGAAACGCAATAAAAGTTTTCAGAATGGTTGGGAAGAAGCTACATGATTTTGGAATGATTAGTCCTAGACGTGTCGACGGAAATAGCTTTGATATTGAATTTGCTTGAGAATTAAACTATGATTTTATAGTATTGCAACATCAAGTAACAGAATTTATCCTTCAATTAACTCCAGAACAAAGTCACGTTTTCCAAAAAAAACGTTACGTAAAATAGAATCCGGCAGTGGTGCACTCTTTTTTCTCGACGCCCCTGGAGGTACCGGAAAAAGGTTTTAGCTAAACGTATTATTAATGACTATCAGAAAAACCCAGAAGACAGCAGTTGCTATGACTTCTTCTGGTATAACCGCAATTTTATTGACCAACGGTCGTACTGCAAATTCCGTTTTAAAATTATCGCTTAATCTTGCATTTGAAGATTCACTCATCTGAAATTTCAGAAAAAATAGCTCTCAAGGCAGGATGCTTTCACAATGTAAGCTTTTAGTGTGGGATGAAAGTACGATGTCTCACAAGAAAGCTATAGACGCGTTTAATCGGACTCTTCAGGATTCACGAGATAGTACAGATATTATAGGAGGAATGGTAGCTTTATTATACATTGGCTGGTGAATTCAAGCTTATGGGCAAAAGTTGAACAATTCAGTCTGAAAACGAATATGAGAGTGCATCGTCATAATGACGTAGATTCGGAACATTATGCCCAGACGCAATTGAAAATCGGTTATGGATGTTTGGACGCAAATGCTGGAGATTATATTTTACTTCCAGAGAATTTTGTAATGTAGAAGAAAATGATGTAAATCTTATTGCTCAAATTTACCCGGGCTTGCAACAAAATTTAAATTGGGATCAGTGGTTGCGAGCAAGATCAATATTGGTGCCTAACAATGAAATTGTCTATAAAATCAACATTGAAAATTTAAACGACGTGCGTGGGAGAAGAGGGGGGGATGAAGAAATATTTATCAATTAATACAATCATGGATAAAGAAAAAAGAGCTTGATATCCCACGGAGTTCTTAAATTCACTTGAACATTCGGGTGTACCCTCACATAAACTTCAATTAAAACTAAATGTACCAGTTATGCAAAATTTCGATGCTCCTCGACTATGTAAAGGAACGAGGCTTTGGATCACAAAACTGATGCAGAATATACTTGGTGCCAATATTTGAGCATTTGTCATGAAAAGGGATAGTGTTATCATACCTCGAATTCCAATTATCCCCACTGACCTACCATTTCAATTCAAACAAGTTCAATTTCCAATTTTACTGTTGCTTTTAACAAAGCTAACATTTCAGGTAGCAGGGGTGCATTTGGAAAAGCAATGTTTTTCCCATGGCCAACTATATGTAGTCTGATCGGTGAGCCCAATGCACAAATCTTCACATATTTGCAACTGACGGAAGAACATATAAAATGGTATACAGTAGCATCTTAGAATAATATTCTGTTTTGAGCACTTTTAAAGAGGAATTATATATTAAACGTAGATACTTTCGATTTTTAAAGATAGTAATAGTTTAAGTTATTGAATTTTTGTTGTTAATTATTATTCTTATAAATTGCGTTTTCAGTGTTTTTAAACTAAGCTCAATTTTAGAATTTTTAAATTTTATTGGTTCCAGTCAAGCAATAAAAAATTACCATATTATATTATTTACTTTCTAATGATAATAATTACGACTTTGAGAGTTATTTAAAGACATCAACGCGAGCGGAGCCGCGGGTAAAAGCTAGTCTTAAGTAAAATTATATATTGGATTTAATTATTGGGCTAGCAAGAAAGTAATTTCGCTTTTTTTAGCGTGAAATAAAACTCTTTTTTTACATACAAATAAATGAACGTTAGTCAGTCAAATACCTTCCGTTTTGTTCGATGACCTTTTGCCATTTTTCTGGTAACTCATGATTCCGCGCTCTATATATAAGAACTTCTGGTCCTCAACCAATTGCGATTTAAAGTAATCATAATTACTAAAACTTTTATCATTTAAAAAGTATTGTTGACTTCGAAGTATAAATGCCAACCCGATACTTCATGCTAAAATCGACCACAAACTATAATTCTAAACAAAATTACATGGAATTTGTTTCTATGGTAACCTAACCTAAAAGTACCAAATTCCAAATCTCAAAAGAACAAAAAAATTAGAACATTTGACCATAAAATGACAAAATAAACAAAGCACAACCGATTTGTGCAAACCGAAATTACAGTCTTACCAACACAATACATCTATTACTCATGGAATCTAGTGGGTTAAATATGGTACATATGTATTGATAGGTTTTTAAAAAAGAAATTTAAACTTGATTATATTTTTCTTAAATGTGAAAAAGAAAGGATGCAAAATAAGAATTTATTTGTGTTTTGGCACATTTCGTGTCATTTCATTATACAACAAAAATTTAATAAATTAGAATGTTTCTACAAAGTCTTTTTCTTCTCGTTGTTATTGACTGCAAAAAAAAAGTAAACATTTCAAATGTTAAAAGCTCTTTTTTTTCTATAGAAGGGATTTTTTTCTGTGTTTAATTTAATATTTTATAAGGATGTAGGACAGGGGTGTCAAACAGGCGACCCGCGGGTCGCATGTGTCCCACCGGCGCGCAAGTTGCGCCATTTCTTTTAAACATTATTAAATATCAGGCTTTTAAAATTTTTCATTCTGAAATTTATTTGAGATGAATTTATATATATATATATATATATATTAATCTACAATATATTTGCCTGTAACCTATTCCTGATTTAAAAGATATCCTTTTTGATAATAGAAATGACCTTTAAATTAAAATATTTTTTTATATTTTACCTTATTGTAATAATTTTTATTCGATTCTGAAATATATTATGCATATTCTTGACTATAGAGGGTATCCCATTTCTTCGTGTTTGAGACTTTTATTCCCCCCCCCCTCCTCTTTTTTGAGTGTCCAATCAGCAAAAGGCAGCCATAGGTGTTTTTTAAAATTTAAAAAAAGTATTCAAGACGGTTATGATAAAGGAAAGTGAAAAGAATAATAAAAAGAATTTTTTTTCGAATGAAAGGGGATTTTGATTTTGATTTATATTAAACTAAAAAGTTATTTAATAAAAATATAATCAAATGTCAACAATGAGTAAAGGAAGATCAATTCAAGAGGAACGTCATAATTTTCTAGAAAAAGGGAACTGAAATATTTTTTGTGTTCAAAACAGGAATAAAATATGCCAGATATCTAAAAACTCTATTTCAGTTGCTAAGGAGTATAATCTTAAAAGGCACTATGACACAAATTATAAAACAAACTATATGACCAATACTTAGCAAAATTTTGTGAAGAGAAATTGTTCGAATTGAGATAAATTCTTCAAAAACAATAAAGTGTACTCGTTAAATTTGATGACGGCTACACAGTTCTGTAAAAGTTATATATTATTACATTTAATCACGCAAGCACAGATCGAAATCATTCACTGAAAGGGAATTTATTCGTGAATGTTTATTTAAAACTGCGGAAATATTATGTCCAGCACAAACAAAGCATATTAAAAGTGTAAGTTTAAATCGAAATATTGTACCTAGGAGTTGATAAAATAGCCAAAAATTTGAGAAAGCAGCATAATTCGACAATATCAACATTTCAAGCCTATTTTATTGCAATATTGATGAAAGTACAGATATTCAAAATCTCGCTCAGCTAGTCATTTTTATTCACGGATGCGATGTTAATTTAAAAATAAGTGAAGAACTTTTGGAAATCATTCATATTTATAATACAACCACCGAAGCTGATATTTTGAATGTACTTATAGATGTTGAAAAGAAATATAAGTTACTATTGGAAGAGTTGGTTTGTCTTGCATGATGGTGTACCTACCATGACAGGTATTACAAAAGAAGTTTTGCAACAACTCCTTTTATAATACATGTCATGAAGAAAGAAACCAGCAAACAACATGGTAATAATAATTTTGAGCATTTTCACTGCATTATTCACCAGCAGGTACTATATTCCACAGTTTTAAATATAGGACATGTTTTAAAAATAGTCACAAAAATTGTAAATTATATTCGAGAACATAGACAAATCATCGTCGATTTGTTTAATTTCTGGAAGATATAGAAAGTCAACGATATACCATATTATACGCAAAGTTCAATGACTTTCAAATCATTAAGTGCTAGAACGATTCTTCAAATTGTTGGACGATATTATAATTTTTTTGGAAACAAAAGTTATGAATGAGTTGAATAAAAAAAGATTGACAATGAATAAAGGACCTGGCTTTCTCAGTCGATATTACAAACCATCTTAATCAACTTAATTTTAAGCTTCAAGGCGAAAATCATGTTGTTACAACTCTATTTGATAATATTAAAAATTACTCCTATGGAGAAAATAAATGGAAAAAGAAAACTTGTCTCACTTTGAAGCTGTCAATATCATTTGATTAAATCTAACAAATTAAAATTTACTGAATATGCTGACAAAATTAAATTATTAGAAACGAAATTTTAGATATAAGATTTTCTGATTTTAAAACCTGGAGTTACGATTTAACACCTTTACTTCACCTTTATCTATCGATATTGAAATTGTTGATGAAAGCTTACAAATAAAATCAACTGAAATCAAATGGAATTGTTTGTCGAAGCAAAAATCTATGGAAGTTGAAACTCTAAATTTTTATACGTATTTCTCAGTAAATCGGTTTGCTAAAATTTATCTTTTGTTATGGAAATAATGGCTATGTTTGGAAGCACTTATTTATGAGGGCAATTATTTACTTTAATGAAAAATAGCGAAAATTCAGAAAGATCAAGATTAACCCTAATCGTTAATTTAAAAATAGCAGCAGCTCATTATTTTCCATCAAATCTTGACGACTTGTTTTGTGAAGAAAATGCTGTCAAATATCTTCTAAAAAGTAATGTGCAATTGAATTTCTTATAATAATTCTTATTTTTGCTTTTTTATAAAAATATAAAATATTTATAGTTTAAATTTAAAAAATAACAAGAAATTTAAATGACTACATATGTATAAAATACAATGCATTGAACTTTACATTGAGTCTAATAAATGTATAATACATAATAAAAATAGTATTTTATTGATTTTATTAATATTAAAAACATGCGGCCCCCAACTTATAAAAAAATAGACTATGTGGCCCGTATTATATGAGTTTGACATGCTTGATGTAGGAAATATACTTCCCCCTTTCAACATCATTAATTTTTAAATGCCGATGGGAAGCTGTTTTCCCACCTATGATTTGTGCTGCTAGCACTTCGGCTAGCACGGCAACTGATTTCTGGATTTTCAAGTCGTAAACGAAAAAGAAGACCTGTAAGTTTACTAAGCAGCAAGAAAAGTCATCTGTTTCAGATGATGTACGATTGACTAAAGTAAGTGACCATATGCCAATTTTACAAAAAAAATATATAGACGTTGTCGTTTGTGCTCTACTGAAGTACATGAGAAAAGAACAAGAATCATTTGTATAGCTTGCAATGTCCCACTATGTGTGTCTTCTGAGATTTCATGGCGAATAATGTGTATAGATTCTTAAATTTTTGAATATAAACTCTTTGTAATTCTTTTTATAGAATTTAGTATTTGCAAATTATATTTTATGCATAACTTGTAATGCGATTTAAAAATAAATGCAAAACAAGATTTCCTATCTGAAAAGCCTTCAGTTGGCGACGGGAAACGTATTTCCCACAACAAAAAAAAATGGTCATAAAAATCAAATTAATTTTAGGGAATAAGCTAAATGAATTTTATTTTATAAATCAGTCTCCATCCCCAAATTTTTTTTGTCAAATCATTACTAAAAAAATGGTCTAATAAATGGTTAAGATGGGAAAACTATTTATAACATGAAAATTACAACTATGTATAATTAAAATGATGTAAAATAAATTATTGTGTCAAATTTATTTATATTCCACGAAAAGGAAATAATGAATTTTCTGTCTTTTTCTTTTACGAGAAAGAAAATAATAATACATGTGTGTAATTCTTTCAAACTAACTCAAGTAGTCTCTGATGATAAGAAAAATGATGTCATATTCTGTATTGAATCATGTTCTTGTTTTATTAATACAATAAGTTCTTTGTGAGCGATCAACCTTGAATAAATATTTAGAAATTTGTCTTAATTATTTATGATTTAAGTTAAATGTTATTCATCAGTATTTGATGGAATTACAAATGTTATCATAAATATATAAGAATAAAATTTGATTCATGGAAATGCAATGAATAATTCTTGATGCCAATGCTCAAACATTAATCTTACACAAAAATTGAATTTTAAAAAATTGAGTCATAAAATTAAATGATTAATTAATATATTTATATTTTTTAAATTTAAAAATCTATTTTTAAAAAAATATTCCAAAAAAGCTTAAGCCTAAAAAAAAACTTTAGAATGATTTTCATGCTTTTAAAAACAAACGATTACAATTCATTTCGGGGGAAATTTTTTAAAATTTCATGTAATAAATTAACGTCTGCAAGAAAAAAAAATTTTCCTTCATCACATTTAATAAATTAAATACAAGCATATACCTTACTGAAAATATGATAAGGCACGCGTTATTTTTTGTCTCATTAATTTTGGATAATGATTTTTTCGTATTGCCAAAATGTTAATTACTCTATCTTTGCCTGTCCAGTCTAAGCTCTCGGTCTTTAATTTATGTCCAATTGTTGCAATGAAAGGGAACTTGAATTTATTTTCAATGGGGAGTTTCGAAATGTTTTTACACGGACACAATGGCGCATTATTCTGATATGTAAACCTGAGCTAATCTAAATGCAAGGTACAGATGTTGTATGATGCTAGTATTTATTTTGGCGTAAAATTTAGTTCAGTCTTTTAAAGGAGGGAGACCCTTGCAAATATGCCCATATTATCAATCATCTGTTTACAATCAACGAAGTCCTAAGTTTTTGGTGTATCCTAAAATAAAAATAAATTAAGGCTTGTATCTTGTAATACATTGTTAGTATTTTTGAAGTGATAACTTTTTTAGGCGCATTTTGCTGAAGAGTGAATTTAAATGGAGCGTCAGGTTCGGGTTCGTTAAGCTACTCGGTTTTTGTCGGCTCTAATCGGTAATCGTGCTCGTGTCGCTTAGTTTTGAATTGAAAATTTTTTGGGCTCATGTTGTTTTTTTAAGTATAAATTTCCTGCACACTTTTTTCCAGTGAAGTTTTATTTTCTTTCTTTAAATATTACTGTTATGCCCTCTTTCACTCAACTTCAGCGAGTGACCGAAAAAAGAGAAGCGCAAACAAAAATAATCGCAAAAAAAAAAAAAAAAAGATTATTCTTATGTAGGAAATTTGAAGTGAGATTCTGGTAATTATTATAATAATATTTCAAAGTTTGTTATAAAGCTGCCTCTCTCCGTTGAGAACCAGAGGTCTTAACGGATTGTCTAGTAAAGATGAGTTTGTTTTTTCCGTTGAACGTTGCTTATGATCAATAATGTTTAAAAAATGTTATAAAAGTTGACCTGCAAGCTGTATTAGAAGAAATCGGTAAAAAAGTACAGGAATCGCTTGAAATAGTTGAACTAAAAGAAATACTTTTGAAATCTTCAGAATTTATAAAAGATAAGGACTTTGTCTTGGACTTCTCTGCAACCACAGTTGAGCAACATAAAAATGAAGACGAATTGCATAGTTACGCTTGTAACAATAAACGGAATGTGTAAATTCAACACATGTTGTTGAAAGTATTCCTTCATTTGATAAACTCCTTAAAGCTGTATAAATAATGATATGCCTTGTGCCAAGGAGAAACGAAGCATGATATCTATTTTTGATTAAGTAGAAAGAGCATTTGAATACAAAAATGTCCCAAAAGAATTAAAATCCAAAATTTTAATGGAGCTAATTGGCGAGAAAGTTACTAATAGTTTGATTTTCTTGGCGATAATAAAGAGATTGTGAAAGAGCTCGAACCCTCTCCTTTTGTTTGCTTAGAGAATTTTAAGAAAAGTTAACGGCTCTCAGGGAATACATTTTCCTAGTCTTACATAGTGTACGGCTTTATATTAGTTATATAAACGGTACTTGCGTATTATCGTAACGGTATTGGCGACATTATACGAAAGGAAGCTTATGGTTGCTAATGCAGCGCGTACGACACATGGGAAATCATGATTGCCAACTTGGCGAGTTATCTTGAACGTTGGCATTGTTACGATAGTACATAAGTACCATATAAACATACATATTATACAGATATAATCTACATAACTAATTTACATATAAATATTTTTAACTAATTGACTAATTGACAGTTAAATCGTATATACTCTTATATAAATATATAAAAATCCATTATTATTTAAACATTACCCTTTACAGAAAATGGATAAAATAAATAAATCCCCCCCCCCGATGAAATCCCCCTTAATTTGTGACGGATCTATGCGTGACCTTCTACTAACAGTCCTTTTGGGCCAGTAAAAATTATCAATTTTCTCCAAAAGAAGAAAACAACGTGACATGCAAATTAAGTTTATTATATATATTCCTGCTCCGCGAGTTAAATGGTTAGTGAATTGAAAGTGAAGAGAATAGGTAAACAGAAAGTTAGAAGTTTAGTTACAAGAGGTGACAAGATAGTTACTAGGTGAAGATTACCAGAATTGGTTTAAGAGACCCTGTAAAAGATTATAGCCAGGAAGTGATAAAGATAAGTTGGATTGACTAGAAGACTGCATAAGTTCACGTACTGTCACCTTATTTTAAAAGTCGTTAGGTGGACATTAAATACTTAAGCTCTGTTTAAAGTTTTTTTTAATATTGAGGAAGAACTCACTATTAAACGTATTCTCTCCAAACGCGAATCTCGTCTCTTCCCTCTGTTGCTTGACTGAATTATCCTATGTACAGTGTTATTTGTGTTTGAGTCGATTATAGTTGATAAATAAAATAATTGGAGTTATTATGTCGAATGATCATTTAATTCCTTCCACACCTTTAGCTGGGTCACAGGGTAGAAGGGAATTGGGCTCGTTTCAAATTGATTAATATTAAAATTGACGATTTGGTCAATTAAACGTTAAATTCGGATTATATCAAATTGAATTAGAAGGCGTATTGCCTAAACGTATAAGTGATCCAATTTATTAATTCTCCTAGAATCTCGTCTATCCCGTGATTGCTTCACATATTTAGTAATTGGTGCATTTTTCAGTTATAATTGTTGAATTTGTGTCTTCGTTGAGAATTGTTGATAAACAAAGTTTGTTTTGACTATGGCTAATCTTCCTGCTGATCCTCTCACACTAAAGAATGACGCGGGTCATCCCTTACAATGTCACAAATTTTATAACGTTTAAAATGTTCTTTTTTCTTTAAAGTCAGCAACATATCAATTTTTGGTGGTTCCCAAATCTTTTAAATATTTTTGGAAATTTTCTAAAAGTTATAAAATTTTACTCCTTTTTTAAGGTTTTGTTAATACAATTTTATTTTGTTTACAATGAACTCTTTATTCAACATGTTTACATTTATTTACTGAAGTTGGTTTACATAAGAGAGTTAAGAAACGAAGTAAATTTCATCTTCTGATATTATATACAGTAAAAATCGCTTAACACGGAACTCAGGGTCTGAAATATTTTTTGCGGTTAAAAGAATTTCGTGTTAAAGGATATTGTACAACAAATATATATTCAACAAGATTAAGTTTATTAGAGAGCATTTTATTTACATAGATAAGTATATATGCATGCATTTAATAAAAATCAATGAAACAAAAACATTGACTTGAACTTAATGAAACTTAATACAAAATTTTCAAGTTTTAGAAAAATAAAACATTTAATAAATTTTTCGAATATAATCTGATATTTTTCTTCGCATTGTCTTTCCAACAAATTGTTCGATATCATCCATTTTGTTATTCATTCCGCCATTGTAATGTGCGTCTAAGCAACTGCGCATACTTTTCATGATGTTCTTCATTTCGGATGATGTGGGAACAGGAGTTGCATTATTTATTTCATTTTCGTCGCGGTAACCTGCTTCAATGATATTTTTTGAGGTTTTAATCAACTCCAAAATGTCTGTCTGCCATAAAAGAAATTGGGCTGTACTCACATTATCATCATTTACTGCAAAGAATTCTTCCGATGATACAGTAGGACAGTCCAATAATACCGAAACTTTCTCAAATACTTCATTAAGTGTTCATTCCCAGAAGTGATATGTTTTCGTGTTAAGCGATTTTCGTTTCGTGTAAAAAGGAAAACAAATGAAAGAAAATAAATGTTAGCTTTTCGAAACCGTTGTATTATTTCGTGTTAAGCGATGTTTCGTCTTAAGCGTTTTCGCGTTAACCCTTTATACCGACGGTACTTATAAATACCACTCACTTTTAAATTACATAGAATAACCATTTTTACGAATATTCTGACGATACTTAACAAAAATATTCTTTTAAATCCATTCTTCCGAGATATATGGCAGCACGGGTTCTATGATGAGTATTCTAGCGGGGAAGGCGAATAGTTTTATAGCAGAAATCGCTTTTTCAGCTGACATTTTGAACGGATTGCGAAGATTGTCATTTTTGTTCCGAAAAAGTAGTTAATGTCAAAAGTTAAGTGTCTTATTTTATTTTTGTATGTTAATGAAGACCTTAGAAAACTATTTGACTATTTACTTTAAGTGAACAGAGTATATAATTAATTTTATAGTAGAATATCTTTAATTAATTAATTAGCTCTAACGGATTAAATTTCCCAAAGTTGAGTATTTTGTTAGCGTATACCCCTTAATTTTCAATGTAGTGATTCAAACAAAATATTGCATGACAAAATTTGCAGTAAATCATAACACGGTAGATAAAGGGTTAAACGAATTTCACTGTATGTGTTATACTCTTTTCAGTTACAGTCAACGAAAAAGATTGAAAGAAAAGAAACTAGCTGAATGTATATCTTCAGTAGAGTATTATTATACTTTTTTTTATAAAGAAAAAGAATAGCTGATGTTGATTTAATTATTAAGGTAGATGTACGTTGTTTCTTTTTCGTCAAATATAAAAGTTTAATATTGTTATGTCCAGGACCGATCCTAGCTGGTGTGCTGCACGTGCACCGCACGAGGGAGGCCCAAACAAGGGGTAGCCGCATATAGTTCTATCAAACAAGCAAAATTTTATACAATTTCTAAAAATAAAACGTGTAATGCGTCGAATAAATATGCTGAATTTTAAATAATTATTGAAAAATCAAAATAAGTCTCAATTTTCCAATAGCATAGCATAGTTTAAGAAAAACAGAATGTGTTAGTGCGCCGTGTGTTGATTCACACATATTGTCCGTCAATGTCTACTTTTTATACACATTCTTCATTTAAGCTAGCTATACCGCAATAAAAAAAAACCCCCCCCCCCTGCGCAGGACACTGCACTGAACATTGATCTTAAAGGATCTCAATTGATTTTTGCGAAAGCTGCTTTACGAAAATATCTAATATGGTTGATATTACCTAAGACATAGGAGTGTTTAAATTCAACGTGCATTTGGGGAAATTAGAAGTTTTCAATTTAATAATAGCCTTACAATTTAGAAAACAAAACATAGGAGAGAAGTGATTTCTTTTTCCTTATAGTGTTTTACAAGGCTCATTAACAGCGCCCTTTTTCCTTTTTAGTAAAAATGTTATACTTCAATTAAAAGGCAGTTTCTTGTAAATATATTTGGTAAAAAAATACTTGAGAAAAAGTCTTGCAGCTCATTTTGATTAATTAATTTTTATTACAAAGCCTGTTTGAAGTACGCTTCAATATTCGCGAAGTTTACCGGGAGCGATCCACAGTTTGAGAAACCATGCATTTGTAGCATGAATTTGCACAGTAGGCGCAATTCCAACCCTTGTATTATATAAAGTAAAAGGGGTATGTGTGTGCGTGTTTTTTTTAAATCCAAATGTGGAAATCTAGGTTCATTGAAGCTGCCTACAGTCGCATTTCATATTCTGCGTTAATTTGTTTTTGCATTTTGTTTTGTTGCCACTTACGTTGAGAGAAATGTTTATAACATAAATATGTTGCTAAAAATGATATTTAAATGTTTATAACTTCTGTGAAACTTCAGCAAATTTCGTAGCCTAAAATTTAGAAGCTGTTCCTGTTTAAAAGTAAGTTTTAACGCTGAATCAGTTGATATGTCAATAAGTTGCTCTTTCCCCCTTCATTGCCAAGCCTTCTGATTTATGCATACTACAATAGCTTAGTTTTCTCCTCTGAGAAATATTATTTTACAGGTGTTAGATGTTCAAAACATTGCACTAGCGAGTATAAAATAATTTTGTTGAACCCTGGATCACATACGCGACAGAATGCTTATCATCTGAATAGTACATATAAAGAAAAAATGTTTTAATATTTTTTATTATATTATTATAAAAACTGCAGGAAATTACTGAAAAAAAGGCCATCCGACGCCGAATTTGTTTTAAATTTCCTCGTGGGACCCTCTTTGAGAAACACGATTTTAGGTACTCTAGTGATTATATAAACTCCACGGAGATCATGAATCTATTTTGCATACATATTTACTTTTCTTTTCGAATTTTTATTTTGAATTGTGGAGCCCCTGGATATGCTTGATGGACCTCTGGGCTCCGTGGAACACAGTTTGAAGATTGAAGAAGAGGTCGTATTGGCGTTGTGAGAAGCACTGGGGAAAAGAGTGAGATATATGAGGGCAGCCACCATTGTTTTTTTTTAAAAAAAGAAGAAACAAACGCGCGTTTTTGCATCTTGTTTATAGAAGTAAATGATGTTGCAGTTGTACCCACTATAGATCTAATAAGCAACCTGCAAGATCTTGTCATTTTTTTAAAGCACTGGTGCCTAAACATTCGCATACATCAGCATATTTTTCCCACGATCACCTTATGTAAATAATATGCATTGACGTCTAATTTTAAAAAAACCGTGAAAAGGTATGGCTCTTGTGGCTGTCTTGTGTTCGAAAAAGTTGAGTAGTCAGGAATTTGTAGTCAAAACAAATATTTCTCCAACTAACTTCGCACCGTCGAACTATGACTGTTTTTTTTAATAGTTGATTATTTGTTTTTCAAAAACGTTTCCCGTAAGTTATGCCCCAATGTGAAACAAGGCATTTTAATACAAAAAAAAGGGGGGAGGGGCCAGAAATTTACATTTAATTTCTTAGTTCCGTGATTCTCAAATTTTCAATATTTGCGACCCAATAATCAATTATAATTTTCATCTCGACCCTCCCTCCATACAATAACAATGTTTTGAATTAAATAGTGCTATACTTTGACGCTAAAGCTGCAATACGACGGCTATCCATAAAATTATTTCAAAGGCTTTGGAATGCAATAAAAGAACCTTGACAGTGTTTGCGAAGAATTTACTTATTTCAGGTAATTTGCTTATGCATTTCTTTTCTTTCCACCCCCAATACATATCAAACACGCGCCTATGGGGAAAAAGGTGGCATTGGATAGCAAATCTCGTAACTTTTAATCGACAGTTAAGGGATTAATTATAAAACGTACAAATTATCAAGATAAAAGTTTATTTTTACATATAATTTTATACATGACAAGCACATCGGGTCACTTGTAATTATTAGACTTGTTCTTAGCTTATTAGTATTGTTAAATCAATTATAAAATCCATTGTGTTGTACTGATACATTTATAAGTATATTATATCAATGTAAATGTGCATTTTATTTTTTATTTTGTCATATGTATTTGGTTTTTTTACTTTCATTAAATTAAATTTCTTTTAAAAAATAATCTTTTGCCTTCGACTTTTCAATAAACTCGCACCCCCTTCGTGCAGTTAGTATGCCACCCCTAGGGGGGCGTGCCAATAGTTTGAGAAACACTGACTTAGCCCCTTACCGTGTCTCACCGCGTTTTCTATTTTCTCTATATTAGCAGAATTCATCTATTCAATGGTTCTTCATGACATCTGTACGCATCACGTTTAAGGCTGAATTGATGAAGTCGTGTTGAACTGCTTCCAAATATTTAGCCTGGTATATTCATTTATAAACTAAGTATCAAAATTGTCCATTACTGTCGGTTTTGGTATACGGCCAGATCATTCTTTTATCTTATTCGTTGCTATAAGAATTTCAGATATATTTATTCAAACAAAAAGTTTAAGTACTTTTTTAAAATAATTTTAAAATATTTTTTTCCGCATTTAGAAATTGGCTATAAATATCTGGGAAATAAACTGTTTATACAGTCAACTTTTTTTAAAATCAATTCAACATATTTCAGATATACTATTTGGTGTTTAGTTTTAAAAATTTGCTTTCCAGATACTATAACGGTAATTTGCAACAAAAATTAATATCTTATGGAAAATTATTTAAAATAATTTTCTTGGTTCTATTATTTTTACCTCTACTTGTATATTAAAAATAGAGTGATATTTATCAAACTATGAAAAATACCTTTAAATTAACGTAAAGGAGAGAAGAAAACATTTTTTTTTGTGTATTTTTAATGGATTTTTTAATTAAGGATTTTTAATCTAAATATCACACAAAAGCCCTCTTAATATTACGAGTTATTATCCATTTCAATATTTGCCAACAAATATCAAGTCATTAACACGAGATAAATTTTTTACTACATCAGCACTTATGTTGCATTGATAAAAGAGGAAAAAACCCTATTTTATATTGTATGTACGTGTTGTGTGCAGCTCATGCATTAAATCACGTCGTTCATGACGCTGCAGCTACGTTGGTGAAATTTCTGTTTTTTAATATGGCACAAGTGGTATGTAATTACTTTTCTGCGTCCCCATATCGATAGTATTTATCAAAAAAACACGTGAAAAGTCTAACTTAAAAATCGTCAAGGGAAACAAAGAATGAAGGTCGTATCAATGCTATTAGACCTCTTAAACAAGACCTAAAAATTATTACCGCATTAAATACCTCAATTGAAGATACCATCAGAGACGGGGGAAATTGAAACATATTTAAATTTGTGTTCAATTTTAATTTGGTGTGATTTATTATCAAGAATTGATGTATTGAGTAAATTGCTTCAAAATCGTAATCTAAACATCGTGAAATGCATTGAAGGCTTAGATAATCTTAAAAAATATTTAGTTTCGAAAAGATCTGAGGATAACTTTAAGATATCTGTCGATTCAGTAACAACATTTGCTAGAGATTTAGGTATTGATCCCGAATTTCCCATCTCGAAACTCAGCAAATTGGTCTCTTTATTTGTTTATGAAAGAATCTTCAAATTCCTTCGAGCAAATCACGATATCTTCAGCTAATGGACGATTTACCTTATCATCTGAGTGGTATTCGATATTCTGCTTTCTGTGTGAAATTCACAACATTTCTGATGACGATATCATGAAAGCCTGAAATGGGACTTGAATATTAAATTACAGGTACAGGAGGAAGGAAGTATTGTGAAAGATATAGACGGCATACAACTCTTTAATGAAATGACTTCATTCAAAGATATTTTTACAGGTAAAAACAACCAATTGAGATATTAGAAATTATAGTCAAGAATCATCTCCAAATTTTGCTCAAGCAATAAGAATTTTATAACCTTACCTGTTTCTCTAGCTTCAGGGGAAAGAAGTTTCAGTAAATGAAAATTTATTAAAAATTATTCGAGATATAATTCGACACAAGAAAGGCTTTCAGATTTAGCCATCATCTCTATTTAATCCGAAATCTCAGAAAAAAATGGATTTCTCCGAAACTATTGACAAATTTTCTTCTCAGAAAGCCAGAAAAGTTACTTTATAGTTATGTATTATATAGGTCGTCTTTGTACAAAGACTGATATATATATATACTTTTCATTTCACGAGATTTATGCTTCGGTACTTTTTTTTTATTGGATTATATTATCTGAGTGAATAAAGTTATTTTGCATTTCTGATTATAAAATATCTATTTTTATTTCAAAGAATTTTTGTTTGTTCATTGTTTAATTAAAATACTTTGTCGCTCTTATGACAAATTAGCTGGTAAAAAAAAGGGTTCTACAATTAGAATTGTATTTACATTTCATTAATGTTTTACTTTAATACAGATAGAGAGTTTATAGCGACAACGTTAAGTATTAGTCAAAATATGAAAATTTTTTAAGAGGGGCGGCAGATTAGGTCTTTGCACGCGGGCGGCCGACACCCTAGGATCGGCCCTAGTTATGTCTCTCAAACTGATACTTTGTAATATGGTTTTTCAATTTAAAGACCCATTTTGTTTTTAAAGTCTGTCTAATATTTTGATGTATGAAAATCAGAAACTTGGTACTTAATCCAGGAAACATCTTGGCTGTATATAATGTTCTATTCGACCAAAAACAAAACTTGTCGAAAAACGCTTAATTACCTTTGGTCTTATTTTAATAATGTACATGTTTCTGTAGTTCAAAGACAAGACATGAAGAAAGTCAAAGAGAATGTGTATAACTTATTTTATTCATCAGAATAAATTATGTATCAAAAGATTTTATGAAAATACTCGATGAAAGGCTGAGAAGCCAAGATAAATAAAATAGATCAATAATAAGATTGTTAAAAAACAACATTTGTATGAAGTGGTGAACGGCGTCATTGGTTTCCTGTTTGTAAGCAAAATTATCTTTTTAAAAAAAATGTCTTCAATGATATCAGTTTATTATCTGAAAAACAGAGTAAATTGTCCAGATAAAAGTATCAGTAGCGCAATCTAAAGTGCAATAAACATTATTCAGTTTTGAAGAAAATAAGAAACAAATTCTGAAAGTGATGAATGACTGTAATAAAATAAATGAGATTATGCGAAAAAGTATTTAAAAAAAAATGGAAAATCCAAACTTTAACTTGCTTTTTTGAATTTAGAGGAAATATTAAATTCTTGATAAGAAGTTCAGATTGGAAAGATTAAAGTTCAGTTTCAATAGCCTAGATGACTTTAAATAATTTTTCAGCTGAATACTTGTTTTCTAAACACAGATGCTTGGAGCCAACAAGAATACAAATTCTAGGAAATATTTCATGTCCAATATTCGCTACTCCCATAACAATTTGTGCAAATGCAATTAAAATTGCTTCTTATTTAAAATAATTTCTGTGGTAAACATTGCACTAAAATAATTTCAGAATACAAGTAAGAAGACTCTGGGTCATAAGAATCACTTGTTACAAAATAAACAGCAACATATTTTTGTAATAAATATAAGGAAACGATATACACAGGATTGTGATACTTCTTTAATAAACATGGAGAAATGATATCAATGTAACATATTTTTTTGAAAAACTAAGGGAAAAGATACTGGTGACAAAACATTTTTTTGTAATATATATAGGGAAATTTGTAATAATGATAATATTATTTTTTGTAATAAACATGAGGAAATGATACTAGTGACAGTAACGCTTTTTGTAATAAATAAGAGGAAATAATACTAGAAACATAAATATATATATATATTATATATATATAGCAGTAAATAATTCAAAAGAAGACTAATAAATCCTAAGCATCCTAAGATCAGACGGAAGAACCAAGAACATGGAACCATGACAAACCAAAAAGAAATGTAGCTAGAGGGGAAAACTATTATGATTTCTCAAGCTGTCACTGGTTTAGGACAGTGAAACAGGATTAAACAATGTTTGTGAGATCTCAACCTTCTCCTGCAGCAGAAATTGTTTCTACATAATAGCTTCCAGTATAAACTAAGGCAAAAAATATAAAATATATATATATATATATGTATGTATACTGACTAAGGTAAAGATACTAGTGATAGAAATATTTTTTTTAAAAATTATAAAGGAAAATCATACCAATAACAGTAAAAACTTTTGTAATAGGTATGGGGAAATGATTCTAGAGTTACATTAAGATTTTTTTGTAATAAATTAGGGAAATGATACCAGTGACAGCGAATTTTTTTGTAATAAGTATGTTAAGTTTTACTAGTGACAATACAGTTTTTGTAAAAAAATGAAAAGAAATTAACGTTTTTTTGTAATAATTAAAGGGGAAAATATATTAGTTACAGTATAATTTTTAGTTATAAATATGGGGAAATGATGTTAGTAACAGTAGCATGTTTTTGTAATACATATGGGGAAATGATATTAGCATCTGAAGAAAAAGCATGATTAGATGTCCACAAAACATAACATTTTTATTTATAAGTTTTAGAAGACAAAAAATACTTTATTTTAAAAAATAATGGATAGACTGTAATAGCGAGAACGGAAACTATTATAAAAAAACCCCCAAAAGATGAATAATGCATAAAAAAAAATTCAAGAATATGGTATTGTAAAGAATTTCCTTGTGTTTTCATTCTAAGATTCACTGTACTAATTGTGTTCAGCAAAAATATACGATAGTTTTAAGAGTGATTTCAATATTTATTATCTGATTTACTTTTATTTTGAACTTTTAATTAAAAAAGTATAAAACAGTTCTCGATAATTTTTTTAGCTGCAAAATTGTGTAAAGAAATACCTTAAAATATATACTTTTTTTTTTTTTTAAGTAACACGTGAGTCATTCAAAAGTTTTTTTTACAGTTTTTCCCCTAAAAAAAGAGAAACAACTTTTATGCAAAAAAACATAATTATAGACACACATTTTTTACAGAAATTATTATTGAATTTAATACAATTTCTAGAAAATGTCGCTATACCTACTTTTTTGCGTTTTAGTTGCTACCCATTTTTAACACAAATCGAAAGAAATTGTGTCAGTTTTAATAAAAATAATAAAATAGAACTGAGCAATACCAATTATATACTCGTGGTGTTATCTAAATGGCATTAGTAAAGAAGCAAAAATGCTGTTTTAAAATGTTCTATTCAAAACAATTCTGTGGCAAGCCGTCACTCAATTTAACACAGCCATTTTTGCTCTTTAATTTTAAAGCCATATTTAAAATCACCAAATTTCAGTATGGAATGAATATAAAAATACCTCATAAAGAATTCTGATGTTGTTGAATCTAATAATACGGAAGCAGATGTTTCTCCTTTTATATAGTCAAATGTTAACTTTTGAAACTGGTCGGTACTTATGCTCTGTGTACCGAAAATGTTTTTTTCTTTCTTAAATCATTTATATTTCGGTTGCGTACAGCTGCCATATCAAGCTACTCAGAGACTGTTCTTCCTTCCTCCCCTTTCCCCAGAAAAAGGGGTGAGGGAGGCACCTAGTTTTAAAGATTAATAATCAATCCAATGTGTAAAGATTAAAGACTCATACACTTGCTTCCGAAAGTCTGCGTACAGGCGATCTTCTTTCATATTGATGTAAAAATTTCTAATTAAATGAAGTCTTTCTGAATCAACACTATTTATTATTGATTAATCTAACGTCGTTAGTTCAAATAATATAAGCAACAATCACCTGAATATTACATAAAATAATACAAATATTTATAACTTCAGAATGACACAAATCGTGTGCTTCAAAAGTTAATACTTTTGTAACTAAAAGTTAATACTTTTTAAGCTATTCCGTTCTTTCTATAACTCTTTCATAAAATTTAGCAGGGATTTAACTAGCTTAGTTGCCTCATCTGTGGATATTTTGTTTCATTCTTCTACTATGGCAGTTTTGAGCATTTTCTTGGATGCTATTACATTTTCCCTGATTATTCACTCGAGTAAATCCCATAAATGCTGTATTGTGCTTAGGTGTGGGGACTAGGATGGCCTACGGGATTGGTTTGGGACATGTCAGAACAGCCACGGCTTCACAATGGGAGTCATTTGCTCGGTACCTTTGTACCACTGAAAGTAAAAATCATCACTCACCGCAAATTTCTTGGCACTTTCCCTGATATTTTACTTCAATAAGTTAAAGTAATTAGTTTTGTACATTGTTGATTCAATAAATTCCAGATTACTAAGCCGAAAGGCTTCCACTGCACCCCCAAACATTATGCCTACTTAGTCATGTTTGATAGTTGAAAAAGGATTCTCTTTCTTAAGATCTGTCCAAGAATTTTTGCAGGCATATTTTTGTGGTTTTCGATGCCAAATTACAAAAAAAAAAATATTTTCAATTGAATATATTACATTTTTCAAATAATTATGTGTCCTATTTAGATGTTTTTTGGCAAAGGTTCTCTTAGCTCTTTTCACTCGAGAGATAAATGGCTTCTTGAATGCAACTCGGCCATGATAGTCGCTTTTTCCAGTTCGCTTCGAATTCTGGTTGAAGTCACATTTTTGTGCAAGATCTCAGCTACACTTTCAGCTATTTGTGAAGCTTATAGTCTTAGATTTATTTTTAACACGCTTTTATAAGTTTCACTTGCATGTAACGGAATCTTAGAACTCGATTTTTACCCACTTAAAAAGATCGGATTCATTCGAAATTTCGCACACTTGTCAAGGACCGATGACAATACAATAATTTCATAATTTTGTTCCATTGTCCTTTTCAGGATCGTCAGGAATAAGGATAATCAGATTTGGCGACAATTCCAGATACCACATCCAGATTTGGCGATTTATTGCATATATCATTTTTAAATTTGGTGACTTGTTCCATGTACCATTTCCAGATATGGCGACTAATTTCATACATCATTTCCAGATTTGGCGACTTATTTCAGATCTAGCGACTAAAGAATAAGGTGTAACCCTAAAGTAACTGTTTTGAAAATTTAAAGCTAATTTTATGCAAGTATAAAATACACTTGCGGTTAATAGAAATAAAACAGAAAAAAGTTTTTTGTATCTGAGAAATTGGAGGGTGGGTGTGTGTTAGCAATTTCTAAGCATAATATAAACATTTTTCTGAAAATGAAAATTATAAAAAAGGCTCGTGCATGTGAAAAAAAATAATTTGCGTTCTAAGTGCTAAATATTTTTTATTTTTATAAAGCAATACGTTTAGAAGTGATGATACGAATTAACATGAAAGGAACACGTTTAAAAGGTGAAGAAATGATTGACACTTCATACTACCATGCTTTTATTAACTCGCTTTCTTTAATGTCTGTCCGGGTGGAATTTTGTAATTGATTTTAAACTGTGTGACTTCCCGAGGAGCTAAGAGAATTGAAATTTGGACCATAGATGAGAAATTGATAACAATGCATGAAAATGTTAAAAAAGAGAACAAAAACGAAAAGGAGGAATTTTATAATTTTTAGTCCGTTACATAAAAACATGGTACATTAAAAATTTTTTTAATTCGAACTTTTCCTTCTTTACACACTTTTATTTTTTTGACCTGTTCAAAAGAGACGGAATCTAACATAACGATACGGGACTCATTCGAGGCCTCGTAAACAGAGAGAATAAATACACTTCAGACCCGTTAATTAATATCCATTGAAGAGCAAGACTAATTCTACAGCCACGTAATTCCAGTTTCAAATATCAAACTCAAGGATAAATTTAACAATAAATAAACTATAGTTTAAAAAACTAAAAAACACGCTTTTATTGTAGTTCGAACTAAAAAAATGAAAAATAAATTATAGTTTAAAAAAAACTAAAAAACACGCTTTCATACTGAATCGAACTAAAAAGATAAAAAATAATTCTTAATAAAGAATAAAATGATTAAGGAGAAAATGAATGTCATTGGGGTAAAAGCGTGGGGTGTTCTATAAATGTATCAATTGTCATAATTTTTAACTTCTATTCCGAAAAGCTGAATTAGTGTAAAAATGTAGTTCAAAGCACCCCACGCTTTTACCACAATGACATTCATTTTCTTGTTAATCATTTTATTCTTTTTTAAGAATTATTTTTTAACTTTTTAGTTCGATTCAGTATAAAAGCGTGTTTTTTAGTTTTTTTTTAAACTATAATTTTTATAGAGCATATTATAAAGCAAGATTCTCGAGGTGACACTGCAGACGGGCGGCCGGATCTTGGCATGGGAGTTAAAATTTTTGTTTATTTGTAGTTTATGAACTCTTTTTGAATCAATGAATGTCTCCTATTAACAGTTTCAGCAATTTCTTTAAAAATTTCCCCTTTTTCTGAAGATTTCTAATGATTTTTCTTTCAATAATATTCTGTTGCCTGCCATGGAACCACAAAAGTTTTCAAATCTCAAATCCTAAATAAATTGTAAAATACGCATATAATTACTTAAAAACATGATTTACTGCAATTATTTTACAATGAAAGGTCTTAAAAAGCTCTATTTTGTAAGTGTACGCAGACTTTTGGCGCGGATGGTTGGTGATTATTTGATGGGGGTGGGGGGTCATTCTTGTTTGTAGACAAACAATAGCAGTATCTTCACTAGAGGAGGAAGCTTGCAACTCTACCCTGTATACCAACCACTACACTGTCTCAGAGTACGAAATACTAGGACTAATCTAGAGAAAAATCTGACATGAAACAAACATCAACATGCGCGTGATAAATTCCGGAACGCAGTACGCTCAATTACCCTTAATTTGCGGAATTCTATTGAACAAGGAAAAAGTACTTCTTACACTGCGTTTTGCGGCCATTTTAACTTATGGTTGTCTGTGTGGGGATACGCAGCAGATTCTAACATCAACTTTTAATTCAGCCAAAACTCCTCATTAGAACATTACCAAAATTTGTAGATACACCAAAAATAAAGAAATTTATAAAGTTTCTCTCTCTCAAAATTCCTATATTTAAAGTTCACATACAAAATCTAGCCATAAAGTTTTTCGACAATTTACCTAACATCAATAATACTAATATCTTAAACCTAGAAAACTACAATCCTAATATCAATAGTAAGAGACCCAGAAGAATTTTACTGGACTCCTACAATCCCCTTAAATTAGTTTAGAGGATCATTCCTTTTTGGCGAATGATCCCCTCCTATCAAAATTTTTCGCATTATCACACGTATCTCCCTGCTCATTTACTTTAATTTCTCAATGAACCACACAGGCAACCAACTTCTTTTCATGCTTATTTTTAATTTTTTAATTATCTCTCCGACGCCAGGACAGCGTATAGAGTGCTATCTCACTAATCCCCTTTCAGCAATGACAGACGAGCTCCTCGTCCGTTAGCAAGAACCAATTAATCTTACCCAGTTCCATCTATCACCCAGCTTAACCACAATACCTTCTACATCTATCAAATTTTCCAGGACTCAAATCCCATTAAGCCTAACAACTATAAGAGCACAATACAACCAGTATGGGAGGAAACGCTCGGTTCCAGTTTCCAATGATGATCAGCGTCAATCAATCATCATTCTTGTTTTTTTATGTTAAGGTGATATTTGTTGCTGCGGTTTGAATAAGAGTAAAATTTGAAGAATCCCTGACAGTGTGTTATCTTGATTTTCTAAAGCGATATTTTAATAGTAATTATAGCATAAACACGTAAGAGGATTGCCTGTACGCAGACTTTCGGAGGCAAGTGTATATGAAAAAAAAACTCAAGTTAAAATTGGTGATTATTCTGATATCACTACTGGGTAGAAAGGTATTATTTATATATAAAACTTTACATAGGAAACACTGATGATTTATTATATAATGATTCTTTATAAGTTATATTAAACCAAAATCTCATCAAACATTCATTAAAAAAACAGAAGAAATGACTAATCTTAAATAGTCCAAATCATGATATAATAAAACCCTGGAAATATGCAAGACAATTAATATTTTTAAAAAAGAAAAGAAAATTATTTATTTTATTAGAAAATTAAAATTTTTAAAGCCTTAATAGTAATTACTTTTGTGAAAGTAATATATGTTCATTCATTCAGAATATCTTTAATTACTTTTTTTAACTCTAGATACTTTTCAAAATGTGATGGGCTTATTTAAACTTTCCAGTTATTTTCTCTCATAGAGATTTATTTTAATTTACTCTCTCTATCTCTCCAACTTCATTCCGTTGTAATTCATTAAAAATTTGACAAAGAAAGATAAGAAGATCGACGAAGCAATTTAGAAAGCTTGAAATTCTTAATATTTTTATTGCTTTTTTTATTTGAGGTTAATTCAAGAATAAGATTTGGAAGCCTTTTATCGAGCCTTTTGGAATCAATGTCACAATTAAATTATTTTTCTATCTTTTTTTATTTTATTTAAACGTTAATGAAAATGAAAAACGTCCAATCTGTTGCCATTTAAAATTCAGATATCTATCAAAGCAGTTTTTACTTAAATTCTTAACGAGAAATAATAACTTTATCGAACAGATTTAGGGTTTTAAAAAAGCGACGGAAAATAAGTCTGGAATCTGAATTGAATTTCACTCATCACATGTAGAGAATAATTTATTTGAGAGATATAACTGTAGATATCGGCTACGATTATTTACGATCAAGTTATCGCACAATCGACAGCATACTTAAAGATATTTCGATTCGTAATTGCTGATGATGTTAAAAAGGGTAAGTGTAGGTTCGCTGAACGAGCATTTTTAGCTTTCGGCCATTTTAACTATCGCTTGTAAGATTTAAATCTTATGAAAACATTTACTGAATACTCGGGCTTTATTTAAAGTCTTGGAAACAAAACAGAAGGTAAAAAATAACTTGAACTTTGATTTTAAGAAATCTATTGAAAGTATTTTTTCCCCTCATCTTTCCTTTTATTATCGTCTGGATGTGAAAATAAAAAAGTACAAACGAGGTCTTTATCTGTCAAATTGTTTTATTTAATTTAAAGATAAAATCTAGTTCCATTTTATGTAAATAATTTTTTTTAAGAAATGAATAATGATTGGTTGAAAAGTTACATCATTTATATATTTTAATCTGGTCGTGCAAGATTTTTGTTTAAAACGAATGAATATTTGTTAAAAATTGTTTTAAGTTAGTAATATTTAGTCTAAGACACACACACACACACACACACACACACACACACACACACACACACACACACACACCACCACACCACACCACCCCCCACCCCCCCACACACACCACCACCACCACCACACACACACACACACACACACACACACACACACTGCAATTTTAAAATTAAAGTAAAGAAGGATGAATAAGTTTTTTTAACCTTAGGAAAAGCTGGAATTTTTCTATCCTTTAATTTGCTGATTCTTTAAAAGTAATAAGCAACATTTAAAAAATGTTAGTTTGTACCCCGATTACGATTTAGTAATTGTCTTCTAACACAATATTCTACTTTTAATAATGCGTAGAATTCCATTATTCGACCCGAGTCTGAAGAGCGAGACAAAGAAGTGAGCTAGAACATCTTTTCCAGCTTGTTTTTCTCAAACGTACGCATTAAAGGTTAACGACAGCGTAGGAGTGATGATGAATGCTTTCTCACTCGCACAAAGAACCTCGTCTAAAATAGGAAAAACTCTATTGTTCATTCAAAGAAAAAATCTTTTTCTACCGGAGAAAAAGAATTAGAACTTGAAAAATAGTTATTATTTCAAAATTTATTATGTATAAGGGAATTAAAAAATACATGATTGCAGTCAGTAATTACACCCCCACATTGCGGGGGGAGGGACTGTAGGAGGCTCAAAGCTTGACTGACGCAAAGTAAGTATTTGGGCTTGGGTCCCAAAACCTGAGTTTGCAGGGGAGCCCTAATATTCTCCGTTACGCCACTGATTACAGTATAACATAAGGTTGTGAAGGGCAAATTATGGCACGCGAACCAGTCGCGCGATCGATTGATAGGTTTGGCTTGTTGTAGATTTTTGAACAATAATACAGATATTTTTCAATTTCAATGTTTAAAAAAATCATTTAAAGATGTATTCCTTTCTTTATGTATGCAAAAAGTTCTACAGAATATTTTTCCTAAACCAAACTATAAGAATTTCTGTAGATAATGATTTTAAAACTTTTTGTACGAAAATGGATCCTACCTAAATAAATAAATATGTTATTTTTTTAAAAAAAAGTTTGGGAACCTCTGCCCTAGGGTTTCGCAGCGCTTTTCGAAGGGGTTCGTGGAGTCTCTCATGTAATGTTGAGATTTCTGTCTTTTACAGACTCTGAAAGGTCTCTTGGAAAGAGTGAAAGATGCGCCATACCAGATTAGATCACTAAACTGTCCCCAATGAAAAAATTCTACTAAAACATGAATTTTGATCAAGAATATTAAGTCGTGGAGGGCTGTTTCAAACTTCGGGGGTCCACGATGCCACGCTGACACACTTGTCTCCGGAAGTCAGCGTATAGACGATTAACTTTCATATCCATGCAAAGATCGCTAATTAAATGAAATCTTTCTGAATCAATACTATTTTTATTGATTCCTCTAACTTTGTAAATTCAAATAGTATAAGTAACAATCATCTGATTATTACATAAAATAATACAAATATTTATAACTTGAGAACGACACAAATCGCGTGCGTCAAAAGTCTACATACACTGGAAAAAACCTTTACGCTAATTTATTGTATTAAACTTGCTTAATTGTCTCCACTGTGGTTATTTTGTTTCATTTTTCTACTATGACAGATTTGAGCATTTCTTTCGATGTTCTTACGTTTTCTCTGATTATTCACTCGAGTAAATCCCACAAATGCTGTATTGTGCTTAGGTCTGGGGACTGGGATGGCTTATGGAATTGATTTGGGACATGGTACAAAAGCCATGGCTTCATAATGTAAGCACTTTGCTTCGTGCCTTCGTCCTGCTGAATGTAAAAATCATCACTTACCTTACGTTTCTTGGCACTTAGCCAGATAATTTACTTCATCAAGTTCAAGCAATCAATTTTGTACATTGTTGATTCAATGAATTCCAGATTACCAACCCTAAGGCTTCCTATGCACTCACAAACATTATACCTCCTATTCCATGTTTGATAGTCGAAAAAAGATTCTCTTTCTTAAGATCTGTGCAAGAATTTTCCTTTTTGATACCAAAATTTTAAAAAATTACTTTTAGTTGAATATATTACATTTTTCCAAAAATTATGTGTTTTATTTAGGTGTTTTTTGGAAAAGTCATTTTCTTAGCTCTGTTCACTCGAGAGGTGAATGACTGCTTGAGTGCAACTCAGCCATGATAATCATCTTTTTTCAGTTCTCTTCGAAGTGTTGTTAAATTCACACTTTTTTGCAATATCTCAGCAACACTTTTAGCTATTTGTGAAGCTTATAGTCTTGGATTTATTTTTATAGAACGTATTACACAGCAAGATTCTCGAGGTGACACTGCAGACGGGCGGCCGGATCTTGGATTGGACGATATAATTTTAGTTGATTTGTAATTTATGCACACTTTTTGAATCAATTAGTGTCTCCTATTAACAGTTTCAGCCAACTGATTTAAAAGATTTTCCCTTTTTTAAAGATTTAAGATTATCGTTCTTTCAATAATACATCGATCTCTTTTCTGTTACCTACCATAGAATCACACAAGCATTCAAATCTCAGACTCCAAATAATCGTTATAGAAGCTTATAATTACTTAAAAACACGACTTTGTGTAGTTATCCCCCCCCCAAAGGTATTTAAAAGCTCTATTTTGTAAGTGTACGCAGACTTTTGGTGGGGGAGGTTGGTGATTATTTGGTGGTGATTCTTGTTTTTTCATGTTAAGGTGGATTTTGCTGCTGCTGTTTGAATAATTAAATTTTGAAGAATACGTGAGAGGTATGTTGATTTTCTGAAGCGAGATTTTAATAGTAATTGTAGCATAAACACGTAAGGTGATTGCCTATGTTAAGACTTTCGGAGGCAAGTGTACATTAAAGTTTAAGAACCGCTGATCTAAAGAATTTGAATGAATCAGCAATTATAGCTAAATCTAAAATGCTAAGTGATTCGAACATTTTGCTTTTCCGTGCTCCTCTGGAGAATGTTCGAAATCATATATAACCAGAAAATAGAATAATATATCATGGGCATAATATTTTTAAAATTATGGTTTAATTATTCTTTGTGTAAAAAAAAGGGGGGGGGTCAGTTTTGATTCTTTTTAAAATTTTCTCAAAAAGACAAACGAGAAAGATTTTCAACTCGATTTGTGTTACTTAGCATACCGGGGCATTTTCTCACAAGAGATGACTAAATATATTATCATTCCTTCTAGCAAATAGTGTTTATTTCATAACAAAAGAGATGTTCACAAAAAGGGCCAGCCTTGAAATACAAAATTCAGGAGGTAGCTTTGCTTTTTAAGTTATCTTTTGTATGATAACATTCTCTTCTTCGCTTCCTCTTTGCTTACAAAGCATTCACATAGTTTATCTCTTTCCTCGGAATTCTTTATTTGTACAGATTTTTTTTTCTTGTTTCATAAACAATTTAATTGTAGCAATTTCTGATTCCAATACGCATTTACAACGTATTTTGTTAAGTTTACGGAGTTAAATTTTAATGAATGGAAGAGGAAGTGTTAAAATGTGTATTATACTTCGAGTTTCGTAGGTTCTTCTTTAAATAAGAATTATAAAATGTTCAAAATTTATTAGAGAAAATAAGAGATGTATGTCAATTTTAAACGGCCAAGAAAATAATTATCTAATCTTTTACTTTCAAAATATTTGCTAAATTGATAATACGAAAATTAAAGAATGTTAAAAGACTATTAAAGAAATGTATTGATGATGTTTTAACAATATTTTAATATTCATAGCTGAAATTCACATAATAATAGCATTTTCAATGAAATATTTTAATAATAGCTAAGATTCAAAATGTTAAAGTTATTGTTTCCATTTATGAACAATATTTTCACTTCTATTTGGTACTTAAATTGCCTACTATCATGTATTACAAACATTTCATTAACTCATAGGATTGTAGCCCCGATTTCGAATGTGTCATAGGCACTGAATTGGTGGCCATGTGCTTTGTTTCATATAATGTCAACAATACGGTTGCGATAATACGTAAGCACCATATTTTTATCAAAAAATAAAATACATTTTATATTTGTTTTTACACATAGTTAATTAAATTTATGGCTAAAAATTAAATTATTCCTCCATTCATTTCTAAATAACATGTTAAAAAGCCGTTAATTTTTAAATTGCTCTTCAGACGTATTTTCTTATTTGGCAGACATTGTCAACGAAATTATTTAATTTGTGTTAGCACAAAAGAATTTATCAGAACAAAATCTCTTTATTTGGATCCATTCTTAGTAGAGATACCTATATTATAGTAGACTAGCTGTTACCCGCGACTTCGTTCGTAAGAAATTTACAAAAGTGTTTTGTTCAATTCACAGATCTTACAGAAAACTTAATAATTCTGTATTCCACGTTAAAATACATACGCTATATACAGAGAGGGAGTTTAATGTCATTTTTGCTTTGTGAATCAATGTTTTGTTTTTATATTTTGTGTTCTTTTCTGCTTTTGGTGTTTATTGTTTTTATTTTTCTTTGTTTTGTTAATTTTTGTGTGGTTTTCGTGCCAGTTGTGAGACATCCTCTCTATGTACAGTGTAAATTTATTGAAAAATCTCTTTATAACTACAATATTTGGTGTACAATTTTCTTGAGCTAAAACAAAACGCCGGTGGCATTCCTCGCACGTGGACATGCCACGTATGGTTGATACATCAATGAAGAAATGACTCTTGGTTAGATCTAATGTCAGGCTTCAGCAGCGGGTTTGCCCTTGAGCGATTGGTGTCTCATAGCAAAGCTGACACTTACAGAGGAGTGTAGTCTTTTGAATTCAAACGGGAAATTCAGTGGTGATTATGGGATTCGTAATTATAGGTGCTATGTTACTGGCCTTTCCGCATCCGGGATATACGATGACTCTGTTGGTTTTCAGCTGCAGCGTGAGCCTCTCGCAACCTGGGTACCGTTACCAAAGTTTTGAGGAATGAGTTCTGAAGTGCAGGTGGTATGATTAGAACATGATCTTAAGTTCTAGCTTGTGAGGGGTGGACCAGGCTGGTATTCTGTTTAAAATTATGTTGGATAACTAACCGTTTCATCCGGATTACGCAGGCTTCTAATGATGATCAGGAGAATATGTTTGTGAGTTCACTCCAGGACTTATTTAACGTGCGCTGGGTCGAAGCGCAGTAACCTCAGTCAGTTTATAAGGTTAGCTAAAATCAGGATCTTTCCACTGACCACAGATCAGCCTGGCTTATGTGAGTTGAGACATCATCATAAAGTCTTCATCGTTTTATCAAAGATCTGAAATGTTTTCATGGATAAAAGCCTAACAATGTTTAACATCAGTTCCTAATTGATATGCTTAAGAGTTCATTCGTTAAGGTTTAGAACCAGAGGAAACTAAAATATAACGAGGTCGAGAATCTGATTAAGAGTCAGGAACAGTTTGGATTGATTTTAGAATAAACTACCTGCATGATTAACTAAATAAAATAACCTAAGGTGATTTATCAAGATCTGAAATATTTTCATGGATAAAACCCTATTAATGTTTAACATTGATGGGTTCTAATTATTAATACTTGAGTTCAGGCTGATTCAAGGTTTAAAAGGAAGCAAATGTAACGAGATGGGAGAAAGAAACTCTGATTAAAATTAAAGAACAGTTGGATCAGGAAAAGAAACAGAGATTGAAAAATGAAAGATGCTGAAAATTATTATTCTTCGATTACAATATAAATATTAAGCAAATAATAACTATTGGTACAAATGTGACTAAAGAAATGTAAATAAAAAGAAAGGATTAAAACTTATCAATTTTGTTCTTGCGTTGCTTTTGCTTATGAAGCCTTGATTTATTATTTTAAAGTGCATCCAAGAACAGCCAGTGCTCTGCTTGGCAGACAGTGTGAGATAACTATCATAAAAATTATGGCACGTGTCAGCGTATTATCGTAATGCGCGTAACACTGTTATGTCTCATCAAGAGCATCGGCCGCCAGTAACCAAACAACGACTTCATTAGCTCAGCGGCGTTCAATTTGCTTCATCTTGGCATTCCAGTTTCGTTCACCCGGCATAGTTTGCGTTCCGTAAGTGCAGAGATAAAATATAGCCTATGTTACTCCCCGTTAATGTAGCTTTCCATTAGTGAAAAATTTTAAATCGCACCAGCCGTTTCCGAGATTAGCCGGAACAAACAGACAGACAGACAGACAGACAGACAATGAGACAGACAATGAACCAGACAGACAGACAGACAGACAGACAGACAGACAGACAAAAATTTAAAATTGGTTTTTGTTATAGGTACCGTATATACTTTTTAGTGCATTAAAGTAAAAGCTGCTAATTTGATACAAACAGACACTTCAATTTATTTATATGTATAGATCTTATGGTTGACGACATATAAAGTATCATAAGTGTGAATTGTTGTCGTCTTTGGATAGAAGTCCAATATAGTAAAATAAGCTATTGCTTTGATTAAACACCACTTTTTCTTCGTTGCCAAATATTTAGACAAACTAGAGGATTTTGCTAGTAATATTAATAGTAAAACTGCAAAAATTAAGGTATATACGAAAACTGTTATATGTTGTGCTTGTTCTTTTATAACAACAAATGTTCAAGAGAGTTCAATTTTTCTCTCTCTCTCTATATATAACTATAATATGCATACATATAATTCCTATTTTCGTTTATTCTATTAATCCTACTCAGATATATAGTAACATGAAATGAAAATGCATGGCATAATAAAATTGATATATATATATATATGTTTAAACTTCTCTCTCAAATACAGTGAAGTGAATCGATTATATAATTTACAGAGTTTTTTCTTTCTTTAAATGCCTGCATGTGTGCAATATTTTTTATCAATAAATTTTTCTTTCTTTTCTTTTTGAATGTGGACCTTATTTAGCGTTTTATGTCTCCTTATAAAAAAAATCGTTTAAAAATAGAAATCAATGATAAATGAGAATATTCAATGCGTAATTCATTCTAAAAGACCCTAGAAATTAGGTTATTATGTATAAATTTGTCTGTTCAAGAAAGTATCTTTGAGATTTATTTCATTTTATTAAAGTTAACATTTTCAAAATAATTTATACGGATTAAATTTAAGGCTATGTAAAGGGAATTTCTAATATCTCAGATCACCCGACTCGTCAAAGAGAGACAAAATGATGATTTGCAACGATAAGCCCGTCTTTAAACTTGCCTTACTAGGAATTCGGATTACCACGTAATTTGTTCACTCCTTGACTTTCAAGTTTCTTTTTGTTGTTTCTTTTAAAACCTGACCTTTTTTCGTCGTCGTCGTGTGTTTTCCCTTGTTCATACAGTGTGAGAATCTGCGGATGCGCATAAAATCTAAGCGCGGCTTTCCACTCTGAGCGAGACTTTAGTTATTCCATAAATATCATTTCTTAGTTTTAATTATTTGTAGTTATATGTGAAGAAGGAAGGAGAAGAGGGACTACGACTAGAATTCAATGCTCATGCATAAATAACATCGGGAAAGAAGTTGGAATCGGTGTTTGTTTGTAGAATATACACCATATTATGATAATAACGCTTTCTTATATGTCTGTCGGGCAGAATTTTGTAATGATTTTAAACTAACTCTCCCGATGGGCAAATAGGACTTGAAATTTGGACCATAAGCTCAGAGTGGATGATCAATGCATAAAAATGGTTACTAAAACAAGTACATTAAAGGTTATTAGAAGGGATTACAACACGCTTTTATAACTGCCTGTATGTAACGGAATCTTTGAGACTCGGATTTGTACCCACTTTAAAGATCAGATTAGATTCGCAGTTTTGCGCACTTGAAGGGATCGATGACAATTACAGTGGATTTAGAAATTTGTTCTATCATGTGATCAGATCATCATGATTAACAGATTCTCCTCATTTCAGATTGGCGACCTAAAGATTAATTCTACAACCTAAAACTGAAAACTGTCCGTCACGACAACAATTTCTTACCATAATAAAACAATTGCCTTTCAGTTGTCTGAAAATGAAAATAAATGAATGTGGTTTTAAAGAACTAAAGAGACACGCTTTTATTGTAAGATCAGACTAAAAATGAAAAAAATTATAGTTTAAAAAACTAAAACACGCTCTTTTAAAGTTAGTCGACCAAGAGTAAAATATAATTCTTAATATAAGAATAAAATGATTAACGAAAATTAATGTCAGTGTAGTAACGGATGTTCTACTATTTTACACTAATTCTACTTTGAGATTAGACTGGAGTTATAAAATTGATACAACATACTTGCTTTACCACAAATTGCATTAATTTTCTTGTTAATCATTTTATCTATTCTATAAATAATAAAATTGGGGTGTCTGTTGTGATTTCAGATTAACGGAAAACTTTTGTAATGCACTAAGAAGTATACGGTACTCATAAACAAAAACCAATTTTAAAATTTTGTCTGTCTGTGTTTTGTTCCGGCTAATCTCGGAAACTTGGCTGGTGCGATTTTAAAATTCTTTCATAATGGAAAGCTACATTAACCGGGGTAACACTAGGCTATATTTCATTCCGTATTCATGCAGGAACGGAAACTACTCTGAATTGAACGTGAAACTATGGATACCAGATGAACATAAATTGAACGCCAAGCTGACTAATGAAGTCGTTGTTTTGGTTACTGGCGACCGATGCTCTTCATGAGACATAATAATGTTACGCACATGATAATACGCTGACACGTGCCATGAATTTTTATGATAGTTATCTCACTGTTCAGTTAAGTGGAGCATCCCGGCTGTTTCGAATCTTGCTGAAATAATAAATCAAAGGGCTTCATAAGCAAAAGTGTTTGCAGTTGGTTTTAATCCTTTCTTTTTATTTACATTTTAGTCACATTTAAACAATAGTTATTATTATCCCAATCTAATCTATAAAATAAATGAAACTGAGTGTCTGTTTGTAATTTCAAATTAGCAGCAATTGTTTTGCGGGGGCGGGGCTTAAGGGGCGTTAGAAATTCGATTTTCAAGTTATTAGACATTACAGTCTTGAGCTTAAATAAGTAATTCCACCAATCACCGTTGAGATACCTTTACAAAATGGGTTTGTGAAATTGCCCTCAAGTGGCGTTACAGGACTTAAGGGCGTTATAGATAATTATTTCCATTTTAAACTATTAGACACACAGTCTTTATATTTGATATAAGTAGATTTCTTTTATAGGGTGAGGATCGGGAGGCTACTCAGAAGGTTTTAATGAAAACAGACCTCTAAATGGCGTTACTTGAGAGTTTAAGTGGCGTACTAGATCGGGTTACTGGTTTTCGACTAAGCTACCTACCTGTGAAAATTGGTGGGAATGTTTCTTTGTCTGAATTAAATCCTCCGCTAAAACAGGTTTGGAAGAATTGACTAAAGAGTGTTACTTGGGGGCAGAGTTTAAGGGGCGTTATAAATTCCGCTTTTTAAGTTCAGTGAATGATACAGACTTGAACTTAGTAAACAGATTCCTCTCATGGGTTAGAAGAATACACTTTCTAAAATGTTTGTGAAGAATCGACACCTAGGCCACGCGTTACTTTGAGGGGTTCAAAGGGCCGTTCTTGATGGGCGTTTTTGCATTTTTAGTTTTATTGGACGCTGATCTAGGATTTTGCCCCTAGCCAGTTCATTTCATGGTGTTACAGTTCCCCCTCTAAAATGGTTTATTGAACGGATAGGAATTGGCGTTCTTGGGGACTCAGGGTGTGGTTATGGATCAGATTATCCCCATTTTTAAACTAATGGACATTACAGTCTTGAGAATTTAGATAAACAGTTCAGCTTTCATTAAAGTGAAGGACTTCCTTCTAAGGGTGAGGACCATGGATATCAACTATAAGTTTAATTTCGGAGTTAAGAATGAGTGATCAAATATTTCCGTTTTAAATAAATTTGATCGTCATAGACCCCGAAGAGTTGTGGGCATGTTCAACTCATGGAATGGGTTCCTCTAACAAAATTAAAATGAAAATTAATCCCCTAAGAGTGCCAGGGGATCAGGAGGATCAAAGGAAAAGAGTTCTGTTTTGGATTGTTTGATCCCTAGACTTTAAATTTATTAAGTATGTTTCTTTTGTTGGATAGGGATCTACTAAGATGTGATTTTGAGCAAATCAGGTTCTGGGATGTAAGGAGTTCTACTGGGACGTATTCAGTCTTGGAAAATTAGCTTTCAGGGCTACTAGGGATATAATAAATGGGAGTTGGTTTGCATTTTCTTTTGTTCGGACTGAAATCCGCTAAGAGCGGTTATTTTGAAACGGCTCTCAACGGGATTACAGGGATATTATTCGTGAAACTTTGTTTTTCTGTTATAGATTTAGACTTGAAATTTGGTACGTATTTCAGTTGCAGATTGAGATCCACCGAAAAGTGGTTTGCGGAGATCCACTTGGTTTTGAGGTTAGTAAACATCATTATGCTTCAATTTTAGAGTTGGAAAATGCATTAATTAGGTTCTGCCCCTTTTTATCAACAGGCAGCAGTTAAGGTATAAATATATTTTCAATACAATCAGGTCTTAATGCAGGACTTAGATATCAATATTTATACATATATAAGCTGTAAAATTTACTAAAACATCATGAAATTCCCAGCTTGAAGAGCGGAAGCCGAATTATAACCTAGTTCTTATATTAAAATTATTTTACTTTTGTGTCAATTAACTATAAAAGCATAATTTTTAGTTTTTTTTTAAACTATAATTTCTTTCTGATATTGTTAAATAGCTCTTTAAGCATTTATTTTATTGATGCGAAACGCACATCTATTAAAAGTAACTATATTATACAGTAATTAATAAAAAATATTTAAAAAAAGTTTATTTAAGTATTACAATTTTGAAGAAATGCTACAATTTTTCCAAGGTGACTATCAAAACTTTTCACGGGCCACTTTATTAGCGACTACTGGTTTAGAACATTACAAACAGATCTCAAAAACCACACAATTTATTTTAATAACCTTTTATTAATCTTAACCACACAAGTTAATAACAACTGTTGAATACCAAATAATATCCTAAATTTAATATATGTCATACTACTAAAAGATTATATGAAATTTATGATGCGTAATGTTGACAAACTATTATACATCATTGTTTGTGAAAACTACAGCATAAGGAAACCTGCAGAGCAGTTAGGATACACAAATATTAGAATTATAAAATAGTCACGTATGTTTCGGCCGAAAAACGCCCTCTCAACTTCCAAATGAGCCGTATTTGGAGAACTATAAAGATGAATTTAAATGTGCATATCGTAGTTTGATTACTGTGAATGGTTTGTGATTAGAATTCAATATATCTCGAAAAAATATAACTGAGATCCGTAAGTACAATTGATATAATTCGTATGGAGTCGCATGATCAGCCTCTGAAAGGATCGACTTTCGTATCATGAATTGCATCGCACACGGCTGTTATATCAACAGTGACGCTTTGTATGGTAGAGAGATCGTAGAGAACCATACAAGTCGAAATACTGTCAGTGAGTCACGCAGTAAGTAGTAATTGCAGGCATTTCATTCGTATGGAGGTGACGGACTATACAGCATCCTATAGTGCTTTTGCACAACATTGGAAAATGTCTACAGGGGTGTCATTATCTGATACTAGGGTTCAATTACATCTTCAGCGCTATGAGGATAGATTGTTTTATGCAAAACTCCCATGTAGCTTAATCACCGACACCTCCGACTTCAACGGCTGATCAACACTTCCAATGGTTAGCTGATTAGTATTCTCAGATGAATTTCGTAACAATTTGGACTGTAATGACGGACGTTTACTCTTCAGGTAAACATTCTTCTTTTCTTAAGCACGATCAGCCTGAGGTGGGATAGTTTACTCCTCAGAGTATCCCTCCATCTTGTCTCCGGGAGGCGACAAGTTCCTCCAATTGGTCACTTTCAGCACTTTAAAAATCTTCTTCCAGAAAATCAGTCCATCTCAGCAGGCTCCCTCTGTCTGTTCTGAGATGGGTTTATAATTGTAAGATTCTTGATGTCATGTGGTAGGATCCATTCGATAGACATGTCTCCACCGAATCTCAAGCGGTCATATTTGATGTAGTTGACGATGTCAGCTAAACACTTTCTTCTGGAATGTTTTATTCAGCGTCATCCGGGGTGGACATCAGACGTTATGGTTCTGGGTCACTTTTGGATGTCATAGATGTCCCACCTGCTCCAAATTGTGGGGACTCTGACAGTGGGCGCTACATCATGGAAGTTATAGAACCCAAGATCAACCCTTCCCTCATTTCCAGATCGTATTTCAACAAAACAATGTCCATCCACATGTTGCTTGGAATGTAGTCTTCTGTGTTCGATAGGTTTTACTTATAATGCCGCGTTGGAGAAGCCACCCCCACAAAGATCGATAAAGTGGCTTTATTCGAACTCCGTTAGTTGTTCGCATGACCTTCTGCATTTTTGGAGATGCATATTGATTGCTGATCAATCATTTACAGCAGTCAAATTGTGATGTCCATCTCAATGCACCTTTACAATTTTTCATTTACTCTAATCCTCTTTGCTCCTAGGAATTTAAAGCATATCACTTAATCCACACATACCTAACACATACGTAATCACCTCGCAATTTTAATCGTAATCAAATCCTAATTTGTTTTAATTCCCTTTACGCTTCGTTTTATTTCCATGATTCCTTATGGGTACGTATTCTTAAATGGTAATGATAAAATTATGCCCCATTTGAAAATAATATCATATAAATTTTAAATTAAAGATTAACGCTCTTATCTTGCTAC